>JBAIAA010000346.1:0-351401 GCA_037893245.1 Crossaster papposus | reverse complement strand
CACGCATATTGATGCAAAATCATTCAGCCGATGGTCGACTCAAGTTATTGTCAAAGGAATTGTCAAGTGGAATATCTTCTTCAGATGTAGGAACTGATGATACTGCGGATATTTCGTCCGATTCTGTGGAATATGCGCTCCCCCCCCTCCGAACTGTCGTCTTCACTCGCCATGTCTGAACAAAATCTGCTGCGTGCGTACCCGCGTGCATGGCATCTCGCATTTACATGTACGTGTACATTGTACATGTATTTGTTGGGGGTTGCCGAATGTTCGTCACGACCAGCGCCACCATTTGTCAGTGTTTGAACATGTTAATGAGGGGGCCAATTAAATTTACGGTGATTAACCCCAATTAATGTCATTCTAGATCATTTTATCACCCCTGGTCTTGTTACTTACACACCAAGGCACATTTTAAATTATTAAACAGCAATTCTCCTCGAAAGGTCTGCGTAGACCTTTAATGTGACACCGAACAGCTGGCTATACATACCCACGTGTCGGGCTCTCGACCAATAAGAGTAAGGTATATTTATAAATAAAGTTAAATGTATCACTGCCACCACTGGAATACCTTGGAGCTGCAAGGATGCTACCGACTAGATGACCAAACGTTGAAAGGCACACGCCCAGGGGAATAACCCAGGCCATAACACCCAGGGTTCTCTCGGCAAATGTCTGTCATCAGGGGGAAAAAAATACCCCAAAATATCATAGCAATTATCATAACAATAACGATAAAACTATGATGTCTCGGTCGAATGGTAGATGTAAAGGTAGGATACAATACACCATTGGTAATTGCTTGAATTATCATTAATGGGTGGATGTAAAGGAAGGATACACCATTGGTAATTGCTTGAATTATCATGAATGGGTGGATGTAAAGGTAGAATACACCATTGGTAATTGCTTGAATTATCATGAATGGGTGGATGTAAAGGTGGGATACACCATTGGTAATTGCTTGAATTATCATAAAGGGTGAATTTGTAGGGGGGGGGGGGGTATTTTATAGTAAATATCGTTTAACTGACCTGCCCGAAGTTTTACAATTATGAATGCTGAAAAAAAAGCAAGACAAATGGCGTTCGTTGTCAACCGCCGTTGGGCATTTGTTCGTTCGTTGTTTCTTTTTTCGCAATCGTCAGACGGCAATCGCGATTTTCTTTTTATAAAATTCATTTTTTGAGTGAACAATTACAGAATATCTAGCGCAATCCTTTAGCTGGATGCCTACAATCATTATTTACTTTCAAAAAAGTAAGATATTTATAAATAATTCGGTAGTAAAAATGTGCAAATGGTGTACCCTACCTTTAAAGGGATCGTATATACGTTTGGTAATTACTACAAAAATTAATGGCAATAACACTTTACTTGGTAAGAAGTAACAGCAGCTTTGGATAGTATAATGCATTTTTACAAACTTTTCACTTCGAAGTACATGCGGTTATGGGAAAAAGATATCACTTTTTATCCCCCAAAATTTGAATCCGAGAAGCGTTAGTGACGTTTCTCAGATTGTGTATTCCAATGCAGATTATTCTTCCTGCGTGGACATAACCGCTCCAGATTTTCGGCAATATCTCAAAATCGCTACCACCTTTTGAAATGAAAGTTGTACAGGTAAGTTTTATGGTACAGTGTATATATATATATATAACTATATAGGATTGAAACAAACAGTAGGTTCCAATTACCAAACGTATACGATTCCTTTAAATTGGCATAAATGACATACAAAAGGACCGTTTCGTCTGCTGCTAGCAAAAGTATGGATAAATCTCGTGGAATGATACACTGACTCACCACTGCGACGGCGCTGGAAGCCAATAGCTCATTCGGGGAGAGTGTGGTGAAGTAGGCGATGTTGGTAAGCAGGTAAATAGTGGTCACAACAGGCAGAGCGATACCAACAGCCAATGGAATATTCCTGAAATGGGAATAAATCAAATGTTTCCAGACTCTTGCTGGCGGCATACACAACGGACTTCACCCCCTCTACTGTTTACGTCCTGTTGCACATGCGCGAAATGACGCAACCAAGAGCAAGTTCGATCAAGGACTATAGTTAACCATAGTTCAACTAACTCTGATCAAAGTCACTATACCCAGTACGATATGAAAACGAGGGATTCCCCTTAGTCCTTCATACCTAAACACTAAGTCGACGCTGGTTGGACCAGTCTATAGTCGACTATTCGCGCGTATGAAACACGGAATGTGGCAGAGAACCCCCCCCCCCCCCCCTCCCCTCTTTTGTGTTGACATTGTGTTCCCGAAATCTCAGGAATTCACTAGTGAACCATTGGTCCTTGGTCGAACTACGGCTCTTTGCTACTTGCCATTATACCGTGCAAGCTATTCGAACGGCTCGTATTTCTTGTGTTATTTGGTGCCCCCCCCCCCATATTAAAATGCGTTCATGTTAACCAGTTTGCGCCAGGATTATTTTAACATCACCAAGCCGAGGCGCGGGATTATTTTAACGAAACTTGATCCAAGGCGGGTTCAAGCCGATGGTACCGGAAAGTACACCCACGCATTTCCGGCCTTGCATGCTGCTGACAAACATTTCCGGCCTTGCTCGTGACGTGTTTATGCGTCATCCGTTTTAAATCTGTGAACAATTTTGCGTGTATATACGTTCACCGGCGCGAACTGGTTAATACTTGCTAAGGCCTACTAATACTCGTGCATCATGTTAATACAATGTGTACATCATTGACACATTAACATAATTACACCAGAGCACGCCACGTTCAGGAATAGACTATCTACAACAATGAACTTGCAAAGTGAGGGCAGATCTGAGATAATTTAACAATGTAGTAAACAAAAGAAGACGGGATCACTAAACACCTATATTTATTTTTGTTTTAGTCTGATCTTTAGGGTGGCCACTTTCTGGGAGCCAATGTTTTTTAAATGTTAGCCTTTGTCGCTCGGCTAGCTTTGTCACACGCCCGGCCTTTGCGCGTGAACTCGGCATCTCTGTGGCAATGGTCCAAACATTAGTCGAGAGTTGAGAATGTCCCATGTAATGTCGGGACAGGCAAACAAAATGTTGGCACGGTCACAACATTAATTGGACTAATCATAAAACACGAACTTTCTTTTATGACCAACCTGCTTGGATTTTCCACCTCTTCTGCGATACTGTTTAGTATTCCCCTACAAAAAAAACCAACACACCAAACTTTAGTCCAATAAACTACCACCACAATATGAGAGTAAAGTCGGAACATTGAAAATGATGATATTGGTATTTTCAAATTCTTGAGAAAGAGGGCTTTCCAATGGTACATAACACTTGGGGGTTTTGCGATAAATACACTTTACAGCGCTCCAGAAAGTCATGGGTTTCACAAAACGTGTTTGTGAGAAAACTTGCAGAATATACATCTTAAAAACATGCAAAAGATTGCAAAGCAGGACAAGTAAGGTTCGGTTGAGCGTTGCAACGGCTATGTTCTAATCGTTATTTCTTCCTGAAACTTTCCAAACATACAAACTATTATAAAAACAACAAAATATTGAAATTTCGAAAACGTGGAATAGTTACGAGGACCTATTTTGCATATTTATTTGCTGTGTTAATTAGACCACTATGGACTTTAATCTATGCAAATACTACGCAAAATCGTGTAATTTAAGCGGTTTTTGATCATCTGATCCCACCCCAAAAATGGAAATATGTAAATAAGGACTTAGGCTTTCCGAATTACGCAAAATCTCAAAATTGATCACACCTTCATATTTTATTTATTTATTTATTTTATTTATTTATTAACCACTTCCAACAGCGGAGGAACCGCCAATTACAGGAATGGGATAAACATACAAACAATATATCTTTATATATAAAACAAGTAGATATAAAATATATATAATATACAAACTGTATTAAATTACTTACAAAGAGTAGGACAAAACAGGGGATGAGGATAGTTTGGGGGTTGATAGGTTGAAGGTGGGGAGGGGTTTGGGGGAAGGGGGTGGGAGGATGTACGTGGTGGGTTGGGCAGGGGAATAACAGACAACAACTTGGGTAGTGGTAGGCAAAAAATACAAAGATAGAGATAGAGGAATACGACAGGAAAATAATTATACTGGGCCAAATTAAATACATGTAACTTAATCAATTGATAATTATACAAGCCCGTCGGGGGTGTGGGGCTGACAAACTTGGAATGAAATTATCAATTATGAAAAAGTTATTGGCAAGAGGTGAAATGCAACAGAAAAAAGCTAAACATATATACTAAACAGACATGCTTGAAAGGGCACGGGATACCTGTATACGGAATGCCTTGCAGTAAAGCTTATAGATAGAAAATAAACATCATCTGAACATAACATTGCCCAACACTAACGTTCTAGGCATATATTTGGGGTAGAGTACACTACATGCCATGGTAGCATACTACAAATTACTACACCTCATAAATATTCATGAGCAAATTGTATCACGCCATTGGCCGATTCCACCGCGCGTCCGGGAAGTAAAACTGATATGTTGCCAGGTGACGTCATCCCAGTAAGTATATCCAGCTCGCTGCCATGCAGTATTCTATGTTGGTAGCGCCAACAATTCCCTCTGGAATCCGCCTCGTATACGTAATCTGTGGCAGGTAATCTTTTACGTAACCAGTCTTAGCAACGTTACTAGATTCCCGTCATTGACAGATGAAGAACTTGAATATCTTGCGCTGAATAAAGATGCAAAATCTATACGAATGCTGTTATCGACAAGGCAGTAAATATTTATGAGGTGTAGTGAAACAAATACAGCATGGTTTATTTCTGGAAAATAGCGGGAATTGACCATTTGCGTGTTAAATTTAAATAATATCTGGTACACTGACTTGTTCACACAGCTTGGCACAGTTTAACTTTAAATTTTCCAGACCAAAGACACTGTTGCTATATCATGTGATTCTGGGCAAGCTTTTGCATAGTTACGTAAGAGACGCTCAGCACCAATACATTGTTCACAATGGTTGCCAGAGCTGACGATCGCTAGCATATGAAGCACGATATATGGCAGAGAAACCCCCCCCCCCTCTTTTGTGTTGACCATTGTGTTCCCGGAATCTCAGGAATTCCTTTTAGGTTTCAAGTGGGGATGGGTTAGGTTACAATAGTGTTGAGCGTGTATAAAGTATAGGGATAAGAGGGGGGGGGGGGGGGGGGGGGGGGGGGTACCCCTCTGTCACATATCGTGCTGGGTATAGTCGCTAGCGTAAGGCTTGTCCAGAATCACGTGATATAGCAACAGAGTCTTTGGTCTGGAGAATTTAAAGTTAAACTGTGCCAAGCTGTGTGAGCAAGTCAGTGCACCAGATGTTATTCAAATTTAACTCGGGGTCACGCGCAAATGGCTTATTACTGGTCCCTCGACCTAGGTCAGCTCGGCTAGCTCTATCCGCTTCGCGTCCGAGCTGACTGACCTACACCTCGGGATCCGTAAATTCACCACACTTCCACCTCAAAACCATGCTGTATTTGTATAATACTACTCAATAAGCCATTTGCGCGTGACCCCGAGTTAAATTTGAATAACATCTGGTACACTGACTTGCTCACACAGCTTGGCACAGTTTAACTTTAAATTCTCCAGACCAAAGACGCTGTTGCTATATCACGTGATTCGGGGCAAGCCTTACGCGTCATACGCTAGCAACCCCCAGCTCTGGAATGGTCTGGTGTCTTTTTGCCATTCTCACCCATTGTAAACAATGTATTGGTGCTGAGCGTCTCTTACGTAACTATGCAAAAGCTTGCCCCGAATCACGTGATATAGCAATAGTGTCTTTGGTCTGGAGAATTTAAAGTTAAACTGTGCCAAGCTGTGTGAACAAGTCAGTGTACCAGATATTATTTAAATTTAACTCGGGGTCACGCGCAAATGGCTTAGGCCTATTCGCACAGGCCAGTTCACTCAAGTAGTATTTTGTAGTATTGGGCGACGTCGGGGTGCTCACCAAAATAACCATAGCGTTTTACGAATACTCACCACCCACCATACGCCCAGAAGCCATAGTACAATGCCAACCCATAATCTAAGAACTGCGTAGAGGAACCTTCAAATGACACCGAGGGGTCTAAATACTTTGTGTGACCTGCAAAGAAGGTATCGCAGCAAATCAATATTTTTGCCTGGAAATGACAAGAGCCGGCGATTTGTTTTCCCCCAAACGACATCGCCATAGAACTGGTTTTTTTAGCGCATCTGATTGGCTATCTGTTACGTCATGGTAGTAAATGTTACTTTCAATTTATTGACCCTAGGATTCTCAACTTATTGACCCTAGGAATCTGGGTTTTATTGACCCTAGGACTCTCAACTTATTGACCCTGACCCTAACCCTAACCCTTTTTGACCCTAGGACTCTGGTTTTGTGGACCCTAGTACACGTCATGCAATGCGACACATGGATGAATAGATGACGTAGATGTTAAACAACCAATCAGATGCGCTAAAAAACAGTTCTATGGCGATGTCGTTTGGGGAAAAGAAATTCGCGACCGGGCATTTTGTCAAAGCTCTCTTTGTTTTACTTGTTAGCTTTCGTTTAGTAGTTTGTCCTGCGACAGAATACTCATAATTTTGAACTAGCATTCTTTATCTATACAGGGTGTTCCCAAAAAAAATTGGTTCAAGTGTTTGACAAAGCTCTGTGGTAGTAATCAAGTCCCATGTGACAAATGCCATTATGCGTTAGTGGGGTTCTAGGGAACCTAGGAAACTAAGGGCCAAATTCATAAACGGTGATTTTCCTTTGATTACGATTAACTAGGCTAAACTGTGTATAAGCAATTGATGATCGAACGTACAAATTTAGTCCCGAATTCATAAAGAGTGCTTAGATCAGCTGCTGTTTATCAAACGTACATGGTTAGTGACATACGTCTAAGTAACAAAATAAATTGTAATCATCCCAAGGGGCTTGTTTATCTCGGGTACAAGTTACCATTTTTTGGCTTGCTTGTGTGACGGACGTATGGCCATGGATCTGCTGCGTATAATTGAAATAGCACAGGAAGAACTGTTTTCCTACCTCTTACACACTCAATGAGACCAATTTTCTGGTCATAAGTAAAATTATCAGCGCGTTTTTTTGACATGGCGACCCTCCCACTAGTGTCAACTGAGCAGATCAGCAGAGCACAGCGATATGCTTTTTTTTCGAAGATAGATATGCCCTTTTATTCAACATATTACGTAATCCGCTGTGAACAGAATGACGTACGGTTAGACCACTAAACATCGGCTAAGCAGGAACTTGTACACGGTTGAATAAATACATGTAGATGATTATTTTCTTACTGAATTGCGGTGATCGCAGGAGTTTATCCACACGCGCACTTCTCTGTTTTAGCCACCGTACAATAGTTGTACGTGACTAAAATAATCCGGTGATCATCATCGTTTATGAATTTGGCCCTAAACGTTTCGGGCAATACACTGCTCGTCGTCAGAAAATATATTCGGCATTTCTCCTGACGTATAGCAGAGTACATGTATACGGTGTGACCTGAAATATTTATCCAGCTATCTTTACTTTGTGACGATGTGCCCTCGGACGTCACGTGTTTACATCTGTATTCAAATGTGCCCGGCAGTGATGCGCACACATCGTGTTTTACACAAGATTGTCTTAAAGAGTGATGTCGCAGGTCAGATCGCCTTTGAATTGTTTGACCTCTGATGTCACCTCTTAACCAAATGTATGTAAAAAACTAACCTTCAAATCTTCACTAAGGTCTTTTTTTTGTTTGGAGGTCAAGGTAAATACATTCTATATAGGCTAGATCATTACAGATACAAACCCTGAAGTTTGTTGAGATAATGAACAAACACCTCAATCTAAATCTGTTTGTTCTCACCTTGGACTAATTTCACCAGACCGATAACAATGATGACTACGAGGGCGACGACCTTTGTTGACGAAAAGACCACTGACATTCCACTGGCTAATCGAACACTCACACAGTTGATGAAAGCAATCAGCACTTTGGTGAATAGAAAGGTAGGATTGGATTTCAGAGAGTAAAACACCCGAAATGGGTGCTCGCCACACATAACACTTGGTGTCTTTGAATCTATGTCTTGTCAACGTTTGTTAATTACTCCAAAAATTAATGGCAATAAAAACTTACTTGGTAAGAAGTACAGCAGCTTTGGATAGTATAATGCATTTTTAGAAACTTTTCACTTCGAAGTACTGCGGTTATGAAAAAAGATATCACTTTTTATCCCCAAAAATTTGAATCTGAGAAGCGTAATACGTTACTGCAGTGACGTTTCTCAGATTGTGTATTCCAATGCAGATTATTCTTCCTGCGTGGATATAACCGCTCCAGATTTTCGGCTATATTTCAAAATCGCTACCACCTTTTGAAATGTTAGTTTTATGGTATATATCTATAACTATATAGGATTGAAACAAACAATGGGTTCCAATTACCAAACGTGTACGATCCCTTTAAAGGTAGGATACACAATTTGCAGATATTGAAAATCTTCACTGCCGAATTATTAAGAAATGTCTTACTACTTATTTGAAAGTAAATAATAATGTAGGCATCCAGACAAAGGATTGCAATAGGTATCCTGCAATTGTTCCGAAAAAAAAATAATGAATTTCATTATAAAACAACACAAGAACAACATAAGAACCACTACCCGACGCCGGTTGGAAACGAACGCCGTTTTCCTTGCTTTTCTCAGCATTCATGATTGTAAAACTTCGGACAGGTTATATGCAGTTAAACGATATTTACTATAAAATACAACTCTTAAACTCCACCCATTCCTTAAAATACAAGCAATTACCAATGGTGTATCCTACCTTTAACCAGTTCGCGCCGGATGACGTATATAAACGCAAAAAATTCCCCAAATTCAAAACGGATGACGCATAAAGACGCCAAGTTCAAGTTCGGAAATGTATGTCAGCAGCGAGCAAGGCCGGAAATGCGTGGGTGTGCTTCCCGGCACTATCAGCCTGAACCCGCTTCGGATCGAGTTTCGTTAAAAATAATCCCGCCCCTCGGCTCGGCGATGTTAACATAATCCCGGCGCGAACTGGTTAAGAATGTTCCTCAAACTTTCAAATTATTTCTAATACGTCTTCAAATTTTCAACCAGTGTAGGCTATCTATTGCATGTCGTTCAGAAGCCAACAGCGGTCTAGATACACACCCCCCCCCCCCCCCCCCCCCCACCCCACCCCTCAATAGCCACCCTGACGATACTTACTGATAGCGAGAATAGCAAAGAGTTGGACCGCTTCTCTCGGAGGGGCGCAATCGCCACCGATGACGTAATCAGATATGTAGGTTCCCAAGGTGATAGCTGTCATGGCGAAAGCGCCCGGCTTCATAATCGTTACCATAGACCATGCAACCATGAATCCGGGTAAGTCGCCATAGGCATGCAGTACGTAGGGGTATTCAGCTCCGGCTAGCGGCACCACTGAAACTAGTTCAGCATAACACATCCCACCTGTATACAAATTAACAACATAAACGGTAGAACCTTGCGACGTGTTACCGTCCTTTTTTTCGAAGTCGCATCGCCGTAAAAAGAAACCAATTGATTTGTAACAAAAATCTCATATTACATGTATTCCTAGTTCAAAGCATGCCAAATAGCATGGTAAGTGCCGCTTGAACCCTGGTTGAACCGGTGACCCAGCTTTTAGCAAAGCAAAGTGCTGCCCCACGAGTATCCCATTACTTTGTGTACATAGAGGGGGCCTTTCAAGTCTGGGTTTTCCAGACCTACCCAAGCAATTAATCATGCTATTGTTGCCTTGCCCCATTCAACAACACCAGCTGGGATCGAATATATTCAGAAACTATGGGAAAGTACTGTGTTGACATATAAAGCCATAAAATCGAACAGCATGGGGGTTACACACGAAATACAACCGACTTTGAAAAAAGTACGGACGCGCGTTCGTGTAAAAACAAAATGGCCGCACGTCGCAAGGTTAAAGCATCTATAGTTTATGTTTTTCGAGTAGGGGAATTTGAGATCCAATTTGTACCGAGTGGTGACTAATATTGGGTTTTAAACAATACATTTGCCAGCTGTATCAGACCAGCTGAGTCCGAGTACATTATACCTCGACCAAGTTCACCGATCTCTCAGGACCTCCTTGCCCTTCCCCGACCTTCCCTAACTTTCCAGACCATTAAGTCGGGAGAGGTCGCCGGCCTCCAAATCGGCTTAAGTGACAATAATACTGTTTGTACAAAGATCCATATCGGAGTTGATAGCTACCTAGCGCAGACATCACAGCGCAGAGAAGCCATACCACGAGACTCATGCCTACACTGTTAGCTGAACGGAGGATTCCTTTGGGCGAGATAAAGATCCCGGATCCAATCATTGCCCCGACAATCAGTGACACCGCTCGAATTAACCCAATCTCCCGTTTCAGCTTGACGGTGCTTTTGACGCTGTCGGTTTCATCTCTGTCGGAATTCAGTGATTCCGAACCGTTGCTTCGGCTTCCGGTCTCCTTCGAACTTTTCCTTTCATTTCTGTTCTGCAGGAAGTTATATACATCAAAACCAAATGTTTAGTTTATATCTTTATATACATTATTATTATTTTTATTATATTCAAAACGTATATTTCCAAACTGTTCACAATACTCCTATTCATACTTCTTTGTTAGTTCTTCCCTTTGATCTCCACCCTGGACTCCCTTCCTTGTGGCTTTACCCCTTCTGTTTTTGTTCCTACCCTGCCTTTGATCCTACCCACACTGACCTCACCCTTTAATCCCTCAGCCTAATCCTCCTTTTGTTGTTTGTTCCATTGAACTCTGTGCTTTTTTCTTTTGTGTTTCTTCAGCATCCATGATGTGCATCATGCTGTATGTTGCCCTATATATGTTTGTTTCTTGTACACAGCCATTTAGTCTCTGAAGAAGATCTTGTTAAGATCGAAATATTAGGCCCTCTTAACTTATTTGACTTTTCACAAGCAAGTTAGGTTAGATTTTTAAATAAACAACAAGAAATATGCGTAAATAAAAAAGCACAAAATCTGAAACAGTAAACTAGAGATTATTAAAGGGGGTGAACAATTTGGGGCTGTTCAAATAAACCGAGGCTTGTAGAGAACAGCCTGACACAGACAATCACAAGACAGGCAATATACAAACGATAGGAATGAACAACGGACAAAGAACAAAGACAAAACAAAACAAAATAAAGTCAATACTGATTGTAGGCATCAGCTAAAGGATTGCGCTAGATATCCTGTAATTGTTCCGAACAATAAATTTTGTTTATAAAGAACAACATAAAGAACCACTTCCCGACGCCGGTTGAAAACGAACGCCGTTTTTCTTGCTTTTCTCAGCATCCACGATTGTAAAACATCGGACAGGTCATATGTAGTTAAACGATATAACATACAACCCCGTAATCCACCCATTCCTGATAATTTAAGCAGTTACCAATGGTGTATCCTACCTTTAACGTCTAAATGTTTTCAAAGCATTCTGAAATTAAATTAGGCCTATTAGAAAGTGCGCATTCGTACTCCATTTAAATATTGATCGACTTTAAAGGCTTCGTGTTCCAGGTAACGTGCTCTCTCGTCAAGTTAAAATAAATAAAAACCATTAATTCTACCCCCGGTTAATTAAAGGTAATGTACAACATAATTTGCAAACACCAAAAGAAAGAAAAAAGAAAACAAATATAATTTATTCTAAGTGAATAATAAGTCTCAAGCACCGTACAGAATAATGGCACCTGGGGCCAATTTTATAGAGCTGCTAAGCAAAAATATTTGCTTAGCACAAACAAGTATTGCTCATTGAAAACAGGTTACCAGATACACCATTGGTGATTGGTAATCATTTTGCTGGATGCCTGAAATCATTATTTACTTTCAAATAAGTAAGATATTTTTTAATAATTTGGTAGTAAGCATTTTCGATATCTGCAAATAGTGTAACCTATACCTTTAAACAGGTCAATGTATTTGCTATATAATAAACTGCCAATCCCGTATCCATTCATTTTGTAAATTACAGCAACAGAACATGTCTGAACAAAACTGAACAAAAGCTAAAACAGAGATGAACTTACCGTGACTGTCATGTTGGCTGTAGTGTTATCAGAGAATGGCAAGTATGATCCCATACAAGGTGCATAGATTGCTATACAACAACACTATATAGCACCCACCGACTCACATTTTTGTAAAGGATATAATTACTGACCCCCAGGTACAGGTAATTTGCCTAATTCGTTGTTTGGTACTCTGTTGGCAAACATTTTAATCAAAGTACGAAGCACGTTTATCGGTAAACTCATTACGACAGTGCAGAGTTCACCGTCCACTAACCAAACACTCCTGCTGATAATGAAGACCAAACCAAAGACATGCATTTTGTTCGGTCGGTTTATTTTTTGTCTATCCAAAGTTGTATGCCAAATGATTACGTCGAACTTGGTATACAGGTATTCCGCGATGTGTTACAGACAAAAATTAAGGTGACGTCATGATGACGCCACGAGGCGTCATGTGACGTCACATTAAAGGTGTCGTTTTCCTCATAGGATTTGTACACGTTTTTTCAACCAATATATTTGTTACTTTGGTAAATCCGATCGACTTCAGATTTGGCACACACTTAGACCACCACTCACATATTTAAAGTCATTTTAGACACGCAAAACAGCTCTGTGTTTGTCCACAAACACATTTCTAGTTCTAAATATATATTTTTAATTTTTATTTTTTGAGGGGGAGGGGCAGGGGCCAAGTCTTTTTGTTTTCCAAAGTGGAAACCCCGATTTCCGACTGTAGGTTTTGTTATGTGTTTGGTTGAGCAAAGGTCGTCTTTGTTTAGGCATTATTTCGGTCCAATAACCCAGATAGTCTGGCGTATTTGGCACAGTGTATTGCAAAACAAAAAAACATTGAAGGCTGAACGACCAATCCGAAGGATAATAAGTTATCGTTAAAATTTGAAGTCTTCTGTCGTCAAGTTAGGCTCAATTTGGTATTGGACATACATGTACATAGGCTTACATGTGTTATATGGACAAAACAGAGCATATCATCGTCACATGTCACACAGCCATCGTGACCAAACCATGACCTTCGATTAAGACGTTTTTGCGGACATAATCGCTCAAAAGATTTCGAGCAGAAATGCGTTGCATTTGCATGCGACGTTGTATAATCGCGTGACGTAAAATGCATAAAATGTACATTCGCCAACTCATTGGAAAGTTTATGTTACGTCACGTAATTATACAAGCAACGTCACACGCGCATGCAGATACGATACAATTATGCTCGGAACTTCTCGAGCGATTATGTAAGTTAGCCAAGACGCCCGATTTGAAGGTCATGGCGTGGTCTACGGCGTACGTTAAAGGGCGCCCGCATCAGCGGCCTACGTATCCGCAATTATGATGTCTTGCAACCAAGACTACTGGAATATTTATGAGTATCATGGCATAATAGAGTCGGTGTGTTTTTCGAAATTACTGTTATGGTAATAATGGCAGCAATGACCTCAACTGTTCTTAGATCGTTTTTGCTATATACCACCTTGATGAAGTGATCTATCTTCCCGTGTCAGTTTGCTCTTGAAGTCTGTTCAGTTTCAAAGCGTCACTGCACGCAACTACATCTGTAGAATTCTCATTCATTGAACCAATTTGGCCATATTCTCATCCACGAGTGACCACCAGACGAACGCTAACGCTACAGGCGAACATGTACAGGAAAGTTAAAACTCAGCTTCCAAAATAAATTAATACCGACTACGGGAAAACAAGAGCGGTACACAACTGGATGACGGAGCCAATGCCCCGAAGCTAACTGCTTATGTGCATACATGTATAGACAATTCAAGTCTGTTAGGATCAGGGCCCAATTTCTTGGCTCTGCTAACCACAGAATTCCGCGCTTACGGTCACCATTTTCCGCTAACCGCGCTAGCAGAACAAAATATTTGCTTACCATGTAAGCACAGAATCCTTAGTTACAGGATGTACGCATGCTCAGAGACCAAAGTTTCTCGCTAACGCGTGAAATACGTTTACCGTAAGCACCGAATGTTCTGCTTTAGTAAGCAGAGATTTTTCGCTAACGGTAAGCAGAGCCAAGAAATTGGGCCCAGTTTGATATATAAACAGGCTCTTTTCTAGGCTAAACGTGCACGGCCACTTTGGAGGAAATATACAGCGATTATGACGGTAGTGGAATTAATTACACATGAAACTGTACCAAATACGCCTGGCAACTGTATTGTCAGTATCTGTGATCGACAATGATAATTTATTTAAGGACAGTCAAAACATGCACAGTAGTTGGAATGTAATTTGTGCGGTTGTTCTATTATCTAAATCTTCTTATACAGGACATTACCTAAACCCACTGCTCGCAGCCGCCAACGCAACATCCTGATGAGCCACGCAGAGTTTAACGGGCTCTGTAATTATCGCCCTCAAACCCTGCGGACATTCGCAGCAATCATTAAACAAGTTGGCCAATACATGATATGAACGTCCACCCCTGGTAAAATGACAATTTCTACCACCTATACTTAATTTTATTTGCGTTTACGTAGCTTTTTAGTCTTTTATGTTTCTTATTCTGTATAATATATGAATACGATTAAAACTGCTGCAAACTGCTTACTGGCTGGAATGACCTGAAATATACAAATCAAATAAGTTAAGAGGGCCTAATATTTCGATCTTAACAAGATCTTCTTCAGAGGCATAATGACTGTGTACAAGAAACAAACTATATAATATATAATAGCAAAGCTTTATTTCACATTCTATATGTTAATTTCTACAATTTTTCCGATTACTTTTAATTCTTACGGGGGATGACAATTTGTGAGAACACGTACTCAATGTCCAAGCGAATGGACCAATAGAAATGCGCGTTGCGGAAAAAACTTCGGGAGGATCGGGTGAAAAAGCCAATAATTGTCTGCTGGTACATCATACATTTACCGCTCCCAGTCTTACTAGAACACACTATGACAACCTTGCCTTTCTCATACGCCCTCAGGGTGCGTTTTTGTAGGTCATTTAGGCACGGAACACGGAACTTTTCGCAAATGTTTGTCTTCAAAAAATCAAATTTAGAATCGTCCGCCAATCTTGTTTGTTTGTAAGCTAACCTCGGCAATTTATGAATGAAAAACTACTATTTCATGCCTGGGGTCGAGGTTGGTTCGCATGCCTTGGCCTGTTTGTAACGGTGGCTCTGATTGGGTGCATGGATCTTTGCGCCAAATGACCACGGATCTTGCCCAGTGCCCGCAGGGGTTTGAGAGCTATTAGTAGAAAGCTCGTAAAAGTGCTGCGTGGCTCAGGATGCCAACGCAACAGCATTAGCAATACACAACAACACCAGCAATGCGCGCCAGCATTAGCAACGTAAAACAAGTCAATGGCAAGAATAAGTAAAGTACAAGTACACTGGCAAAAGACTAATTCTGTGCAGACATAAGCACTGCACAAAGTAGGTAAAGGATTAAAGCGATTTGGATTTCCACCAATAGACAGATGAATTTAACACTTTGATCGTTCAATTTACCAGTTTCGTGTATGGAATTTCAACTTATAAAGAGTAGTTTTAAGTTACAAGTTTTAAGCGTGTATACATGAACATACCGGTACAGTTTGTAGTATACTGAACTGTATGCATTGTGCACAATTATTGTACATAACACAATATATATATGTATCCCCAATATACTATAGTTAGTACCATCAATTTAAACTTAGGCCTAATGAAAGTCTTGTTTCAATAACAGACGTTGTTTTTACTTTTAAAAATACCAAATATTAAATAAAAATCTAAGTGATTTTGATTAGTGATTTTGTTTCCTTTGTTTCCTTTGAGCATTTCTAATATTTGTTCTTGTTTGTTGTAGGACTGAGAAAGAGTACTTATCTTGAAACCTACCACCTCAATGCAATAGTACAATTTCCAGTGTGCGATTGATGATTTAGGTCTGAATTCCACATGTCACTGCAAAAAGCTAACAATAACACCCATGTTATTGTTACTAAGGTGTTATCGATGTTACGATTCCTACAAATGTGAAATTACCAATAGTAATTATGCCCCTTAAAGACAATAATTCCTCCAAATAGGCACTTGGGGAGACAAATTAGTGTAAGTTTTTAGGTAATAAGGAGACAGTGGCACTTAGGGAGACATTTCAGTGTCTCCCTAAGTGTTTAGCTACCTTAAAAAACAATATTTGGGAGTAATTTTCGCTCTAGAACGACAGATTTTGGTCTAAATAGCATAAATCTCAAAGATCTTAGAGAAAAGGGTTAGTAAACAAGTTAGGACTGTGTTAAGGTTGCGTACATCTCTACGGGATTTGGAGGTAACATAATTAAGTAACATAATTGCAAAATAAACAAATTTTAAAGAACTATAATACTTGCTTGATTCAAATAAAATACTGCGTTAAAGTGCAACTCTGGTGAATTGTCATCGTCCTTACGTGTGTTTAGCAATGCAACTAGTCTCACGTTGCCCTGCAACATTTTGTGTCAAAATAAATGTGTTAAAAAGTTCCGAAAAAAAAAAAAAAAACATTATCGATTTCCAGGTTTTTGTCGCGTGAAAACAGCGACGTTATGCCATTAATTTTCAATAAGAATTGAGTAAAAAAAAAAGTCTTTAAAAGGCAGGATATGCCACTTGCAGATATCGAAATATTTTACTACCAACAAAACTAACCTCCACATGGCGTGCGTTTTCTGGATCTTTCCTGGTTTTATGAAAGGTATTGTGACAGCGGTGAATTCTTCAGACTAGACTCCAATTCCAACAGTTTTTTCAGCAACTTTCTTGCTTCTTCTGACCTTCCCGTCTTTGTTAGCAACAACATGTAGTTGTACAAGACATCACTGTCATCTGGGTAAAATTATAATTAACACACAAATAAACAGGGGTGTAGTCATCAAGTCCATCACAAGTCTCTGTAAGTCCCTTGCAGTCCATCAAAAGTCCTCCAGTTCCAATTCAAATCACAGGCTATTCAAATGAGCTTCGACATAAGCATTCCTTTGTCATTGTTCAACCAGTTACTTATGACTGGCTTTATGAAAAGACTTGTGAAAGGACTTGTGAAAGGACTTGTGAAAGGACTTGTGACTGGACTTGTGAAAGGACTTGTAAAAGGACTTGTAAAAGGACTTGTGACTGGACTTGGATGTGAAAGGACTTGGATGTGAAAGGACTTGGATGTGAAAGGACTTGGATGTGAAAGGACTTGGATGTGAAAGGACTTGGATGTGAAAGGACTTGGATGTGAAAGGACTTGGATGTGAAAGGACTTGGATGTGAAAGGACTTGGATGTGAAAGGACTTGGATGTGAAAGGACTCGTGAAAGGACTCGTGAAAGGACTCGTGAAAGGACTTCCAGGGACTCGAATACAACTCTGCAAACAAACCACAAAGAAAACTGACTAGGTAAATTTGCATAAATTTCAAAGTGAACAAAACAAGATGGCAAGGCGGGACTTGAACCTGCGACCTCCGGAATACCGGAACAGCCTTGCAGATTTATTTATTCACTTTGAAATTTAAGCAAATGTACCTAGTCAGTTTCCTTTGTGGTTTATTTGTGTTATAAAATAAAAAGTTGTATCTTCATTGAGTGATCCCCACAATGACGCTTCCCTGGGCGTGATCCCTGGCCACGAGGCATTTTGGTATTTTACAACTTCTGAAAAGCGCCCTCGGCTAACAAAGATACTGACAATTTGGGAGACCGCCAACATGGGGGAAGATAGCTCAGTTGGTAGAGCGCCGGTCCGGTACTCCGGAAGTCCCACCTTGCCAATTTTAATTTTGACAAAGAAACCGTCGTTCGAGGATTAGTTACGTAATTACTTTACTGGTACATGTAATTTATCTAAATTTGCAAATCATGTTTGTTCTGTGTGTTGTGTGCTTTCACCCTCCCACCGTATATTCTGAAGACTCAACCACTTACACGTATATAGTCGTGAACCACATAACGACCGAGGACAGCTCTTTGTGTTTCCTTTATTCCTGTACTGTAACCTAACCTGTCTCACCTTACGCTACCCGAGCGACCGAGGACAAATTTTGACAAAGAAACCGTCGTTCGAGGATTCTTCATCTCTGTAAAATATCTTTTGTTCTCTTTTGTGTCTCAATCCTCGGGAAAGGTCAGTTATACGATATTTACTATAAAATACAACCCCCCAAATCCAAGCAATTACCGATGGTGTATCCTACTTTTAATTCAAGCACTCTTGATCTTCCTATATTCACCTGGACTACACTGGGTGCCCAGTACAAGCATGTACAGGGCCTCAGAAGTCTTTTTTTGACCAATCAGTATCATCGCTTTGTTGTTGTAAGCTTTGGCCTTGAGTTCCAGTAGACTGTCTCTGATTGGCTGCAGCCTTCTTGCTTTCTTTCCTGGTGTCTCTGTGGGCAAATTGATGACATGCTTGCATATACGTCCCAAAGTTGTAAAAGGTTAATATAAACTATCTCGCGTAGCGGTTCTTGTTGTATGTTTCAAGCCACTTAGGTAACCTTACCCGGTTTTCTCTTAGCTTTGCTCTATGGTTAAAATAATCCACAAGAACATTTGGTGAAGAAAAAGATAAATGTGACCTGTCACCACAAAATAAGAGTAAAGTCGGAACTATTAAAAATTGAGATTTTGGTATTTTCAAATTCTTTGGAAAGAGAGCTTTCCAATGGTACATAACACTTGGGGGTTTTTGCGATAAATACTTTTTTACAGCGCTCTAGAAAGTCATGGGTTTCACAAAACATATTTGTGAGAAAACTTAAACTTTAAACATCTCAAACAAAACACGCAAAAGATTACAAAACAGGACAAGTAAGGTATGGTTGAGCATAGCAACGGCTATGTTCTAATCATTATTTCTTCTTGAAATTTTCCACAGGTACAAACTAATGTATAAACAACAAAATATCAACATTTCGAAAACATGGGATACTTACGAGGACCTGATTTGCATATTTAATTACCGTGTTAATTAGACCACTAATAGACTTTAATCCAAACACTAACTATGCAAAATCGCGTAATCGCGAGGTTTTCGATCATCTGATCTTACCCCAAAAATGGGAATATGTAGAGGACTTGGGCTTTCCAAATTACGCAAAATCTCAAAACTGACCACCCCTTCATACCTGTATTTTGACTTTGGATGGCCCTCTGAATCACTTCGTGCGACTTTACTCTCATTTTGTGGTGACAGGTCACAAATGTTTATTGATAGCCGGATTCGAACCACAGATATTTTGATCCATACATGTAGATTACCTCTCTACCAACTTTGGACTCAACGTAATTATACGCACCATGTGTTGGCTCCATTTTCCTCTTTTTGCTCCTTCGTGTTTCATGACCACCTCCCTCTTCCATCTTAAACTCCGCCTCCCTGGAACACGATCCGACCTTGTCCAACTGATTTTCAGTTCTTGAAACCCCAGATAGAGACTCGAGTAACCTGTCGGTGATGCTTAAGGCACGGGGCCAGTCTTTCATGTGAATCAAGCAGTTGGATTTCAACAAGAGAGTGCTTGCGATAAAAAGTCTTATGCCAGATTCTTGAGAATTCTCCATCTCCTCTGCGAGATGTCTCAAGACAATTTCTATCCTCACATCAGGTGGCCTAAATGGAATCTCCGAGGGGCAATCGGGAATAGTAGCCATTTGACTACTCTTTGCAATACTTGGCTCATCTGCACTGGATGAGGAAAATGCCAATGGTATGTCTAGCTCCCCGCCTCCACAACTGTTACCATGGAAACTGTTACCATGGAAACTGTCACCATGGAAACTGGGCCCTGGTAATGCATCACTGTCTGTTCGATGACGTTCAGTTTGCCTTCTAGCGTCTGCGTCCGCATCCAGACTATTCGACGCTACATCAGATGTTCCAGTTGTGTCTCCAACTTTAGGAGCCATTTTAGTGAGGATTCTATCGGTTATGCTGAGTGACTCTTCAATGTCGTTATTCTTGTAGAGTGACAGCGCGGCCTCCAGAAAGATGATGTGTAAGGGAGGAACACGTGATGATTCTTCCTGGCGGTCCATGGGGTGCTGAATGTAGGGTAGAAAGAACGAAAAAAAAGAAAAAGTAATTGGTACAAATTTAGTTTGACTGAATCTGTATGAATTTGAATCTAAGGCTGCAAGTTTCCGGTTATTCAATTAACCGTGTAACCTTTGTTTTGCAGTTATGGTCAACGGTTAACCGTAACCAACATTAAACAAAAAACAAACAAAAACGGTTAACCGAACAGGAAAAATGTAAGCGTGTAACCGTTTGAACGGTCGGTTAACCGTGTAACCGTGTAACCGTTGCAGGCTTATTTGAATCCTTTCTTTGGTTGCAGAAGGCTGTGGGTTCGAGTCCCACCCGAGTCAGTGGATTTTTGCTTCCAATAATTATTACCCCGTTCATTAGGCCCTGGACCACACGGCTGCCGATATAGGCGCTCAATCGGCCTCGACCCTCACAGGTACCCATTTATACATCTGGGTAGAGAGAGGCAATTGTAGTTAGGTGTCTTGCCCAAGGGCACAAATACCATGTTCCTGGTGAACACACCATATCTCCAGAACGGAAGGGACTATGGAGCTCTAATATATACAAAATTAAAGCTTACGTTGCCGGCTGTCCAACCTGTGCGACATAATAACCGTTTTTGTGAAGTGGGTCACATATGTTACCCCAAAACAACTTGCCTTGGTTACACGTGACACGTCATCCTCAATAAATCTCAGCAGTTCATGGTACCTCTTTGCAGCATCATTAAATCTTGGGGGAAATATACAATTACACATAATTTATCAAAACACTATAGTCAAAGAAAACTGAAAACAAAAACCCAAATCTAACAAAATCCCACCGTTGAACAAGAGTGAAACGCCGTTGTAACGAACATCGCAGGATCCACAGGTTTGGTTTGGTACATCGATCGTTTGATATAGCAATTTTCAACCGCCGGTCCATCAGGTGCAAGGACTTTGAACGACTTTGAACAGGCGCCGACCATTGAATCAAGTAATTACATACATAATATGTACAAGCTTCATCACACCGAATTCCAAAGAAACGGTTGGATTTTCCCTTCTATTGAACATGAAAATAGTGCTAGGAAGTGCTGGAAAGCACACCCACGCATTTCCGGTCTTGCTCGCTGCTGACAGACATTTCCGGCCTTGCTCGTGGCGTGTTTATGCGTCATCCGTTTTGAATCTGGGGAAAACTTTGCGTTTATATACGTCATCCGGTGCGAACTATACAACATTTGCAAACATCAAACAAATAAATGATCACAAAATACTTTACTGGACTGTTTGAGTAGCAGTCTAAAGCATCCTGAAATATTGTCTCCCGGTGTGCTGACATTTTCAAGTAAAATGCTATTTCTGTATCAATTTCCAACACTGGTCGGCCGACCCGCATTGGAAAAAAACTGATTAATTTTTTTCAAATACTGCTCCTAATTTTTTGTATTTAGTTATTTCACATTTCCTTTGCATTAGACCGATTGCGCCCTCTAAGTCAAGTGACCCATAGTGGGTATCAAACATCAACAAACATGGCGTCCTCCATAGCCAAGTTCTGCTGTTGCAAAGTACATGATGATTGTTGCATTTGTTTCTTCGATCGAGGCTTTTCTTTCTCGAAATCTCTGAAAAATATTCCGGAGTTTGTACCCGAGACCTCACCGGAATGGCTGAATAAAGCCAGTAAGGACAGATCCAGCAAGTCTTGGAAATCTACAAGGAACGTTATGTTCAAAATGTGGTACTGGCACGGAACATTGGGACCGGCACTAGCACTAGCACTATTTATTTCGAGAAAGAAAAGCCTTGATCGAAGAAACAAATGCAACAATCATCATGTACTTTGCAACAGCGGCACTTTGCTATGGAGGACGCCATGTTTGTCACGTGACTTAGAGGGCCAATCGGTCAATTGATTACACATCTGGGAAGGGTGCAACTGATTCTCGGACCTTACAATTCCCCGACGTCTACAAATTTGAGACCTTCTTACCTATCCAACTCTAAGCATCTTCGTGCCAGCGTGCGCATGGCCAACACAACGTCCAGACTGCCCTCGTCTAAGATGTAGCCACCAGCGAGATTATCGAGAGGATTGGTCGGTAGAGCTCCAAGAATGAAATCAGACTCTTGAAGTTTCATACTTGAATCTTTGTCTTTCAAAGCCTAATTTGATTTTTGTTTAAGGGTGTTAAAAGAGAAAAGAGTGATGGGATATAAAACAATATTTTTTATATTCGGTTCAAATTCCAAATTCTGGTTTTATATGGTGGGATTCATATGATGGGATATACATGTAAAACAATATTTTTTATATTCGGTTCAAATTCCAAATTCTGTTTTACATTTTGATAACCGAATATTTGAAAACTATGTGACCTGGCACCACGAAATGGGTGGAAAGTCGCAAATAACAAAGTTGATGTCTAGAAAGAAGAAGTCCTAAGCTTTCAAATCATGTATTGTGTGTTGCTGTAGCTTATTCCTAGCCGCCGCTATACTCTTGAAATTGCTGAAGTCGTACTACCTTGTTTTAAGAAAACGGAGTTCAAAGTCCGTGCCAACTATACTATCACTCGGTGCAATTCAGCCACCCAAAAACACACTTTAGAGTTTTAATTGAGCTATACAATTTTGGGATATGATAAAAAAGGGTGTTTTGTATGTAAAAATGTTAACAACTCGAAACCGAACCCCTACTTGAAAAATTGACATTTTGTACTTTCCGTTCATTTCGTGGTGCCAGGTCACATATTTGAAACATGAATAATCATTATTTTGGATACAAACTGCAAGTTTAATAAGATTCATTTTCTACAGTGTGGTTAGGAAAAGAACCGGTGGGAACTCCCATCTGCCATCTCAGAACCACACATCTCACTAAAGAGTATTACCGTGATGTTACCGCAAACTACTTATCTTATTGCCTTTTCGCCATGCAAACCTTCAAATCCCATGATCTACAGATGGCAATATGTGACCCGCTCCATCGTAATCAGAAAATAAGTCGCTGAGGCCGTTTTACGCAATCGGCCGTTGAAGTGAACGCATGGGTGAAAATCGTGACCAAGTCGTTTTTCTGAATATTGTATTTTTAGGAAGTGTAGTTATCACAGATTATTGTCATTAATGTCTTGTATGTAAAAACGATTAATAAAGATGAACATGAAGAGGATTTGCGTTGCGCTGTCCGTATGATTTTGGTCAATTTTGTTTATTTCAAACCTGTTTTTCTCAGAATGTGAATTCGGCAAATAAATATACACCTGTCATCTTCATCAGACCATAACTCGTTAACTGAAACAGATACACACTTGTGATGGGTATCATTAGAAAGCTTATGAAATTCTCCTTTTCACCATGTGCATATCTCAACAAGTCATTTTGAGACTTATTCCTGATTTCGATAGAGCGGGTCACATATGTGACCTGTCACCACAAAATGAGAGTAAAGTCGCACGATGTGATTCGGAGATATGGCCATCCAAAGTCAAAATATGAAGGGGTGGTCAATTTTAAGATTTTGCGTAATTTGGAAAGCCCAAGTCCTCCTGTACATATTCCCATTTTTGGGGCGAGATCAAATAATCGAAAACCTCTTAAATTACGCGATTTTGCGTAGTTAGTGTTTGGATTAAAGTCCATTAGTGGTCTATTTAACACGGTAATTAAATATGCAAAGTATCCCACGTTTTCGAAATTTTAATATTTTGTTGTTTATACAATAGTTTGTATGTGTGGTAAATTTCAAGAAGAAATAATGATTACAACATAGCCGTTGCTATACTAAACCGAACCTTACTTGTCCTGTTTTGTAATCTTTCGCGTGTTTTTGTTTAAGATGTTTAAAGTAAGTTTTCTCACAAACACGTTTTGTGAAACCCATGACTTTCTAGAGCGCTGTAAAAAGTATTTATCGCAAAACCCCCAAGTGTTATTTACATTGGAAAGCTCTCTTTCTCAAGAATTTGAAAATACCAATATCTCAATTTTCAATATTTCCGACTTTACTCATTTTGTGGCGACAGGTCACATATAGCAACTATTTTTTGTAGTAATAAGAAGGCGTCATACTTACTTTGATAAGGAGACTGAGTGCTTCTATCTCACCATCTTGAAGTCCGAGACGCCGATAGACGACAGAGATATTGTACAGAGGGCAAAGGTCGCTAAAGTCCATCTTCAGAGCCTCTTGGAATTTCTGTATGGCTGTGTAAGGCTTGTTCTTAAAAAGAAAAAGACCCGAACCTTAAAACGAAAAATAAATAGGTAGTAACAGTGCGAAGACCCGGTTATTACTGCGTGATAATAACCGGGTTGGGGGATGACCGCTGATAATGGATCGAGCCGAAGGCGAGGTCTATTACCAGTGGTCATCCCCTGACCCGGTCATTATCACGCAGTAATAACCGGGTCTTCGCACTGTTATTACCTTTAATAAATACCTTTTTAACGAGACAAATGGTCAAAATGCTCAAAATTTCATGACTTCCCTTCGGCGATATTTCCAGCGTTTTGTGTTCATGTTTAGGGGCCATGTTTTAGCATGGTACCCTGTCTCTTCAATATGTGTTGTTATTATAACCCATACTTTGAGACCAGACTAGCTGACCACTGATGCCCACCGTGCATAGCAAGGCACTAGCGTTAACGAACGACACGCGCATTTTGAAAAATGCAGCGCGTATAGATACAAACGTTCTACGCGTACATTTATAGCGCGCAGTATCAAGATTTGACGCGTCCTTGTTACAAGTTACCGTAGAACTGTTGCATTCGGCCAATCATTGGCTTACATGATGCTTGATCAATGCTGGCTCAGGGAACATTTATTCGCTTCTTCTTGAAAGCCAATTATATTACTACCTGATAATCCACTCCACGTGATCGAGTCTCGGCCAATCAGAAGCCATCAACTCTCCTAGGTATTTATTAAACATGTATAATATGAACTCGAACACGCAAGACTTGAAGCTTTCTCGTCAAATGAATTGGTGCAGATTTGGCGATTAGCCCCGCCCACCTTTGGTTTGTGTACTTTCTAACAGTGTGTCTGTGACTAAGGCCGTATCCGAACATGTTTAGAGCTACAGCTACGGCTATTGTCTGCGTCGGCCATTTTGTAAGGCTGTCAGAAATGCCGTCTAAAGCTACAGCTACGGCTACACTACGTCACAAAAAAAATAGCCGTAAGAAAAGTTGTCTAGCTCAGGCAAAACAAAATAGCGGCAGCACTAATGTTCATTTTGGAGCAAATGTTCGTTTATTTTTTCATAATGGTGCATTGAAGTGCAACTTACAAACCGATAAAGGCGTCAATATCATCCGGTATTTCGACCGGCAGTAAAACAAACATTGTGTAACATCTAAAAGACAATAATTGTGGTAAATTCTTAATTTAGTATAACGGTTTAATTCCGTCCAAACTTCCAAAGTCATTTCTACAGGTGCAAGTACAATATAACAAATCATAATTTTGCAAACACGAATTCAAGCATCGCTTGAGGGCGCAATAACGAGCCTTATGCTCTGCCAGAGCCACGTCCGAATAAGCCATTTGCGCGTGACCCTGAGTTAAATTTAAATATTATCTGGTACACTGACTTGTTCACACAGCTTGGCACAGTTTAACTTTAAATTCTTCAGACCAAAGACACTGTTGCTATATCACGTGATTCGGGGCAAGCTTTTGCATAGTTACATAAGAGACGCTCAGCACCAATACATTGTTTACAATGGGAGAGAATGGCAAAAAGACACCAGACCATTACAGAGCTGGGGGTTGCTAGCGTATAACGCGTAAGGCTTGCCCCGAATCACGTGATATAGCAACAGCGTCTTTGGTCTGGAGAATTTAAAGTTAAACTGTGCCAAGCTGTGTGAGCAAGTCAGTGTACCTGATGTTATTCAAATTTAACTCGGGGTCACGCGCAAATGGCTTATTATATTTGCTTTAGCGCCTACGTAGACGTAGCTGTAGCTGTAGACCGTAGCTCTAGACACTCGCTTCGGACACAGCCTAAGTTTGACTAAGCTATTAGGGTCACCTGACAAGAAGCTGTGATCTGATTGGTCTGTTTGATCACTAGATTGACAACTTGCAAGGGTGTGTTGATAATGAGGGATTTTTGTAGATCAAATTTTGGTTCGGAAAGAAATCGGTGGAGAAACTAAAATTACATAAATAATTCTCATTCTGTATTCATTCTCATTCAACATACAACACCATGCAATGAAGCGCCGATTACATTTGTTCAGTTTTCCGAATCTGCTTGTAAAACCAAAGTGAACTTCTGAAACAACTTACCAAGGTTGCCAGGCAACAGCCAATCAGGTTGACTGTTTTAACTTTCATTGCGACTTCAGCATCAGGGTTTGCAGCCAATAATGTCAAGGGTTTTATTGCCCGTTTGGAAGTGCCTGTCTGGAATAAGCAATATCCTGGTACAAAACAAAACAGAGAAACTACATGTATGTCTCATTGAATTCAACACAAATAAAATTACAAAATTTCCTGTAACAAATAACCTTTATCCTCCGAAATCCTCATTTGGATAAATACCCAAGTAACCTCAATCCTACAAAATCATCCAGCATTAGTTCAGGCCTTATGACCTGGATCCTGCAATATCCTCTAGTGGCAAAATCTCCAAACACCCTCAATCCTGCAAATTCCTCCGATGCATCAACTTCCAAGTGACCTCGATCAATCCTGCAAAATCCTGCAATTTACAAAGAGGATTTTAGAGGATTTGGGAAAGTATACAAAACAAACAACGTTATACCTTGGATGAACGTTCGAGCTCGTTTGAGGGATTCTGGTAGATCAGACTGTTTCTTGTTGATACGCTCTAAGCAGTCATCCCATTGGCCAGCTTGAAATAGGCAAGCAACCAATAAGAATCCGGCAAGATCTCTGGCGTCAAGTAATGAATCTTTGACAAGGAACAGCAAAGAAGAAAAAAATTACGGAATTAGTGTTTAAAATCAAACAAGCATGAGTGCTCTTGCACCACATAACGACCGAGGGGCGAGACACAAAGGAGAACAAAGGAAACAAAAGACCCTCGGTCGGCGGTATGAATGGAAAAATTCGGTCCTCGATCGACGGTGCAAGCGCAAAGTAATGGGGATTGGGTATAACATAGGAATAAAGGAAAACACAATATCGAGCCTCGATCGTTATGTGGTTCACGACTGCATGTTCATGATACTATAAAAAATGATTTTTGCTTGACAGACAAAAAAACAAAAAAACAACACGCAATGCGGGTATCTTTTGGCACAAAAAGAGAACAAAGTGTTCATACGACGATTTACCAAAGCCAGATGATTCGGTTTTTTTCAGGTTCGGATTGGTTTTGGTAGGTTCGGATAGACCGATTGCGGTATCAAACATCAACAAACATGGCGTCCTCCATAGCAAAGTGCCGCTGTTGCAAAGTACATGATGATTGTTGCATTTGTTTCTTCGATCGAGGCTTTTCTTTCTTAAAATCTCTGAAGAATATTCCCGAGTTTGTACCCGAGAACTTACCGGAATGGCTGAATAAAACCAGTAAGGACAGTTCCAGCAAGTCTTGAATTCTACAAGGGACGTTATGTTCACGATGTGGTACTGGCAAGGAACATTTGGACCGGCACTAGCACTAGCGATTTTGAGAAAGAAAAGACTCAATCGAAGAAACAAACGCAACAATCATCATGTACTTTGCAACAGCGGCACTTTGCTATGGAGGACGCCATGTATGTTTGATACCCACTATAGGTCACGTGACTTAGAAGGCGCAATCGGTTTATTGGTTTTGGTCGTTTTTGGATCGGGTTTTCCCTGTAATTTTGTGCCTGGTCGGGATAGTTTGGAGAGTTTAAATCAGTTTCAGTTCGGTTTCGAGTCAGTTTGGACTCATCAACCCAACCCGATACATATCATTTACAATGGGCATTATGAACAGCTACGCAAGGTTGTGGTACTCACTGTTACCTCTGCAACTCCGGAGATCCACTGTCAAGTTGCCTATTGGAATATCCACCATGAAAGCTAAAGAGAAGACCTGAGCATAGGAGTAATAAAGGTTAGACGGGTGAGTCTCGGGTGAGTCTCGGGTGAGTCTCGGGTGAGTCGCGGGTGGGTCGCGGGTGGGTCGCGGGTGGGTCGCGGGTGGGTCGCGGGTGGGTCGCGAGTGGGTCGCGGGTGGGTCGCGGGTGGGTCGCGGGCGGGTCGCGGGTGGGTCGCGGGCGGGTCGCGGGCGGGTCGCGGGCGGGTCGCGGGCGGGTCGCGGGCGGGTCGCGGGCGGGTCACGGGCGGGTCACGTTTCTGCCAGGAGCCCGCCACCAGTCAGTCACGAGTCAGTCACGAGTCCGTCACGAGTCCGTCACAAGTCCGTCACAAGTTATACTCAAATAAACCACAAGGGAAACTGACTAGGTAAATTTGCATACATTTCAAAGTGAACATAGAGATTGGCAAGGCAGGACTCGAACCTGCAACCTCCGGAATACTGGACCGGCGCTCTACCAACTGAGCTATATCTTGCCCTATAGTTATATTCTTGATTTTGTTGCGACTGAACTTGTGGCATACTTGTGATCCACATAAGCCCTGTTTGCACTGGACTTTTTTTGATAAAACTTACCGAGACGATGGGTACTTTTCCCATTTTAAGTCCAGTGCGGACAGCCTAGGACGTTTTCCTCATATTTACTTTCCCCGAGTCCAGTGGTTACTTTTACCGGCCGACTGCTGCCCGGGAAAACTTCCCAGGTAACTTTCCCGAGACGATAGTCCAGTGCGAACAGCGCGAGTCGGTAAAAGCGGCTCAAGAAAACGTACATCCGCCCCCCTAGTGCGATTTCATGCTACACAAGACACCGCGCATGCGCTCTTTGCATTGTTTACGTGTGCGCACGCTGATGCATGCACATCGCATGCATTATAATGACAGCTCGGCTACTTCTCCTGCGGTCTCGGTAACATTTTCTCGTGTTGAAAGTCCAAGTGCGAACAGTGGTAACATTTGACTATTTTTTATTTTACCATCGTCTCAGTAAAACCTTCCCCCAAAAATATCCAGTGCGAACACGGCTTAAGGCATGCAATCAGAGTATACATTGTGGACGTAGCTCAAGCTCACCTCTTTGCTGGTATCTTGGCTTTGTCTTGGGTTCATCTTCAAGACCTCATCCAGGATTCTACGAGCGTTGTGGGTTCGCCTCGTGATCATGTGACCCAGACTCAGCACACAGCACTGCAGAGTTACGAGCGAAATCACATCTTTGGGAACTACGGGACAATGAAAAAAGGGTTGGTTAACTACGAAATCTGACAGAAAACATCCCAAATCCATCTTTGAGCAGAAGGAGGTGCAATAAGGATGTTAGATTTGGCTCCAAGTATTATAAAAAATGTTTCATGCCCGCCTACTTTTGGATGCCTTCTCTGTACAGACATGTATACATACTTATACCTTCACCGATACATGTACAGTACAACTCTAATAATTAAAGCACTATTAACCCTAACATCGCAAAATACTACAAAATACTACGAGTAGTAACATGGGCCAAGATCAAGGACTATAGTTAACTTTAGTTTGACTAACTCTGTTCGAACTCAGGCAAGTCGACGATGGTTGGACTACCGCGGTTGGTCGCATCGATGGTAACCAATAGCCACTTTAATAGCACAGTACAGAGAGGACAAGTTTGGCAGTTTTTAATAGTTCGACTAGAGTCGTTTGCACTTCAACTTCAGTGCGCATGCCCTAATGACGTCACAAACTAACCACTAGTTAACTATAGTTCCTTGATCGAACTTGGCCAGAGCTTATGCAGTATTACTACACCTCATAAATATTCATGAGCAAATTGAAGCGCGTCATTGGCCGATTCCCGCCGTTCGTCCGGGAAGTAAAAATGAAACCAATCTTAGTAACGTTAATAGATTTCTGTCATTGACTGATGAAGAACTTGAATATTTTGTGCTGAATAAAGATAAAATAATCTACGAAGGTCGCTATCGAGGCAAGGCAGTGTTTATTTGTGACATGCTCTGTGAAAATGAGTCAAATGTTGAAAATTTGAAAACAGAGTTATGTAAACCATTAGAAGGAGTGCACTGTCCTCTTTAATTTGATATATGTTGGAGGTCTGTAGCATGTTGCGTTCTTGTGATACACCAATTTGAATTTTGACGATTTTTCAGTCCCTGCCTGACTCTGTGGGTTTTTTCCCCAGGATATTCTTCCGTGGTTTTCCTCTCACCTCTAAAAATGTACCTTCTTCTCATTGTCTTCTCTCTACAGGTTTCTTTAGGCTTGCGAAGCTAGTGTCTTGGGCGCTTTTGAGGGATCCTTGGTTTCATTACCAGAAATATATAATAATAATAATTTCTACAGGTGCAAGTACAATATAACAAATCATGGTACAATGCAAAACGTAAAACAGATAACAAAACAAAAATACGGGAAAAGGGGAAGGGCAGGAAAACAACTTACTGTACGTACCTAAATGGGCAATACTAGTAATCTTTCTAAGAAGTTTCTCAATATCTGGTGTGGAGTCAGTAGTACCCATCGTAGAAAGTACTGCAGAAAAACAAAAAAATACCCAATTACCTTAACCCTCCATGGTATTATGGTTAGAATTTAGAAACCCTGCCAGATGCAGCAAGATGCATCATTTGTCAAAAGCCCTGTTCGCACTGGACTTTTTTTGATAAAACTTACCGAGACGATGGGTATTTTTCCCATTTTAAGTCCAGTGTGGACAGCCTAAGACGTTTTTCTCTCAGTTACTTTTCCCGAATCCAGTGGTAACTTTTACCAGTCAACCTTTCCCGAGACGATAAGTCCAGTGCGAACAGCGCGAGTCGGTAAAAGCGGCTCAGGAAAACATACATCTGGCCCCCTAGTGCGATTTCACGCTACACAAGACACCGCGCATGCGCTCTTTGCATTGTTTACGTGTGCGCGCGCTGATGCATGCACATCGCATCGTAATCACATTCGCATGTGGTTCTGCAAAAAGAACAAGAACAGAAAAGAGCGTGGAGTAGTTGTACTTGTGTCAACGATGGCGTTGACAATCAATCGGACAAAAAGCGTGCGCGCGCCTATTAGGTACACTGGGGTCAATGCAGAAAGGTCATGCAAAGCGCCCTCATGAGTCATTATAATAACAGCTCGGCTACTTCTTCCGCAGTCTCGGTAAAATTTCCTCGTGTCGAAAGTCCAAGTGCGAACAGTGGTAACATTTGACCATTTTTTATTTTATCATCGACTCCACCAGTAAAACCTTCCCCCAAAAAAGTCCAGTGCGAAGTTCGAACACGGCTAAAGTGATAACCCTTCCCAGCGCATAGTAAGATCCATCAGGTCAAAACTCTCAAGGTCAGACTGCTTCAGAGTCTGCGGTAACCCAACGCAGCAGAATCCATCTCTGGCATTGTTCAATGGGGACTAGCTCTCGATAGTCTTAGACTGTAGTGGTCATGCACTGGTGTTGACAGCTGAATGCATCAAAATGCACCAGACTTGTTTTGTTCTGATGCACTGTTCTGCGTGTCTGGCAGGGTTAGGATTAAACCAGAAAACCTTCGGCCAAGTACAAAATATGAACTAGTTTTTTGTTATCTGTCGCCGTTTTTTAAATATTTTTAAATAGAACATTTGCAATATATTTAGCAAATCTGGCGAAATTGATTTTTTAAAACTTGTTTTCAACAAAAGTGTACAATACAAGTTTGTTCAATGTGGAGTACCATGGCCTCGTGGTCCGGAGCATTGAATTTGTAGTAAAGCTCCAGGTTGTGGGTTCAAATCCTGCATGGGGCTATGTTGCGTGTGCCCTTGGGCAGGGCACTTTGTCACTCATTGTTTCTCTCCATCCAGGAGTAAAATGGGTACCTGTGAGGGCAGAGATGAAAATTGTGGTTGATTTAGCTGCTTTGCGCCGAAATAGCAGCATCGAGCTGTTTACTCCCCAGGGAGCTGAGATGGTATTTGGAATGTTTCATTGGCCCAATGATTAGGGATAATAATAATGTAAAGCGCTTTGATCTTGTGAAATTTGGTTTTGGTCGATTCTGTTATGTCTGACAGGAACCCCAATGGTTCTCAAAAATTTGTTATCTTTGTTTTAATTGTTGCCCTTGTATTAAAGATATCGTATACGTTTGGTAATTACTCAAAAAATTAATGGCAATAAAAACTTACTTGGTAAGAAGTACAACAGCTTTGGATAGTATAATGCATTTTTATAAACTTGTCACTTCGAAGTACTGCGGTTATGGGAAAAGATATCACTTTTTATCCCAAAAAAAATTGAATTGGAGAAGCGTTAATACAGTGACGTTTCTGAGATTGTGTATTCCAATGCAGATTATTCTTCCTCCGTGGACATAACCGCTCTAGATTTTCGGCAAAAAACTCAAAATCGCTACCATCTTTTGAAATGAATTTTGTACAGGTTAGTTTTATGGTATATATCTATAACTATATAGGATTGAAACAAACAGTGGGTTCCAATTACCAAACGTATACGATCCCTTTAACCCTAACCCTCCCAAATCCTCCAAATTCCTCATTGCAAAATGCAGGATTTTGCAGGATTGAGGTCACTTGGAGTTTGATGCATCGCATGATTTTGCAGGATTGAGGTTACTTGGGTTTTTACTGACTGCAGCCAGGGCAAGACTGCAGGATTTTGCAGGATACAGGCTGTATGGTCACCAGTGATAGTCCAGGAGCTAGCAGACTTTTATCGGTATTGTTGAGTACGAAAGGTTTGACACCTGAAATGAGTAGGACTATGTGTGGGAACCCCAAAATGTGGATTCTTAAGTTTGGCACTCTTGCACTGCCCCCTGGGGGCACTCTCAAAATGACCCCCCAACATTTTTTATCGGTATTGTGGCGTACGAGGACCAATTTTTTTTTATATGTACTTCAAGGGAGTCTAATTTCAAAAAGCCAATTCTTAAGTTTTCAACTAATGCACTAAGCCACTTAAGAATGGCCTAATTAACGCTAATTAGCACTTTTATCGGTATTGTCACGTACGAGGACACATTTTGGCTCAAAATGTACTCCAAGATATCCTGATTCCGAATATCTAATTCTTAAGTTTCAACTCCATGCACTAATCCACTTAAGAATGGGTCAAAGATCGATAATTGACCTAATTACGTTTGGAATAATGTGACCCGCTCCATCGAAATAAGGAATAAGTCTCAAAAAAGTTATGGTCTGATGAAGATGACAGGTGTATATTTATTTGCCGAATCCACATTCCGAGAAAAACAGCTCTGAAAATGAAATAAACAAAATTGACCAAAATCATACGGACAGCACAAACAAATACTTGGTCACGATTTTTCCCCCTGCATTCACTTCAACGGCCGATTGCGTAAAACGGCCTCAGCGACTTATTCCTGATTACGATGGAGCGGGTCACATATGCCATATCTCCGGAACCACATGGGGTAGAGGATTGAAATAAGGTTTAATGTGAAGGTCTAAACATTGTGGACAAGGACCAGTTGTTAAAGTAGTATTTTGTTGGTGTCTTCATGGCTTAAACATGCAATTAAACCTAAAAGTGTACCCTTTTGACCCACCACGTGTTTATAATTGTATCGGTATGATCGAGTACGTTCACAAAACTTATGTCAACATGTTCATCTGGCAACCCAGAATACGAAAAACTCGTTCTTAAGTGTCCATCTGATGCACAAATCCGCTTAAGAATAAGAAATCGGTCAACTTATGAAAGCATGTTTAAGCTATTATTGAGTTATTCCTCATGAAAAGGAGGCCTTCATCAAAAGTTTAATTTACCAAGAGCTTTTCGGAGTTTTCATGTGTACTTTAAGAATTGCTCGCATCCAATGATTAAGCTGGATAGTATGTCTGTGTCTAGGTCAATAAGACTATATATATGCCCTATTGTTCATTGTACCTTATAAAATAAGCACGAGCTCTCGTGACAGATGAGGGCACTTGACAGAAGATATTGATTGAAATAAACTTTAATTAACAATTAAATCAAAATTACGTGTAACACTTAATATGTATTATAGTCATGTTCTCAGTTTGCGATTCATTTGAATGGTTACAAATTATTGAAGTGGTGTATTTCCACCTTGTTTCAAATTGAATCACTCAGCTGTTATTTAGTTCTCTTCGGAAAGTCCTTCCTCTTCATCAGATGGTGCGACCTCTTGCCTTTCCTCACTCCCGTCAGTCTTCATTTCATCTTCTTCTACCAGGGTTTGCGGTAGTTGATGTCCTTCAAGTTCAAACCAGATTGGAGTGTATATCCATACCCTGACCATCATGCTTATTGATGTTTTGCATAGCTAAGAGTATAACATTTACAAAATCTTCTAAACTACAAGCATCACAACAAATTAAAGGAGACGGAGAGATATTTCATTGTGGCGGTGTGCCAATAAAATGTAACTCGCAATTATACGGCCAGGCCTACTCACAATGAATATTTACATACCTTTACCGTAAACAATACGGAAACCTTTTACAGGTTATTTCCACACTTTTTTTGATAATCTTTTGCTTAATAAGCTGTGGTTGATGATGAATGTTGCTTACCAAGAATCAGTATTAACCTCGTCATCCTCTCCATGACGCTAGGAACATTTTTGTAGATCAGAAACCTAACTGATCCCTTATCCAAGGGGAGACCCCCCGAACTACATGTAGTTTCTAGATGCTCTATTTTCCAAAGACTGCAGCCAACCACGATTCTTCGTCCACAAAACTTATGTCAACATGTTCATCTGGCAACCCAGAATACGAAAAAATCGTTCTTAAGTGTCCATCTGATGCACAAATCCGCTTAAGAATAAGAAATCGGTCAACTTATGAAAGCATGTTTAAGCTATTATTGAGTTATTCCTCATGAAAAGGAGTCCTTCATCAAAAGTTTAATTTACCAAAAGCTTTTCGGAGTTTTCATGTGTATTTTAAGAATTGCTCGCATCCAATTATTAAGCTGGATAGTATGTCTGTGTCTAGGTCAATAAGACTATATATATGCCCTATTGTTCATTGTACCTTATAAAATAAGCACGAGCTCTCGTGACAGATGAGGGCACTTGACAGAAGATATTGATTGAAATAAACTTTAATTAAAAATCAAATCAAAATTACGTGTAACACTGTCACAATACTAAACACATTAATTACAATATTGCACTGCACTGCACTTGAATTAGAATGAATCTATGTTAATACAAGAACTATAAGGATCTGCTTTAGTGTGACAAATTGCAAATATTGACCTATGATACAATAATGATCTGCGTATTCATCTCGAACAAGCCAGCCCATGCCTAAACATGCAAATACTTCTTTGAAGTACGGTGCAATATTGCAGTTACTGTATATTATTATTATTATATCTTAATCTTGGTGATTTACATTTCCCAAACATGTTATCCATGAATAAAGCTGCAGCGCCTTGCTTACATGGATGTAAGTTCCCGGGTGTAAGTTATAATATTTTTTAAAAATATATATGCATTTTAACTGGCAGACTATTATCATGTCAAAATCTACTGGTAGCTAAAGTACCATGGACATGAATAAACTCAAGTTGCATTTATAGCAACTTGTATAGATGACTTCAATATAAGGACAAGATTAATGTGATTTAGTAAAGTAAGGAATAGCCTGTATCATAAATCGCTACAATTTTGTGTATACCATGATTCATAATCCAGAAACTTAGCGTTTTAAAAATCATACTGAATTGGAAGAAGCCGACTATTTGCCCTGCGAACGAAGAATCGTGGTTGGCTGCAGTCTTTGGAAAATAGAGCATCTAGAAACTACATGTAGTTCGGGGGGTCTCCCCTTGGATAAGGGATCAGTTAGGTTTCTGTTCTACAAAAATGTTCCTAGCGTCATGGAGAGGATGACGAGGTTAATACTGATTCTTGGTAAGCAACATTCATCATCAACCACAGCTTATTAAGCAAAAGATTATCAAAAAAAGTGTGGAAATAACCTGTAAAAGGTTTCCGTATTGTTTACGGTAAAGGTATGTAAATATTCATTGTGAGTAGGCCTGGCCGTATAATTGCGAGTTACATTTTATTGGCACACCGCCACAATGAAATATCTCTCCGTCTCCTTTAATTTGTTGTGATGCTTGTAGTTTAGAAGATTTTGTAAATGTTATACTCTTAGCTATGCAAAACATCAATAAGCATGATGGTCAGGGTATGGATATACACTCCAATCTGGTTTGAACTTGAAGGACATCAACTACCGCAAACCCTGGTAGAAGAAGATGAAATGAAGACTGACGGGAGTGAGGAAAGGCAAGAGGTCGCACCATCTGATGAAGAGGAAGGACTTTCCGAAGAGAACTAAATAACAGCTGAGTGATTCAATTTGAAACAAGGTGGAAATACACCACTTCAATAATTTGTAACCATTCAAATCGCAAACTGAGAACATGACTATAATACATATTAAGTGTTACACGTAATTTTGATTTAATTGTTAATTAAAGTTTATTTCAATCAATATCTTCTGTCAAGTGCCCTCATCTGTCACGAGAGCTCGTGCTTATTTTATAAGGTACAATGAACAATAGGGCATATATATAGTCTTATTGACCTAGACACAGACATACTATCCAGCTTAATCATTGGATGCGAGCAATTCTTAAAGTACACATGAAAACTCCGAAAAGCTCTTGGTAAATTAAACTTTTGATGAAGGCCTCCTTTTCATGAGGAATAACTCAATAATAGCTTAAACATGCTTTCATAAGTTGACCGATTTCTTATTCTTAAGCGGATTTGTGCATCAGATGGACACTTAAGAACGAGTTTTTCGTATTCTGGGTTGCCAGATGAACATGTTGACATAAGTTTTGTGAACGTACTCGATCATACCGATACAATTATAAACACGTGGTGGGTCAAAAGGGTACACTTTTAGGTTTAATTGCATGTTTAAGCCATGAAGACACCAACAAAATACTACTTTAACAACTGGTCCTTGTCCACAATGTTTAGACCTTCACATTAAACCTTATTTCAATCCTCTACCCCATGTGGTTCCGGAGATATGGCATATGTGACCCGCTCCATCGTAATCAGGAATAAGTCGCTGAGGCCGTTTTACGCAATCGGCCGTTGAAGTGAATGCAGGGGGAAAAATCGTGACCAAGTATTTGTTTGTGCTGTCCGTATGATTTTGGTCAATTTTGTTTATTTCAGAGCTGTTTTTCTCGGAATGTGGATTCGGCAAATAAATATACACCTGTCATCTTCATCAGACCATAACTTTTTTGAGACTTATTCCTTATTTCGATGGAGCGGGTCACATTATTCCAAACGTAATTAGGTCAATTATCGATCTTTGACCCATTCTTAAGTGGATTAGTGCATGGAGTTGAAACTTAAGAATTAGATATTCGGAATCAGGATATCTTGGAGTACATTTTGAGCCAAAATGTGTCCTCGTACGTGACAATACCGATAAAAGTGCTAATTAGCGTTAATTAGGCCATTCTTAAGTGGCTTAGTGCATTAGTTGAAAACTTAAGAATTGGCTTTTTGAAATTAGACTCCCTTGAAGTACATATAAAAAAAAATTGGTCCTCGTACGCCACAATACCGATAAAAAATGTTGGGGGGTCATTTTGAGAGTGCCCCCAGGGGGCAGTGCAAGAGTGCCAAACTTAAGAATCCACATTTTGGGGTTCCCACACATAGTCCTACTCATTTCAGGTGTCAAACCTTTCGTACTCAACAATACCGATAAAAGTCTGCTAGCTCCTGGACTATGACCAATATTGGAGGATTTTGCAGGATTCAGGTTACTTGGAGTTTTAACAATTTAGGAATTGGAGGATTTTGCAGGATTCAGGTTATGTGTAAGTAAAAATGGGTAGGGAGTTACGGTTAAAGAAATCCCGGCACTCAGTGCTATTATCTCTTCAGCTTGCTATTGCTAACCTCTGTGCAAGCTTGCAGTGGTTATCTTCAGAATGCGACTCCATGCTGTCGATGCAGGCTCAGCAGCCGGCCGTAACCGGTTCACAATGCCATAAACTGGTTCTGTGCGGTTCACTCGCTGAAGGAGTAACGCAGATGTATTGAAGGCAACGACGGACTCAACGGGAAGCGCTTTCAGCGATGGAGGTAAACCTATTTGTGAACCGTCAACACCAAACCAATCATTTTGTGGTTTTTATTGGAGATTTGTACACAATTGAATTGCTGGCATCTTAAGCTTTAAAGGGATCGTAAACGTTTGGTAATATATAGTATATACATGTATTTCAATTAAGGTGGTAGCGATTTTGAGATATCTGCGGTTATGTCCACGCAGGAAAATCTGCACTGGAATACACAATCTGAGAAACGTCACTGCAGTAACGCTTCTTAGATTCAAATTTTTGGGGATAAAAAGTGGTATCTTTTTTCATGACCGCAGTACTTCGAAGTGAAAAGTTTATAAAATTGCATTATACTATCCAAAGCTGCTGTACTTCTGACCAAGTATGTTTTTATTGCCATTAATTTTGGAGTTTTTACCAAACGTACATGTATACGATCCCTTTAACCCTAATAAACTACCCCAAGCCCATCAAACTCCAACTGCAGGTTTTGCTAGGTTTGCTATCAAACATTAGCAACTTGTTGTTGGACTTTGTTTGACTCGGTACAAAAGGCCCAGGGAGACCATGTTGAATTCTGTGAGGTTCAGGGCGGAAATGCACGAGACTTGTACAAATGTTGGAGTTTGGGAAAATGCACAGAGATACGATAAAACACTACAAATACGCTGACGATTTGTCAAACTGTTATTATTTGATCCTGATTAAAGTTAGGATACACCATTGGTAATTGCTTGAATTATCATGAATGGGTGGATTTGGGGGGTTGTATTTTATAGTTAACATCGTTTAACTGACCTGTCCGAAGTTTTACAATCATGAATGCTGAGAAAAGTAAGACAAACGACGTTCGTTTTTAACCGGCGTCAGGCAGTGGTTCTTATGTTGTTCTTGTTTGTTTCGCGATCGACGTCCGGCGATCGTGATTTTTTTAAAATTCAATTTAATAAAATTCAATTTTTCGGAACAATTACAGGATATCTAGCGCAATCCTTTTGCTGGATGCCTACAATCATTATTTACTTTCAAAAAGGTAAGATATTTCCTAATAATTCGGTATTAAATTATTTTGATATCTGCAAATAGTGTATCCTACCTTTAAACTGCCAGTATGCAAAATTAACTCAATCATCTCAGGGCTTGAATTAAACGATGGCCACGACGGCCATTGCCGTCGTTGCATTTTTAATGGCTGAGGTGCCCTACTAAAAATTGCCGTCTTCACGGCCAGTTTTGCCTTGCCCCATTTCTACCTTGGCCGTCGTGCCCTTTTTTTGCAAAAATCAACAATGCCGTGCAAGGATCGCGTAAAGTGAACAGCCTAAATGTTTAATTGGATTTTCCACAGGATGCATTACAAATACAGTGCATGCACGGCAGCCGGAGCGGAGCGTAAGATTTTTATTTCATTTTAGCCTCCGAGCCCTTTCTGTATCTCCAAATATTTGTTGGCCTTGGTGCCCTACAAACATGACAAACTGGCCTTGGTGCCATCCATAATTTTGCTTTATTCAAGGCCAAAGTGAACCTTGCCCTAAAAAATGCCAAATTCAAGGCCTGTCATCTTCAACAATGGACTGATGCTACATGTAGAAGTAGACAATATTAAAAAATTAAATTAAAATCTGTTCGTTCCTGGTTGACGAACCATTAAATAGACTTAGGCCTTTAGTCATAGAGCCTAGGTTAATATGTAACCTTGCATCGTCATTGATATCTTGCTTAGTCTGTCGACCATCTCTGAAATATTTTTTCTGTCATCTGCAACCAGCCCTTCCTGTTAAAAAACAAGAAATAATACACGATTTTCTCACACGGTTCGTACACAAATAATCGCCATGTTTGAACGAAATGATATGTTAGGCAGAATCACCACCATGGACATTGGTGGCGCCATTTTTATGCCCAAAATTACCTCAGTTTGTGTGACCACATCTAGTCATGGAATGTAACATACAAGGGAATTTTTGTAAAAGCTCCAAAGTCCAAACGTCAAAAAAGAAGAATTACAGGGTGTTGTTGACCTTAAAATGTTTGGTTTGTAAAAAATCACGTTGCCAAAAAAAGTTATGGGTTCCCCAAAACAGCAATGCTGCCACTGTGTGTGTAAACTTCCCATATGTTTGTACACATTATCAAATGATGTGGTCACAGTTTTTCAGCCAAAACAAACATCATTTTAAGTAAAAAAATACGACTTCAAAATTGTGATAACTTAAGAACCGCTTGCCCTATGAAGCTAGGGGGCCTCTTATTTAATTGCATTTTGAACGCTCTTTAAAATAAAATCAATTCAACAACTATCAAATCAACTTTAACATTTGGTGAATCTACCTAGATATGTTGTTGCGCATGCGCACACACCGATTGACAATAACAGCTAAACTTAAGAATAAACATGGACAAAACAACTGTCTAGGTGAGAATTTCAGCACTTCAAACGTCGCCTGTAAAAAAAGTGGGATTTTGTGTTACCTGCTAATTGCTAGTATTGGAATATTGCTAAGCTTTTGCATAGACCGCCATGTGGCCTTGTACAAGTTGTATACAGAACGAGTCCAGTTACCAGTATTTGTGTATACGGCCTAGACCGAGTTACTGGCCTCTAGTTATCGCTTTTTTAACATTTGGACATCATCTGGCGCTACTGAGACCGACGTAGATACATATTTTAGCTGGTACAATACTGAAATCACAAACATACTTGATCGTTGTGCTCCATCTACAACAAAAAAATCGCACTGTAAAACATAGAATGCCCTGGTATAATGAACGTATTCATGAAGCACGTCAAAACAGACGACAAGCAGAACGTAAATGGAGGAAGTCACGTTCCTCATATCACCGCCAACTTTACATGGAGTCAAGGAAAGTTGTTACTGATCTTTCCATTGAATCCAAGAAAGCATTTTTCCTTGACAAACTATCAACTGCTGACACCAAACAAGTGCATTGCATCATTAATACCCTACTTAATAATAACACACATCACCTTCCAAATTGTGAATCACATGTCCTCCTTAGTAACCAATTTTCTACATTTTTCAAAAGGAAAATTATCATTATTCGTCGTGAACTTGACCTTCAGACGGGTTCAAGCGATTTTGCTGATCCAATAGATATTTCTTTTCAATCACTATCGACCTTGCGGCTAACTACACAAACTGAAATATCAAAAATTATCTGCAATTCACCATCAAAATCATGTCGCCTGGATCCCTTGCCCACATGGATGCTTAAGGAAAACCTTACTCAAATTGTGCCAATTATTACTGATATTATCAACTCTTCCTTGTCGTCCGGAATCTTTCCTACTGAAGCCCACCGTGCCATCATTAAGCCATTACTAAAAAAGGCGTCACTTGATAGAAATATTCTTAAAAATTATAGACCCGTTTCGAATATCAGTTTCGTTGGTAAGATAATAGAAAAAATTGCTTGTGCACGACTATCTGAACATATGAATCAACATAATCTAATGGACCCCTACCAGTCAGCTTATAAACCCAAACATAGTACTGAATCTGCCCTAATAAAAGTAAAAAATGATATCATGTTTTCCCTTAATTCAAATCAAGTTACCCTCCTAGTATTATTAGATCTTTCAGCTGCATTTGATACAATTGATCATAGTATATTACTTTCGCGTTTGTCATCCAGAATTGGCATAAGAGGGGTTGCACTTGACTGGTTCCATTCATATCTTAAGGGTTGGACCAGTCAGGTTGACATTGCTGGTGAATTGTCAGCTCCATCTATTGCCGATTATGGCTTACCACAGGGCTCTGTCTTTGGTCCACTAGGCTACACTGTTTACACCCTTCCTGTTGGTGATATAGCACGGCACCACCAAATTTCTTATCATATATATGCTGATGATACACAATTATATATATCATTCAACCCTAATGTACCTGGTGAGATGAATCGTGCAGTCTCTAAACTTGAAAAATGCATCTCAGACATTAAAACCTGGATGACAGTTAATAAGCTTAAATTAAACGATGATAAAACAGAATTCTTTGTCGCTGCTTCCTCCCATAATCTTAAACTTATCCCCGATATTTCCATTGTTATTGGAAACTCTTCTATTCACCCATCTGAATCTGTTAGGAACCTAGGTGTATTCTTTGACTCGGTTATGTCCATGTCTTCCCATATATCATATATATCACGAACTGTCAATTACTATCTTCGCAATATATCACGTGCCCGCAAGTTCATGGATGAATCTACATGTCACCACGCTGTTCGTTCATTGGTACTTTCACGGCTTGATTATTGTAATGGTTTGTTATCTTCTGTACCCAATGTACACATACAACGACTGCAGCGGTTACAAAACTGGGCCGCACGTTTAGTTTTTGCTGTCAACCGCAAGCATGATCCCATACCCTTGATGCATTCGCTACACTGGTTACCAATACAACAAAGAATAATGTTCAAGCATTTATTATTTGTCTACAAATCCTTTCATAACCTTGCTCCAGTCTATTTATCAGACTGCTTGTTAAAATATGTTCCAAGAAGAAATAATCTGAGATCTGGAGATGATATCCTACGACTTAAATATCCTAGAACAAGAGTACAAGCCGGTGATAGAACTTTCACTGTATGTGCCTCCCGTGCATGGAACAATCTCCCGATCTCAGTTAGATCTTCTACCTCTGTAAATAACTTCAAAAAATCTTTGAAAACGCATCTTTTTGTATAATTTTCCTACCTTTGTATTATTCTGCAATCATTGTTTCAATTGTTAGTTTTAATGTAACTATTTTATTGTAAGTATATCTAAGTAACATTTTATAATTGTACGCGCTTTGAGCCTTTTGGGAAAAGCGCATTATAAATATTAATGTAATGTAATGTAATGTAATGTACTAGAGGCCGAGCCAGACTAATAACAAATTTTTGAAAACTCATAAATGTGGTTCAAAATATCGCCAAAATCCACCAAAATACTTAACAAATTACCTCTAAATCGTCTTTATAGTCTTCCATATGTGTCCAAGCTGAGTTAACGAACTTCTAAGGTATTCACGATCAATTCTTGACCTGCAAATCAAGGAAATTCGACGACAGTATTCGATCGAGTACTGCACACTTGTTGTTCGCCATGATTTTGAACGATAGTGCTTGCCGACCGTACTACTATACGCGGGGGTGCTTTGCGATGTCACAGGTCAGTGTGCATCGCGTTCACATATGCGCGCGACGCGATACTGACCTGTGACATCGCAAAGCACCCCCGCGTATAGTGGTACAGTCGGCATGCACTTTGGATGTGACGTCACAGGCATCCCACAATGCTCGTTCAAAAAATGGCGAACAACAAGTTTGCAGTACTCGCTCGAATATTGTCGTCGAATTTCCTTGATTTGCAGGTCAAGAATTGATCGTGAATACCTTAGAAGTTCGTTAACTCAACTTGGACACATATGGAAGACTATAAAGACGATTTAGAGGTAATTTGTTGAGTATTTTGGTGGATTTTGGCGATATTTTGAACCACATTTAAGAGTTTTCAAAAATTAGTTATTAGTCTGGCTCGGCCTCTAGTAGCGCCAGATGATGTCCAAATGTTAAAAAAGCGATAACTAGAGGCCAGTAACTCGGTCTATATATACGGCCACAGAATGAGATTGGGCTAGGTCTGACGATATACCTCACCTTGTATGTGCAGACAACCAGGTTGTTTTCCACCAAACACTGGGCAACTATGGACTTCCTGTATGTACCCACCGTAGAAAGTTCCACCAATATTGATCTACAATCATCATATTTACCGAGTTGAAAACTAGCCACAACATCATTCAAAGTTTTTGCGCTCTCCATTTCCCTGAACTTTACGAAAGTGAATTGCGCCCTCTGTTGGTAAATGTTGATTTTAATAACTTGCGACCTCTGTCGGCAACTAATAATGCAGTAGGGGCACAATAAACCGGCAAATAACTTAATTCCGATATTCACTTTTCTTATTCGCATTTGAACAGATATCGATGACCGTCGAACATCATAAGATTTGTTTTTGTTGAAGTGGGACAGTAGGCACAGCAGACGTTAACATATCTACATGAACAGGGCTATGTACATAGACAGAATGTTTTCATGTAATAATCAAAACTTGTACTGTTTCCTTATGGGCGTTTCTTTATTTTTGTTTCTCTAAAAGGGGCCTATCTGGCAAACAACTAATTCAGAATTTGGAAATTTCCGCATTGATCATGATATTATAATGCTTGGCTCTTTGCCCACCCATAGTCGTTTGTTAAAAATCTCTTCAGTGAACAATTAGTAAGTGATCCGTCGTTGTTTTCGTACAATGGGCAGAGTTGTAATGATTCGCGAGTCATAACTTCTCGTGCCGGTGTGGACGGTAATTCTGTCCCCCGGTAAAATTGTCCGGGGGGACAGAATTACCTAGGTAAAAGTGACCCCTAGCTAGAGCCGTTAATTCCGTCCCCCTCCAGTTTATTCTGCCCCCTCTCTAGGTAATTTTGTCCCGCAATGTTCCACACATAAGTGGTTATTTTGATGTTATTTCAATGAAAAGCCCACATGGTATTTATTATTTGGACTTCTGTTCCCTTCATCGATTTATCCAAATAAAAATAAAAATATAAATAACTGTGTTAATTAAATCAACCGATCTACGTTTCTGCGCGAAAGGGAAATTAGCGGTAATCAGTATTTTCAGACTTCTTGCACGCGTACAAATTCTGTATACCCAGCACGAAATGTGGCAGCACTTTTGACCACCTGTAATTTGTAGGACATTACACATCCTACAGTCTGCCACAAATGATGCACCATGAAGGTGTGAACCTGTACTACAAGTGGTTGTTGCGTCTAGTGGGTGCTAGACTTGTGACGTTGCACGGGACAATTTTACCAGGGGGACACGTTTAACGTTGGGCAGGGAGACAGAATTACCTGGAGGGGGACAGAAATGACCTAGGTAAATGTGTTCCCCCGGACAGATTTACCGGGTCACGGCCTGGTAAGTCTGTCCGGGGGGACACATTTACCAGGGGGGACAGAATTACCTTTCACAGGGGCTTACAAGCAACAACCTAAGTGTTTTAAGCCTGTCACCAGAACCATTTGCCTTTGGACCGAGTCTTGTGTTGATAAGTTTCGTGCCATGATGTTTTTGAGGTCTCTAATTGGGATGTGTTTAAAGAGAATACAGTTGATATCGACGAGTATACTGGCACGGTGATTGAATTCATGAAGTTCTGTGAGAAATTGTGTCTACCTACAAAAACTACTCAATATCCGAATTCCCAAACCTTATTTTGGGTACCTGTACGTGTTCGTACCATTCGCCTTTTACAATGGCCGATAGAGGGCACTAGAGCGATTCCATGGTGAAATCGCCTGGTGCTCCCTGACGGTACACGCGGGAGGCGAATTGTTTTTCCCCACTATGGGAAAGGGTAAATGGGCGTTTCTACACCCCTCGCGTCATGATTATTCAGTAGTTTCAACAATAATACTAAAATATATTGTTATTGCTCAGTCAACTAGTTACACGTAGGCCAGAGGTACATTAAAGCACTTTGATAAACGGCTTCTGTCGACCTCTCCCAGTAGCCAAGTAGATAATGGGTTAGGTTATAGATCGTAAGATTGGGGTTCGAGTTCGGATGGTTCTCATTTTTCATTGACTAGTGCTGCTGCCGACGTTCTGTTCGGATTGCTGATGGTGCAACTTTGTCATCAGTGAAACTTGCAAGCAAGCAAGCAAGCAAGCATCAAAGTGGTTCACAAAAGTTGAGATTTTGAGAATAATGTCAAGCATGTTTTGTTAAGTATTATTGCAGTGCATTCGATCTGCAGCAACACGAGAAAATCGATAGGGGTCATTCTATGAGCTTGACACACAAAGTGTGAAATTTTGCTATATATTTCTCGTTACATATTGTTTGAACTTTTTTGTCTTGGATGTCGGAGATATAATTGGGCAAGTTTTGTAACCTAGGTTTCTGCGAAAGTTGTCATTGTTTGTGGCCTGGGTTCGATTCATGGGGGAAGTGGGGGCTGGGTGGGGTGGGGTGGGGGGGGGGGGGGGAGGTAGGTAATACTAAAATATATTGTTATTGCTCAGTCAACTAGTTACACGTAGGCCAGAGGTACATTAAAGCACTTTGATAAACGGCTTCTGTCGACCTCTCCCAGTAGCCAAGTAGATAATGGGTTAGGTTATAGATCGTAAGATTGGGGATCGAGTTCGGATGGTTCTCATTTTTCATTGACTAGTTTTGGATTGTAAGTTTATTGTGGGATGAGTTTAATTTGAGGGGAAGCAAGGTTCTAAGAACCTAAGTATCTTCCATTCAGTGGGGTCTAGACACGCCCAGTTATGATAATTGGCCTTTACCATGCTGAGAAAAAAAATCACGCGCCCGGGAGACCCGTTTTAGATAGCGCATACGCTAAACTGGTTTAGACACCGGTTCCAGTGCCGCGTGATAGCGGTAAGCTTCATATCACTTATTTTGACCGGAGAAGTGTGCATTAAAACGACCTAAGAATAACCATCACAGAATGTACCTGTCCGAGTTTCCTTCCTGTGTGTGTGTACGTCGACCCCAGAGAACGGTTTTCGTTACAGTGCTAAATTACACGCAAAGGATCTGCTTATAAACATAAATCGGATGACCCATCTACTCACAAGAGGGCAAAGCCAAGGAACTGGTGAAGGGCATCAGTGCTGCTACCAATTAGCTAATGAATTTGTCCACCTGCTGCCTTCAGGAAAAAGGATGCAGTCAATTCCTGCCAAAGAAACCGGTTTAGGAACCGTTTTATACCATAGGCTGTGCGTATTTTTTTAACAAGGAAACAGGCGCGGTTCTATTTTAGAAGGGGGGGGGGGGGGCAAGACCCTTCACACGTGACGTCAACTTCTAACTTTCGCAGACCCAGTACATGTATACATATTTTCCAGATTGTACTTTGTATAACCTTTGATTGCATGCAGGTTTACATTTTATTTTTAATAATGATAGTTTCTTATGTGTGTAAATATGTGTTGAATGTACTGGTTTAATTGTTGTATAATTGTATGTATTTTGCGAGTCCAACGATACCATTCCCTTTGATTGTTTTTGATCATTGGTTGAATAAATCTATCAATCCATCTATCTATCTATCAAGATACGCAGAATGCATACAATACATGTATTATACTAGTAATTGCTTATAAGCAGAAGCACCTAGCAAAAAGCTCATCAATAGAGCAGAAACAAAAGCAAAACAAATTGACTAGAGCATTTGACATTACTTCAATTTGTTTTCACAAACGCCAGAATTTATGGCAGTTTACATTTTTTAAAGTCAAATATTGAATCGTTCCGCACATGGTGTTTTTGTTAGCTCTGTGATTCACTGGATCGAGAAAGTAAAAGTGCCACATTTGCACGTAGACGCCTCCGTCAACACGCGGTTTCTTAAAATGAAAGTTTAAAGCTGTAGGCCTAAACATCAGAGCGAACTTAGCGGACATTTACAAGTCGGTGTGAATGGTATTATCTTTGCAGATTTTACCCAGAAATATAAAGCGAGAGTATCGTGCGCGTCAGTTTGGACTTAAATCGAAGTTTGTCCTTTTTAAACTGTATTTTTAAAAATAGCTGCAGCCTGTCACGATCTATTGTGGACACTGTCGGCTATACCTGACCTACAATTTAGACGTCTGGGCATTGTCAGGCCAGGGAACCAGACTATAAATGCAACGCTAACTGCGCCATAATATGAAGCACGATATGTGGCAGAGAAAACCCCCCCTCTTTTGTGTTGCCAATTGTGTTCCCGGAATATCAGGAATTTCTTTTATGTTTCAAGGGGGGATGGGTTAGGTTACAATAGTGTTGAGTGCGTATAAAGTATAGGGATAAGAGGGGGGTACCCCTATGCCACATATCGTGCTGGGTATAACTGCGCCTATACCCAGCACGATATGTGGCAAAGGGGTACCCCCCTCTTATACACACTCAACACTATTGTTACCTATAACTGCTTCATAATATGACTGCTTCATATGAAGCGCGATATGTGGCAGAGAAACCCCCCCCCCCCCCCCCCCCCCATCTTTTGTGTTTACCATTTTGTTTCCGGAATCTCAGGAATTCTTTTTAGGTTCCAAGGGGGATGTTTTAGATAAATATTGTGTTGAGTGTGTATAAGGTATAGGAATAAGAGGGGGTACCCCTCTGCCACATATCATGCTGGGTATAAACCGCTACAGTTCGTTACAGTTCTTCTGTCGACACTCTGATGACTAATAAAGTCTTATTAAAAACCACAATCTGTTATGTTTTAAGAAAAGAGTTAATGCTTTCATGAACAAAAGTGAACGTTTGAAATCCGGGTCGGACGCTTATCCAAATTCAAGTGCGAGAGTGAAGTGAAACATATAATATAGTGACTGTGGATATACGTAGAGAATGATTAACTTCACTCTGGGAACTGTGTTTAGCGAGAAAACACTTGCCATCAGTTTGCTATCAGTTTGTAAACATATTTAGAAGCTACACCCACGTGTCCAATTCTTAAACATCAATGTTCAATGGCTAACAACTGTTTATCCTCATGCTAAACATGTTTAGCCTGTAAACATGTTTACAAACTGATAGCAAGACAGTGTTTACTCGCTAAACACAGTTTTTGCAGTGTGACCTTTCGTTTACTTTCAATTGAGGCCCAATCTGTACGTGCTTGATGCATGGTTCGAAAGGCGTTTGTATTTGCAAATAAAATATTGCTGAGCTCGACCAAAAACAAAACGCACTTGCAGCTGCCGACGTTCTGTTCGGTTTGCTGATGGTGCAACTTTGTCATCGGTGAAACTTGCAAGCAAGCAAGCAAGCATCAAAGTGGTTCACAAAAGTTGAGATTTTGAGAATAATGTCAAGCATGTTTGTTGTCAAGTATTATTGCAAGGCATTTGATCTGCAACAACTCGAGAAAATCGATAGGGGTCATTCTATGAGCTTGACACACAAAGTGTGAAATTTGGCTATATATTTCTCGTTACATATTGTTTGAACTTTTTGTCTTGGATGTCGGAGATATAATTGGGCAAGTTTTGTAACCTAGGTTTCTGCGAAAGTTGTCATTGTTTGTGGCCTGGGTTCGATTCATGGGGGAAGTGGGGGCTGGGTGGGGTGGGGGAGGTGGGGGGGGGGGGGGGGGGAGGGGGTAAGGTAGGTGCCGTTGAGACGTAAAAACAGTAACATTTATAAAAACGGATTTTAAGACGTCGTTTGCCCATATGACACACAAAACAAACAAAAACTATAGATATAAGCCTACGCTTGCTTTGGGCCATTGACAACATTATACCAACGTGGACAAGTTAAAACTCTCCGATTGGTTGGGGCGGGGGTGTTATACAATTGTGGACTGAGATGATTGTAATCCTCCTCTGTTAAACAAAACAAGGCCAGATGTTTGACAGTTCATGGCTCACAAAAACAAAAAAACAACAAAACACATGCATCCGTCAACAGACAAAATAGAAAGTTGTGGCATCTATAGCAAATATTTGACCAATCTCCGATGCGAGTCCTCTCACGCGATGCGACCGGGTCCAGGACCATCTGTTTCTCAGCGTATACGAGTCTATAAAACCTCAGAGCATTTGCTGTGAAAATCAGACCGTTCCTCATCGGACAACATGGACAAGATGATTCGACTTGTGCTTCTGTTTCTGGCGGCGTTCATCGCAGGTAAGTCCGAGATCTTTCAGTAGATAGAACGAAATCCAACGACTAATCAGAGACTACCAAGTGAGGTTGCCGTGGCGCCCACAGAGTTGAGGCAATCAAATTGGTTTTACCTTTTGGGAAATTGGTAGCCTCACCGCTTCATTCAAATTCACCTTTCAGTTTGATTGTTTTCGTATTGATAAAAACTAGCAAATGCTAATCCTATAGACGATGTGCCCTCTGACGTCACGTGTTTACATCTGTATTCAAATGTGCCCGGCAGTGATGCGCACCCATCGTGTTTTACATAAAATTTGCTTAAAGAGTGACGTCGCAGGTCAGATCGCCTTTGAATTATGTGACCTCTGATTTCATCTCTTAACCAAATTTATGTAAAACATGATGCGTGCGCATATTGACGGGCACATTTGAATACAGATGTAAACAGAGGCACATCGTCTATAGTACAAGCAAAGAGCAAACACATGTAGATGTACTTTAGATAAGCAAATGCTGACATTTATGTGAATAAACGTATCCGTATACGGCCAGGAATTTGGATAATTTTGGCTGTCAGATATATTAATCGGTTAAAATAAATCACCTCAGGTTCAATAAACCATTTGTTTTGAAATATTTTGGCATAAATAGGTCAAATTAAAACAGGGGCGGACAATGATGTGCACATTTGAAGTTAAACTCTGATGTCGGTGCACATAAACTTGAGCCCAATTTGGGGATATCCTAAATCCGGAATTCGTGTGTTTGTTTTCTGAGAAATTAACGTTCTTAACTGTACAAAAATGTATACGCCAAAAGCCTTAATAAAGAAAAATGGTCTAAGTTTCCGACACATCGTTGGCTGCTGCACTCGCATTTGGTCTTTAATCCTAAACATTAGCTTACACAGACATGTCGATCGAAGCAAGTCACCAGGCGAATTAGTTCTAGGTCTAGGCGGCGCCCGGGTAATCTTGAGTGACGAGTTTTAAACGAGTTTTTAACTAGTTTTTGTTTTAATGATTCAATTATTTGTTGATCAATCACTGCAGGAAACCATAGTGCCTTTGCCAACGATGACGAGTTCAACGTGAAGAAAGAAGAGCGCATTCCTCCGCTCGCCGTGATCAAAGAGAAGCGCTCATCAAGTAAGATAATTCATTATATTTTTGTGTGGGAGAGGGAGAGGGGTGCAATAAGGTGCAACAGTCCCACTTAAGCCTCGGTCACAAATGGCCTGCGGCGTGTTGGCGGTGGCCGTAAGTCCCCAAAATTGCCACAACCTTGCGGTGGCCGCACGGTAGATTACGCGATTGAGGCGATCTCAAGGTTTTTTGCTCGTCGCAGGGACTTACGATTTTTTTTAACTTGACATTAAACTTATTTTCGGAAATCGCAAGACCGTATGCCGCAACCCCACCATAACCGAGAAAATCGTAAGGCAACCGCAACAACCATGAGGCCTCCTTACAGTCACCTCACGGTGGTCTTGTGGCCTCAGTGGGTGGCAGTACGACGTTCTTAATATTGTATACGGCGGCCGTGCAGTGACTTCAGGGCTGCCGTACGATGGCCTAACGGCAACCGTATCGTTGCCGGCAGCCGTACGATCATCTATCTGAAGAGGTATATGTGTGGGTACTTCCAGGTGCATCATCATCAGCGCCCTTGCGGCGGCCGCAACAACCGTCGGGGTCCCACAGTCGCACGATTAGTCGTGCAACTGGTTGTAGGTATACACGACTGATCGTGCGAGTGGTCGCAGGTATACACGATTGCTCGTACGATCAATCGTGGGTACCTGGGACTAGTCGCACGATTACCTACGACTGATCAATCTTCTCTAATTGCTTGTGATCACACGACCAAGCGTGCCACCAATCGTACGTACCAGTCCTAAGAGCAATCACAGCGTACGACCGCTATGCGGAGATCGTCGCAAACATTGACGATTGGTCGTATCTCTGCCAAATCGCACCAATCGCACGATCCAGAAATCGTAAAATCCGGTGTGACAGGGCCTTTACGTTCTACTACGATTCCCACGTTCTATATCACGCTCTCTAGAGATTTGTCGTCAAAAATGTGGTCACGATCATTACGATCACCAAGTTCCCTCAAAATCATCACGATTCGACCCCACGACTTCCCACGCTCATCACGATTCTCTCAAATCGTGGCCAAGTGTAAACCAAGCATAACGTATACATAGCACGATATGAGACTCTCTAGACTTGTTACCTAAAAACCTGAAAAGAAATTCTGAGAAACCACAACATTCCGCAAGCGCAATGACCACCACAAAGGAGAGGGGTTCTTTCCGTAACATTACTTGCTTCAGATGTCTTTACTAGTGCGACGAACTTACTCTGGTTCTACGTCCCAAAGAAGAACACAATTCCATGTTTGAAACTGATGCCGAGTACTGTTTTTGAGGCATAATGGTTTAAATGATAAGAGATAACTATATGGAAATGTGCTCGTCTCTGACGTCGAATAAAAGTAATATTTTAAATTGACTAAAGTAATAATCTGTCTGATCTGTCCAAAGGTCCAAATGAATATATACCTGTAGGTGTTAATTACACCATAACCTCGACCAACTATCCGAACAACTACAACAACAACGCCGTCGATACATGGTATCTTCAGACTGCTCCAGGCCGCAGAATCCAGCTCACATTCGTCACATTTCTACTCGAGAATGGGTACGACTATCTCCGGGGTGGCGACGGGAATGACACCTCTACAGGGCAGCTGTTAGCCGTAACTGGGAACAACATACCAACTGACACTGTTTCAACGGACAATAAGATGTGGTTGAAGTTTACCTCAGACGGCAGTATCGTGCGCCAAGGGTTCAAGATTGTGGCCCAAAGCGTCCCCGGGTTAAGTAAGTCAGTTTCATTTTGTGGGCAAGATCTATGCTGATCTATAATGTCAGGATAGAAAGTCGAATATTTCACCCTCTTTCAGTGCGTTCTTTTTTGCGCGTATAGCTTACACCGCTGGCGATCTAACGCCGTTTCTGATTAAAGCCACGCCATTAGAAAACTTTACAAACTTGCAGCACGTGGATGCGATGCGGGAAACGCGCAGTATCGTAATAGGTGTAATCATTGAACACATGCTCTCCCTGACTGGAGATAAGCTGTCACTTAAACCACATTTGTCACTTACACCACACTTCTTTATTCCCAGACGACCCGACTGAACCACCCAACTACGGTTGCAGTTCATACGAGTGGGAATGCAACAACGGCGAATGTATTCAAGACTACAAAAGATGCAACGGATACTCTGACTGCAACTACGGCGAAGATGAATACAATTGTTACGGTAAGCAGTCATTTACAAAACAGTTTATGAAAAACCACTCATCGGTGCTTCGTATGTACAACTAATTGTCATTTAATCCACACTTCTTCATTGTCAGACGACCCGACTGAACCACCCTACGGTTGCAGTTCATATCATGATAATGGTAAACACATTTTTGACGGTCAAAAATGTTGTCATGATCATTAAGATGTTCACGATTCCACCAAGTTCCCTCAAAATCATCATGATTCGACTCCCCCCCCCCCCCCCCCTCCCACGCTCATCATGATTCTTTCAAATCGTGGCGATCGTGGGAATCGTGGCCCAGTGTAAACCAAGCAAAACTTATACCCAGCACGACATGAGACTCTCTAGACTTGTTACCTAACGCGTCCCCCTTAAAAACCTGAAAAGAAATTCTGAGAAACCACAACATTCCGCAAGCACAATGACCACCACAAAGGAGAGGGGTTCTTTCCGTAACATTACTTGCTTCAGATGTCTTTACTAGTGCGACGAACTTCCTCCGGTTCTATACGTCCCAAAGAAGAACACAATTTCATGTTTGAAATGTTTTATTAGATCAAATGATGCCAAGTTTTTGAAGCATAATGGTTTAAATGATAAGAGATAACTATATGGAAATGTGCTTGTCACTGACGTCGAATGAAAGCGCGCGTTTATGTACATAACGCCGTGTTATTTTGTTAAGTGTTATTTTTAAATGACTAAAGTAATATACTGTCTGATTTGTCCAAAGGTCAAAGTGAATATATATCAGTAGGTGGTAATTACACCATAACCTCCGCCAACTATCCGAACCACTACAGCAACTACGCCTCCGATATATGGTATCTTCAGACTGATACAGGCCGCAGAATCCAGCTCACATTCGTCACCTTTCATCTCGAGAGTGGGTACGACTATCTCCGGGGTGGCGACGGGAATGACACCTCTACAGGGCAGCTGTTTTCCGTAACTGGGAGCAACATACCAACTGGCAATGTTTCAATGGACAATAAGATGTGGTTGAAGTTTACCTCAGACGGCAGTATCGTGCACCAAGGGTTCAAGATTGTGGCCCAAAGCGTCCCCGGGTTAAGTAAGTCAGTTTCATTTTGTGAGCAAGATCTATGCTGATCTATAATGTCGGGATAGAAAGTCAAATATTGCACCCTCATTCAGTGCGTTTTTTTGCGCGTATAGCTTACACCGCTGGCGATCTAACGCCGTTTCTGATTTAGCCACGCCCTTAGAAAACTATGCAAACTTGCAGCACGTGGATGCGATGCGGGAACGCGCAGTATCTTATTATGTGTAATCATTGAACACACGCTCTCCCTGACTGGAGATAATCCAAATACAAACAGCATAGTAGGAGAAAAAAGAAAACCACAAAGAGGGTTGGTGCAAGAACACAGCCCTACTTCACTCCGCTGTGGATTGGGAAGGCCTCTGAAACCATATCTCTTTAAATTAAAATCACATATCTTTATTTTCAGACGATCCTACTCAACCACCCTACAACTAACTGTCATTTAAACCACACTTCTTTATTCCCAGACGAGCCGACTCAACCACCCTACGGTTGCAGTTCATATCAGTGGAGATGCAACAACGGCGATTGTATTCAAGACTACAAAATATGTGACGGATACCCTGACTGCAACTACGGCGAAGATGAAGAGAACTGTAACGGTAAATATTCACAATATTCACAACATATTTGTATTCGCGTAAAAGCCGATTTAGAAAACAAATCTTACAATAAATGTTAAGCAGGTTGTTGTTGACATTTCAGATCTGTAGATACCAAACTTGAAAATGTTAACAATGCATTATCAAGCCCGTTTAAGGTTGTAAATATCGTTTAACTGACATGTCGGAAGTTTTCCAATCATATATGCTGAGAAAAGCAAGAAAAACGGCGTTCGTTTTCAGCCGGCGTCGGACAGTGTTTCTTATGTTGTTTTAGGGTTTTTTCGCGATCGCCGTCCGGCGAGCGTGTTTTTAAAATAAAAATCAAGTTTTCGAAACAATTACAGGATATCAAGCGCCATAAGTTAGCTGGATGCCTATAATCATTATTTACTTCCAATGAGTAAACATTTTTTTAATAATTCGGTAGCAACATTTTGCAATATCTGCAAATAGTGTACCCTACCTTTAAACAAATGTAAAAACTGTTTTACATTCGATTCGTGTCACCTGACGATATCAAATATTCAATGACACTAATACATCTGTATGTTTTAAACAGGGACCCGTCCAACTCCATGCAGAAATCCAAATAGTTTTGCCATTTAGGTAACGAAAGGTTAAGTTTGATTTGATTTTGGGTGTTTTTTTCCCCCAGAAATCTTCAACTGTAGTAATGGTGATGAAATCCCTATAAGGTACACCTGTGACCGCATCATCGACTGCCCCTATGGAGAAGACGAGTGGCAGAACTGTGACGGTAAAAGAGTTTGCATGTCGCGTTCACCTAAATACACATTGGTAACGGTACAGTAAAAGAGATTGTATGTCTCGTTTACCTAAATACACATTGGTAATGGTACGGTAAAAGGGTTTGTATTTCTCGTTTACCTAAATACACTTCGGCAACGGCACGATACAAGAGTTTGTATGACTCGTTTTCGTAAATACACATTGGTAACGATACAGTGAAAGAGTTATATGGCGATCTTTTTTATCACAAGATAAGTTCGAATCAATTAAAAACCGTCGTTTTGCATGTAGGTGCTTTGAAACATCATGTCACTAGCCCCGAAGGTATTACTTGACAGTTCACACAATCCAACGTAATTGAGTGCGAGATGGCACAGAACGCTGTGACATTTTGTTAGGTTACTTCTCGCTATGACGAACGATAAACATTAGAACAATCATAAATAAGCTGTGTTGTGTTTTGGTATACATTCCTATAGGTAATGAAGTCCAGAGGGACAACATAGACTCCTATCCCCGACGGGACCAGCTGCTGTCAAAAGATCAAAAGACCGATGATCAAGACTAGTAATCATATAAAGGTAAGCACATCCTTGCTTCTGCTAGCAACAATTAAGGGCACATGTCACAAAATGGAGACTTACCGAACACACTTCGTTCTAGCATTACATTTTCAAAGCATGTCCTGAACAAAGCAAGGACAGATAAACCCCAAACGTGAGTGTTTAGCGAGCTCGTGTATGAAAACTCGAATGTGTAATAATTGAATCACGACACGCGAAGATCTTGCGAGTGTCCGCGCTTTCCACGGCACGCGCGACGCGCTAGTACTACATTCAATTGAGCATTACTGTACCATGTGACAGAGCGCACACGTAAGTACATGTACATGTACATGTACATGTACAAACGTTGCAAAGGTCGAAATAGCATAACATTATCACCGTAAGGATATTCCAAAACTAATAAAAATCCACTAACCTGGACACCAAGAATGGTTAGTGCACAATTCAACGGTTCAGATGCCAAGGTTGGAGCCTTAGAACATTACCAATTTTGAATTCTGTTGGCCATCAAAAGTGTGAGCTTGGCAATGGCAGCCAGAACATTTTACTCGATTCCGCGCGTAACCAAATAACGCGAATAACCAGCTAGGATATCCATACGCAGTAAAAATATCTTTCTGCTATAACTTATAAGCACAATACAATTACTAAAATCAGCATGCAACCTCCCATCACAAGATTCAATATAATTTATAGAGAAATCATTAAAAGGTAGATATCATGTGGATTGTTTAAATTAAATCACTACTGCGAACGTGTAAAGGACTACTTCCCACACAGGCTCCGACGATCGAGTCTAAAGTAAACAGGCGTACTGTTGCTTTTATTTACCGTGTTCGATTACTTCCCTCGGCCGTTACTCGGGTGTTAGCACGACACCATTCGATTTGACGCTCACGTGATTTTTCGTGCTTACTTAGGCCTGGCGCGAGTAATCGACGAGCCGAGCCGGTTGCGACGTTTTAAACGTATCACTAACGAGCTATCACATATAGAATTATGCTGGAGGGTACTTTATACGCAATAATATAATTATTAAAACCACGCAAATGATCGAGACATTGGTGTACTGTAGTGAATAATGCACAGTTAATAATCCGGAGGCGCGCGCGAGATCAAATCCCATGAAAACTGGAGGTTTTTTGTTAGTGATTTGAAACATTTTCTTGTTTGGATGATTTTTTATCAAAAATTGACAGTTTATTTGAAATTCTTGATTTGTTGTAGGAAACAGCCGTCCTCTCAGACTGGAACCGGAAAGGTCGAAAATGTTTCAACGAGTTCTGATCTTCGTTTATGTTTTCTTAGAATAATAGTTTTGACTTCCAATTTCATTTTTTCTTTATTTGGTCTATTTCAATTTATTGTGTTTATTTTCTCATTTGAGTTATCAACGAATATTTACGAATTCGAATAATATGGTTTTTGAGGATGTATTTTTTCGTTATGTTCCAAAATCGTATAGTTTACAAAGAATATTTACATATTCGAATAGTGAAGACACGATTTCCACAACTTTAGTTGATGTGCAAACTTCGCTTGATCCTACAATAAAGGCAATGTTTTACAAAAGCCCTTTCTAAGGAAACAATTTGCCCTGGATGAAACCCTTTTCAAAGACAAATCTTCCTTTATTTAATTTCTACAGCAACATTTGATGCACTCATTTTCCCAATAAACAGCCTAACCACGTGCTTCCACTACAATGCCCGTTAGTGTTGGTGTTGTAATAGACTTTTATCGGGCTACGCAGTCTTTAAAATTAAAACGAGGCAATTAACGCAAACAAACATGGCGGCCTACAAAATGGTCTGTGCGGTGAACGAGAGGTTCTCGCAAAGTTACAGCAGATTAAACAATCTTAAAAATAGACGGATGTCTTAAATCATCCCCTAAAGCGTCAGTCCATATTCTATGTAGTCATGTAGTCTCACTGAATTTTGAAGAAGAATCGTACAAAATAAAGCTTAACTTAAAAAAAATATATATTTTCAAACTCTTCCCAATTCACAAAGTTTAGTTTGTCCATGTTTCGTTACACATCCGTGAACTATACGGGTGAAAGCCAGCTGATCTGGTTCCCTGACCCGGCAATTCCCTGAGTACGTCCAAAGATTGCTCTGTTTCTTAATGTAATGTCACCGAACCAGACTAAAAAGACTTTTTTCCAATTTTTTTTTCAAGCATATATGAACACAATACTTTAAACAGGTCAGTGTAACGATATTTTTTATTGAACACTAACCATAAATTTCATCTGAGATTTTTTGAAAATAACAGCAAAAGCAAATGTTTTATTTTAAATATTACAATTTTTAATTAGATTTTTTTGTCTTTTCTTCTTCATTTTCTCCATTATATGTGTTTTCTTTAGTAGAATTAAAACAATTAAAATGCAGTACTAAGTTGTCTGAGTGAGTTTATTACCTCCGCCAAGGGGGTTGGGTTTTTGCCGGCGTTCATTTGTTTGTATGTTCGGTTTGTCTGTTTGTTTGTCAGCAGAAAACCTATTGGAGGGATGTTAACGAAGCTTGGTGGGTTGGTACCTCACTGGTCAAGGATAATTCAGTTACATTTTCCGATTGATCAAAATCCAGATGAGGAATCTGGATCACTTTGTAAGATTTTTTAACTTTGGCAGAAAGGGCACATACAAGCGATGTTTCACAAAACATGAAGTAATTGTTGAATAACATTTGTTAGAATGTATTCTTAAAAACTTGTTGTGACATTTTGAACAAAAGTTATTAATGGGTCGAAGAAGTACGTTAAAAGCAGATATAGACGCGGATAATGATCCTCACGTCAACCGGCTCACGTATAGGCATACTTGCTTAAAATTGGTCCAGCTCATATCCTAATGAAAGGTGATTGGTTTTGCTAGAGAACATGTATATCAAATACTTTAATTGCTTCTTATTTTAAATACATTTGCATGGTTTCAATGCCACAGCTTTTCAATGACAGAGACATACCGGGTATGCCTACTGTTTTTATTGTGTAAACCTGTCTCAAAGTTTAATATAACGCGGAACAGCTATTCAAGTCTAATGAACGGACGTGCTGGTATATTACGTCAGATGTGGATTTTGTGCCTTTAGCGATATACAGCATGTAATTTGACAATCAGAATAGCATGAGATTTGAAGGTTTGCATGGCGAAAAGCAATAAGATAAGCAGTTTGCGGTAACATCACGGTAATGTTCTTAAGTGAGATGTGTGGTTTTGGATAGAACCGGAGAGACTTATTGTTTCGGACAGTTTGCTCTGCCCGTCGTCAGGAGACTGAAATATTCCAACGTTTAAGCGGGGTTATATGCGAGACGAGGAGGATGCTGGATCAAAGGACAGTCAGAGTATGTCCTAAACAAAATTTGGCTCTAGATTAGTCTTTTGAACTAAATATAGGTAGAATATCAAGCAATTTTCAAAAATGTTTAAAAAGCCTTTCATTGCTTATTATTTTACCTATATCTAGCCCAATATCTTTCCCATGGCATACTCAGACTGTGTGCCAAATTACATACTTGTATCATCAAAGGCACAATCCACCGAAATATTTCCCCATCCCCATCAGAATCTTGTTGTGCACATGCGCAGTTATAATACCGAACTTGTGGTTTATAGGCCAGTTCGGTATTTGAACTGCGTATGTGCACAAGATTCGACAATTTGGCTTTAAAGGACATCGTAACCAAATCTGCATTTTGTGGAATTCTTTGTGTGCAATCGCAAAGACGATGGAAACTTTTGTTCAAACAAAACTTTGGACACCCAAGACGCCAGAAAACACTTCGCTGTCTAAACAGTAATCTGAAAAATGTTAATTCAGAGCAGAACGAACTCTGGAAATTTGCTGGTACCCGCTAATATGCTTTTGCACGTATACGATAACATGTTTATCTCGAAAGAAAAATCGTGAATGACGTCCTTAACGTTGTATACCTGACTAGCGTGATGCCGCGCTTCGCGCGGCACCCGCTAGCTGGGTGGAATCGTAACTTATAGATACACCTTGTTGACGTCCTAAAAACATAATGGATTGTATGACAAACAAACCGAGAAAATGTCGAGCTCAAGAAATCATTTAGTGGCAACGAAATGAAATAATCAAATGATTTTGTCAAGGTGATTTGTATTCGTCATATGTCCCTTTAGGGGCTCCGTAGGATACCATTGACTCTGAATAAAAACAATCTGCGTAATGCAGTCACGTTTCTAAATTGAATATTCATATCCACGATCGCCATACAATTTCGCCACATTTTTGCACGATCAAAGTTAAAATTGAGGCAATAGCGATTGTTTTTAGAGAGATAATTTTGTAATATTTAAGTATTCACAATGTGAAAGGAAGAAATGTGCCCAAAAGGCAACACGAAAGGAATAAATAATTGTTTTTACGTTCCAAAACTGTGACTGGAAAATGGTCGACGCGCAGAAATTCGGAGGCAAAGCCGAAGCCGAAACGCAGTCAAGTTTCTAAATTTCAAAATTCATATCCACGATTGCCATACAATTTCGCGACATTTTTGCACGATCAAAGGTAACATCGAGGCAATAGCGATGACAAACAAACCGCGAAACTTAGCGAGTAGATCGAGTACCAGCTAGAAAGTATTTCGAGCGCACGAAATTATTTCGAGCTCACGAACAGATTTTATAGGAGCGCACGAAGTCATTTCGTGTCCACGAAAACATTTCGAGCTCACGAAATAAGTTATTTTGAATGCACGAAATAAAAAACTCAAATTATTTCGTACCGGTGATTTGTATTCGTCATATGTCCCTTTAGGGGCTCCGTAGAATACCATTGACTCTGAATAAAAACAATCTTTGTAAAAAATACTCCCGACTTCCGAACTAATAATACTCAATAGGCAGTCCATCTGCGCTTGCATGCTGCCTGCGTCTCGTGATTTTTAACAGGAATCGTACGGGAAACAATACGAACCACTTCGGGATTTCTGATTTACATCATCGTTAAAATCACGATTAAAAAAACCCACAGACCGGCCATCTGACAGTGCGCCCTCAACTGACGTAATGCAGTCACGTTTCTAAATTGAATATTCATATCCACGATCGCCATACAATTTCGCGACATTTTTGCACGATGAACGTTAACATTTGCGCAATAGCGATATGTTTCGGAGTGTTTTTACAGAGTTAATGTTGTAATATTTAAGTATTGACAGTGTGCAAGAGAGAAATTTGTCCAAAAGGCAACACGAAAGGAATTAATCACTGTTTTTACGTTCCCAAACTGTGACTGAAAGTGGTCGGCGCGCACGGAATTCGAAGCCGAAAACGAAGCTGGCGCTCAAACTCCGCAATAACCAAGGTATGCGCCGCCCAATCACGAACAACAAACTCGGCAACAACTCGGCCACCGAGCGAGCAAGGCGGATACAATTAATTTGCGAAGGCTTCGCGTAACGCAGTAGCTGCCGCTTAATCGCGAACAGCCAACAATTCGGCGACCGAGTTACGGTATACGATTTCGGGAGGGCTTCGGCCTGAACTCCGGGCAAGGACAATGCAAAAATAATGCAATAGTTTACGCAAAAAGGCCCACACACATCAACAGGCAATCGAAAAGCGACTGCACGTTTATCAGTAACGTCTGTTTCTCCCAAATCTCACCACGGGACGAATATGAGTTTTTCTTTCGTCGTCGCGAACGATCCGGCACCCCGCCGCACCGACGCCTGCGGCACACGCGCGCGGCGACGAGTCGCCCGACCAAAAAGCGCCGCGCCTCTCCAACATGGCGCCAACCACGCGCCAAGACGGCGCGGCCCTGCGTTCCAAGATGGTGGCGCCCAGGGACAAGATGGCGCATTTTTCATCTTTTATAGTATAGACTAGCAGGATGCCGCGCTTCGCGCGGCACCTGCTAGCTGGGTGAAATCGTAACTTATAGATACACCTTGTTGACGTCTTAAAAACACAATGGATTGTATGACAAACAAATCGCGAAACTTAGCGAGTAGAGTACCAGCTAGAAATTATTTCGGGCACACGAAATTATTTCGAGCTCACGAACAGATATTCTTGGAGCGCACGAAGTCATTTCGTGGCCACGAAAACATTTCGAGCTCACGAAATAAGTTATTTTGAGTGCACGAAATAAAATACTCAAATTATTTCGTAACGGTGATTTGTATTCGTCATATGTCCCTTTAGGGGCTCCGTAGAATACCATCGACTCTGAATAACAAACAATCTTTGTAAAAATACTTCCCGACTTCCGAACTAATAATACTCAATAGGCAGTCCATCTTCGCTTGCATGCTGCCTGCGTCTCGTGATTTTTTAACAGGAATCGTACGGGAAACAATACGAACCACTTCGGGATTTCTGATTTACATCATCGTGAAAATCCTGATTAAAAAACCCAACAGGCCGGCCATCTGACAGTGCGCCCTCAACTGACGTAATGCAGTCACGTTTCTAAATTGCATATTCATATCCACTATCGCCACAAATTTCGCGACATTTTTGCACGATCAAAGTTGAAATTGAGGCAATAGCGATATGTTTCGGAGTGTTTTGAGACAGATAATGTTGTAATATTTAAGTATCGACAATGTGAAGCAAAGAAATTTGCCCAAAAGGCAACACGAAAGGAATAAATCATTTTTTAACGTTCCCAAGCTGTGACTGAAACGTGGTCGACGCGCACGAATTCGAACCCGAAAACGAAGCCCGCGCTCAACTGGTACTATGTTTACTCCGCAATAACCAAGAAAGTATAAATCGGGGCACCAGCTCAAATAACACGGCACGGGGCCGCCCAATCGCGAACAACAAACTCGGCACCAACTCGGCCACCGCGCAAGCAAGGCGGATACAATTAATTTGCGAAGGCTTCGCGTATAAACGCATGTAGCCGCCGCTTAATCGCAAACAGCCAACAATTCGGTAACCGAGTTACGGTAGTACGATTTCGGGAAGGCTTCGGCCCTAACTCCGGGCAAGGACAATGCAAAAATAACGCAATAGTTCACGTAAAAAGGCCCACAGACATCAACAGGCAATCGAAAAGCGATTACGCGTTTATCGGTAACGTCCGTTTCTTTTAAATCTCACTTTGGACGAATACGAATTTTTTTTAAATCTTATTCCCCGGGGGATTCCCCGTCGCGAACGATCCGGCACCCCGCCGCACCGACGCCGGCGGCACACACGCGCGGCGACGAGTCGCCCGACCAAAAGCCAACATGGCGCCAACCACGCGCCAAGATGGCGCGGCCCTGTGTTCCAAGATGGCGCGGCCCTGCGTTCCAAGATGGCGGCGCCCAGTGACAAGATGGCGCATTTTACATCTTTTATAGTATAGACTAGCAGGATGCCGCGCTTCGCGCGGCACCTGCTAGCTGGGTGAAATCGTAACTTATAGATACACCTTGTTGACGTCTTAAAAACATAATGGATTGTATGACAAACAAATCGCGAAACTTAGCGAGTAGAGTACCAGCTAGAAATTATTTCGAGCGCACGAAATTATTTCGAGCTCACGAACAGATATTCTTGGAGCGCACGAAGTCATTTCGTGGCCACGACAACATTTCGAGCTCACGAAATAAGTTATTTTGAGTGCACGAAATAAAATACTCAAATTATTTCGTAACGGTGATTTTTATTCGTCATATGTCCCTTTAGGGGCTCCGTAGAATACCATCGACTCTGAATAACAAACAATCTTTGTAAAAATACTTCCCGACTTCCGAACTATTAACCTCCACCTGTGACGTCACCCTATTGTCCTACCGCTCCATTATTTTGAACGAATGGAGCGTTGGAGGCGATATCTCTCCATTATTTTGGGAAGGTAACGCAAGTGAACAAAGAGGAAGTCACTGAAACTAACCAGTGTAGCGGTTTTCGTTGTATTTTTTAAGAAACCTATGTACTCCAATCCGATTTTCCCTTCAATCTTGTTCTATGGTTAAACTAACCCATACGAAAATGTGTCGAAGAAAAAGACAAACATTATCGATAGTCGGATTCGAACCACAGACCTTTCGATCCATAGCTCTCCTCTCTACCAACTATGCTATTGACGAGTTGGTGAAAGAAGCTGTTCTTTATAATTCTTTATAGTTATTTAATGTATATGAGTTGCCATTGCTCTTTCTCATGAATATTTTAATCACGAACCACCCAGCTCCTGGAAAAAAATATCACGAACCGCTACACCGGTTAGTATAAATGGGTCTTCTGAACAAAGACGCTCCATTCGTGCAAAATAATGGAGCGGTAGGACAATAGGTGGTGACGTCCCAGGTGGAGGTTAAGTCAGATAATGCCCTCGTTAACGCGCCATTCGTGGGTAATAATGTCCCTCGGGCTTCGCCCTCGGGACATTATTACCCACGAATGGCGCGTAACTCGGGCATTATCTATAACATAATACTCAATAGGCAGTCCATCTTCGCTTGCATGCTGCCTGCGTCTCGTGATTTTTTAACAGGAATCGTACGGGAAACAATACGAACCACTTCGGGATTTCTGAGTTTACATCATCGTGAAAATCCTGATTAAAAAATCCAACAGGCCGACCATCTGACAGTGCGCCCTCAACTGACGTAATGCAGTCACGTTTCTAAATTGCATATTCATATCCACCATCGCCATACAATTTCGCGACATTTTTGCACGATCAAAGTTGAAATTGAGGCAATAGCGATATGTTTCGGAGTGTTTTGAGACAGATAATGTTGTAATATTTAAGTATCGACAATGTGAAGCAACGAAATTTGCCCAAAAGGCAACACGAAAGGAATAAATCATTTTTTAACGTTCCAAGCCTGTGACTGCAATGTGGTCGACGCGCACGAAATTCGAAGCCGAAAACGAAGCTGGCGCTCAAACTCCGCAATAACCAAGGGAGTATAAAGCTCAAATAACACGGGACGGGCCGCCCAATCGCGAACAACAAACTCGGCACCAACTCGGCCACCGCGCAAGCAAGGCGGATACAATCAATTTGCGAAGGCTTCGCGTAACGCATGTAGCCGCCGCTTAATCGCAAACAGCCAACAATTCGGCAACCGAGTTACGGCAGTACGATTTCGGGAAGGCTTCGGCCCGAACTCCGGGCAAGGACAATGCAAAAATAACGCAATAGTTCACGCAAAAAGGCCCACAGACATCGACAGGCAATCGAAAAGCGACTACGCGTTTATCGGTAACGTCCGTTTCTTTTAAATCTCACCTCGGACGAATACGATTTTTTTTAAAATCTTATTCCCCGGGGGATTCCCCGTCGCGAACGATCCGGCACCCCGCCGCACCGACGCCGGCGGCACACGCGCGCGGCGACGAGTCGCCCGACCAAAAGCCAACATGGCGCCAACCACGCGCCAAGATGGCGCGGCCCTGTGTTCCAAGATGGCGCGGCCCTGCGTTCCAAGATGGCGGCGCCCAGTGACAAGATGGCGCATTTAACATCTAGCAGGATGCCGCGCTTCGCGCGGCACCTGCTAGCTGGATGAAATCGTAACTTATAGATACACCTTGTTGACGTCTTAAAAACATAATGGATTGTATGACAAACAAATCGCGAAACTTAGCGAGTAGAGTACCAGCTAGAAAGTATTTCGAGCGCACAAAATTATTTCGAGCTCACGAACAGATATTCTTGGAGCGCACGAAGTCATTTCGTGGCCACGACAACATTTCGAGCTCACGAAATAAGTTATTTTGAGTGCAGGGGGCATCAGGAAGAAAATTTCTCGATATCGGGTCAGAAAATTCCAACGAAATTTTCGGCGTTGACCCACCCACCCTTACGGATATTTTTTTTTGAAAATGATATCCGGATGCCATACCCACCCCTTTTACGGAATATTTTTTTTTCATTTCATTAACTGGAGTTCGGACCCACCCCATTAACGGGAAATATTTTTTTCATTTCACCAACTCAAGTTCGGACCCACCCCTTTAACGGGATATATTTTTCGGAATTCGACAGGAGATAATTCGTGACGAGATCGAAATTTTCGGAACGACTTTCGAGATCATTCTGAATTTGACCATGGAAATCTGCTCGTTCAGACAGATATAGACGAATCTGTGTCCGTTCACTTTCGCGAACTGCTGCAGCAGTTATTCACTGATAATCATCCCCGGCGCCCGGCGCCAGTCTCAGTCCGCATCCGGTCCTCAGTTCCTCGGAGTCCAGCGTACTATTATCTTCACTTTCGTTTTCAAAGATTCAATGTTTCCGAGTTGGAAAATTCGACAATTACCCGTAAATTACGCCGGTTGTCGCTCTTCATTCAGAATGCGGCGGCCGCATATTAATAATAGGATCGTCGCCCGACACTGACACCGTGAGAGCAGTCAAAACGGACTTGAAATTGAGAATGCCCGTAAGTTTTTTATTTTTTCTCGATTGAAAATTCGATCACTGACGCTGTCACTGATCACGAAAATTTTAACAAAATGCTTGAAAATGGCGAAAAATGGAGTGAAATATTTTTTTGTAGTTCAAGTCAGGTGTTTTGACCCACCTTTTTTGTTGAAATTTTTTTTTTTCATTCCAAAATCCAGTTAGACCCACCCCTTTTTGCAAAATTTTCTGGCGCCAGAAAAGTCTGCCGCGAGGCCTGTTAGACCACCCCACCCCACACCTGATATCGAATTTTTTTTTTACTGATGCCCCTTGTTGAGTGCACGAAATAAAATACTCAAATTATTTCGTAACGGTGATTTTTATTCGTCATATGTCCCTTTAGGGGCTCCGTAGAATACCATCGACTCTGAATAACAAACAATCTTTGTAAAAATACTTCCCGACTTCCGAACTAATAATACTCAATAGGCAGTTCATCTTTGCTTGCATGCTGCCTGCGTCTCGTGATTTTTAACAGGAATCGTACGGGAAACAATACGAACGAACCACTTCGAGATTTCTGTTTTACATCATCGTGAAAATCGTGATTAAAAAACCCAACAGACCGGCCGTCTGACAGTACGCCCTCAACAACTGACGTAATGCAGTCACGTTTCTAATTTGCATATTCATATCCACCATCGCCATACAATTTCGCGACATTTTTGCGCGATCAAAGTTGAAATTGAGGCAATAGCGATATGTTTCGGAGTGTTTTGAGACAGATAATGTTGTAATATTTAAGTATCGACGATGTGAAGCAAAGACATTTGCCCAAAAAGCAACAAGAAAGGAATAAATCATTTTTTAACGTTCCCAACCTGTGACTGAAACGTGGTTGACGCGCACGAATTCGAACCCGAAAACGAAGCCGGAGCTCAACTGGTACTATGTTTACTCCGCAGTATGCATCTCCTTTTGGCTAAGATCAAGTGCTACCAGCTTGATCTCGCATCTTAGCCATGTCCTTAAACAGGAACCGGACGGTAGAGCTGCATCTACCGCTGAGGACAGCACCAGCGATGGTCTTTACCCTTTTGGAGGAGCAGTTGAAGGAGCCTGAAATCGAATGTGTTCAGCAACTTGGTGAGAAGCGCTGGGCCGTGACGGCAACAACGGAGGCGCTAGCAGGACGCTTGCGTGGAGCAGACTTCTTCGTCGATGGACAGCGGGCAACAGTAACGTCAGCAGGGGGGCATACGACTTTCGTCAACATCAGATACGCGCCGGACGAGATGCTGGATAGCCCCATCGTCACCAAGCTGTCCCAGTACGGCCGGGTGGTAGGGATCCGCCGTGGACGTTGGCAGACAAGGCTTGGCTACAAAAACGGTACGAGGCATGCCCGCTTGGAGCTGAAGACGGCAATCCCCAGCTACATCCAGGTTGGTGGGTTTCGTCTACTTGTGCAATATGAGGGACAGCAACAGACGTGCCGATCTTGCGGGGGCGAGGGACATTTCGCAGCGCAGTGCCCCAACATTCCGTGTTTTAACTGCCGTCAGCCAGGCCACCGTAGCGCGGAGTGTCCCGAGCCCAAAAAGTGTTTGATTTGCGGGGAAGTAGGCCACTTGGCAAAAGATTGCTCCCAGTCTTGGAGGAACACCACAGCAAGGAATCGACACACCATGACTTTTCCTCCACCATCCTCGGGCATGGAATGCGAATCCGGCAGCGACATCGAGGTGAGCAAATCAAACCACCAGGTAGTCCCCGGAATACCGGCTCCACCGGGTTTCTGGGACGAGCCCCACCCCGTTCAAAAACCTACTACCAAGCCAGTGAACACTACCAAGACGGTGAACACTACCAAGACGGTGAACACTACCAAGCCAGTGAACACTATCAAGCCAGTGGACACTATCAAGCCAGTGGACACTATCAAGCCAGTGAACACTATCAAGCCAGTGAATACTACCAAGCGAGCCCCAGTGACGACCAAAGCTGTGTCACCCGCCAAGTCCAATGAAACCCACAAGCCTCATCGTAAACCACAGTCCGCCGAGCCCATGACCACGACCACCAAGCCACTCCCGGTAAACCCCTTTGCCCAACACACGTTCACCACCAAGCCACGCCCAGTTATACCCTCCGCCCGGTCCACGGCCGCCACTAAATCGCGCCCGGCAGTGAAACCGGCGGAAAAGATTGCTCAGCCCGCTATAAATATGTACACGGCCGCGGCTCGTACGAGCTCATCACAGAAGAGCGCACACGTCGTGAAATCTGCTGGACCCAGCACGCGCGGAGCAACGGCCCTACTACCAGCCCAAACGACATCACAGCCCTCGACCCTCTTCCCGTCGTCTCCCGGCCTCCCGTCGGAACCAGCCCAGTGGAGCAAGCCCAGAAGCAAGCATCGTACCCCTAGCTCTACCTTCTTTGAGGAAAAGCTACAGTTCACTACCGAGGCAGCATCTGGACTGGCAACCCGCGACTGGGCTGTTGCAACGGCCAACACCTACGACGGGTTGGAGGATGAATTGGCTAAGGGGGTGGCAGAGGTTTTCGGTGAGCAGCCACTCACTGAAACCCTCAATGGCAGTGACTCGGGGACAGACTCTGACCGCTCGACGCTTAGCTGTGTGTCGATGGTCAGCAGCGAGCGTGGCAGATCGTCCTCGGAGGAAAACTTTCTACATAAGAAAGCCTACAAGGGGAAGCAGAAAAAGTGTTTTTGAACTTTGTTTTGAATATTTGATTTTCGATGAACTGTTTTTGTTATTTCATTGCATTTTTATCAATTATGGCTTCGTTTAAAATTGCTAGTTTGAATGTAAACGGTTTGAGGAATCGGGGAAAGCGCTGTCAGATTTTCGATTTCTGCAACAATCAGAATATTGATATTCTGCTGTTGCAGGAAACTCACGCCTCTGGCTTTTTCGAGGCCAGAGCGTGGGCCAGAGAATTTGGGGGCGCAGGTTTCTGGTCCTTTGGGTCAACCTCGAGTTGTGGGACGGCCATCTTGCTGTCTTCACGCCACTCTTGGTGCCCGGCAGATCATTTGCGTGACAATAGAGGTAGGTTGCTTTCTCTCACGGTTACAATGCCCGACACAAAAGCAAAAATTCGCATTGTGAATTTATATGCGCCAAATAATCCCCACGAACGCCAGCTTTTCTTTCGCAATGAGTTACAACAGCACACACGAGGTATGAGACACGTTGTTTTGGGGGGAGATTTCAATTGTATTGCAGACCTTATTTTGGATTCTAAAAATAATACGTCTCACTGCGTAACAGGAATGAACGAAATTAATAAAACCGTGAGAGAAAGCGGCCTCCTCGATATATGGCGGTCGCAGAATCCTTCAGACAAAAGATTTACTTGGCATTCCTCGAATTACAATCAAGCCACAAGAATTGACCGCATATATTTGTCATGTGAATTGTCTGCGGGCGCACTAAGCGCAATCACTGCATGTCCCCTGTCTGATCATGACTTGATCTCAGTTGTGCTTTCCAATCAAGTGAAAAATACGGGGCGGGGTTTTTGGAAAATGAACACTTCCTTTTTAGGGCGGGATGATTTTAGGGGGGTAGTTAAATCGGAGTGGGAAGATTGGATCTCAACAAAAGATGATTTTAATAGTTTAATTGACTGGTGGGACAGGGGTAAAATCCATCTCAAAAGTGCAGTGATTGCGTTTTCTGCTGGTGAAGCAAAAAAACGTAATTCGGAACGTAAAGAGCTCCTGAGGAAAATCGGTGTACTTCAAGCTAAAATTGATCGCGGAGACTCGGCATGCGCAGAGTTGCAGACTTTAACAAATAAGTACAAATTGCTTAGTAAAAGTACCTTTTTGGTGTCTAACCCAGTTTCCGTTTCAGAGGAAAGTACCTTTAGGCCCCAAACAAGAAATCTTGAGCTAAAGCGCATGCAGGGTCTCCGCGATTGTTCCGGTCACACAATAACGGACCCGGAACAAATGAGCGAAACTTGTAGGGATTTTTATTCCAAATTGTTTTCTGAAACAAACGTGAATCGCGAAGATACTGATTTCCTCAGGGGCTCTATTGATAGTTCACTGAGCCCTGACGAGCAATTGTTGCTCGAGGGGCCGGTGACTGTCGGTGAAGTGAGGCGGGCATTGTTCGGTATGGCGGCGGGTAAGTCCCCGGGTTCGGACGGCTTGCCCGCTGAATTTTATAAAGCGTTCTTCAGTGATATGGGTCAAGAATTATGTAATATGGTTAATTGTGTTTTAGAGGAAGGTCGTTTATGTAAAAGTCAAAGGTTGGGTCTTATTTCGTTATTATATAAGAACAAAGGTAGTCGTCTTGATTTAGAGAATTGGAGACCCATATCACTGTTGAATGTTGATTATAAGATCATTGCTAAAATCCTCGCCACCAGACTACGCACAATTTTGCCGCATATTATTCATGAAGACCAAACGTGCTCGGTGGCGGGGAGAAGCATATCGGACAGTGCTCACCTCCTTCGCAATGTTCAGAATTACGTGGATCAAAAGAACATGTGCGCTGCGTTCGTGTCGCTCGACCAGCAAAAGGCGTTCGATCGTGTTGATTGGGGGTATCTTCAGCATATCCTCGAGACCTTTGGCTTCGGCAACAAATTTAGGAATTTTATTAGAATTTTATACTCTGATATTAAGAGCAGCGTCATATGTAATGGCAACATCTCTCGGCCCTTTTCGCTTTCTCGCGGGGTTCGCCAGGGATGTCCTCTCTCGCCATTATTGTTCATTCTCGCCCTTGAACCTCTCGCATGCGCAATCAGAGCCGATCCCAAAATTAAGGGAGTCAAATTACCAGGGGGAGCCGAAGCCAGAGTCTCGATGTATGCTGATGATACCACCCTCATTCTGGCGGACGATATATCTATCGTCCGCAGCTTCGAGCTGGTCGAGAGATATGAACGCGCATCAGGCGCAAAGCTGAACCAGCAGAAAACGAGTGGCGTGTTCCTTGGTCGATGGAAACATCGGCCAAGCGGCCCGGTTGACATTTCTTGGGTGACTTCAGCCAAAATTATAGGTATTACGTTTGGATATGGGGACATTAAGAACAAAATGTGGAAAGACAAACTGGGGGAAATCGAAAATTGTATCAAGGAGTGGAAGGACTGTGATTTTTCAATGAAGGGCAGGGTAAATATTTGCAACATTTTTGTTTTATCCAAACTATGGTACTTGGCTGAAGTCGTCCCGCCCCCAAAAGAGAAATTAGGCAAAATCAATCGGTTGATTTTCCATTTCATTTGGGGGCATAAAGCAGAATATGTCAACCGTGACACCATGTACCTTCCCACCTCACAAGGTGGATTGGGGCTGATGGACATAGACTGTAAGGTGGCTGCAATGCAAGGTGTCCATGTCGCCAGTATAATTCATAACAAATCGGGCAAGTGGCGGATTCTTGCGCGCTATTGGTGCGGTTTGTCTCTTCGGAGTGCAGACCCGTCATTGGCGCGCGGGAATGTGCCACATTGCGACACACAACCGGCATATTATAGTGCGGTTCTAAAGAACTTCCGTAAGCTAAACCCACTAGTGAGCGACTGGCGACAAGTCAAATTAAAAGAACTCCTTGCAACCACACTCGAGGCTAAAGGAACGAAATCGAGGGTACAGCGCAACTGGCCCGGTAGAGACTGGGCCACCGTATGGAAGCGCACGTTGTGCAGCAGACATTCGAACAAACACATGTCTTTGAACTTTAAGATAGTGCACAACGTGTTGCCCACCGGTAACCGTTTAAGAAAGCATTCGGAAGATCGCGGATTATGCCCGCACTGCGCTCGAAAGGAAACGGTTAATCACGTTTTTGTCGAGTGCAGTGTGGTCCAGCCGGTGGGCCGATGGCTCGGTCAATACTTGGGCGGGTTAAACAAGGCCAGCGCGTACCCTCCCGACGCGGACACCTTAATATTTTCCTTGTTTCCGAACACCAATACAAAGAAAATAGAGGTTGAGACGGCACAACATTTAAGTACTTTTCGTCGAACTATTTGGTTTCATAGAAACATGGCGAAATATGAACACAAAAAGATTACTAGTTCCGAGTTGTTGTGTCGCCTCAAAAAATATCTCCGGATTCGTGTCGGGCCCTGATTCCTCAAACATCACTGCTTAACAGTTTATCGGTATTTTTCTGGTTTTATTTCATTGAGAATTTGTTCTGCTATATCAATTGATTTGTATTTGGTGACGGTTTTTAAAGTATGAATATTTTGTTTTTTGTTTTTGTAAATTTGTATAGAAATTATATTTATAATTTCTTCCTTTCTAAGAGGTGCGAGAAATGATGTATTGTAAATATATGTATATATCTGTGTTGTAGGTTTTTTCTATAAGGAATAAACCATTTAAAAACAGGAAGTATAAATCGGGGCACCAGCTCAAATAACACGTGACGGGGCCGCCCAATGGCGAATAACAAACTCGGCACCAACTCGGCCACCGCGCAAGCAAGGCGGATACAATCAATTTGCGAAGGCTTCGCGTAACGCATGTAGCCGCCGCTTAATCGCAAACAGCCAACAATTTGGCAACCGAGTTACGGTAGTACGATTTCGGGAAGGCTTCGGCCCGAACTCCGGGCAAGGACAATGCAAAAATAACGCAATAGTTCACGCAAAAAGGCCCACAGACATCGACAGGCAATCGAAAAGCGATTACGCGTTTATCGGTAACGTCCGTTTTCTTTTAAATCTCACTTCGGACGAATACGATTTTTTTTTAAATCTTATTCCCCGGGGGATTCCCCGTCGCGAACGATCCGGCACCCCGCCGCACCGACGCCGGCGGCACACACGCGCGGCGACGAGTCGCCCGACCAAAAGCCAACATGGCGCCAACCACGCGCCAAGATGGCGCGGCCCTGCGTTCCAAGATGGCGGCGCCCAGGGACAAGATGGCGCATTTTACATCTTTTATAGTATAGATAGACTAGCGGGATGCCGCGCTTCGCGCGGCCCCCGCTAGCTGAGTGGAATCGTAACTTATAGATACACCTTGTTGACGTCTTAAAAACATAATGGATTGTATGACAAACAAATCGCGAAACTTAGCGAGTAGAGTACCAGCTAGAAAGTATTTCGAGCGCACGAAATTATTTCTAGCTCACGAACAGATATTCTTGGAGCGCACGAAGTCATTTCGTGGCCACGAAAACATTTCGAGCTCACGAAATAAGTTATTTTGAGTGCACGAAATAAAATACTCAAATTATTTCGTAACGGTGATTTGTATTCGTCATATGTCCCTTTAGGGGCTCCGTAGAATACCATCGACTCTGAATAACAAACAATCTTTGTAAAAATACTTCCCGACTTCCGAACTAATAATACTCAATAGGCAGTCCATCTTCGCTTGCATGCTGCCTGCGTCTCGTGATTTTTTAACAGGAATCGTACGAGAAACAATACGAACCACTTCGGGATTTCTGAGTTTACATCATCGTGAAAATCCTGATTAAAAAACCCAACAGGCCGGCCATCTGACAGTGCGCCCTCAACTGACGTAATGCAGTCACGTTTCTAAATTGCATATTCATATCCACCATCGCCATACAATTTCGCGACATTTTTGCACGATCAAAGTTGAAATTGAGGCAATAGCGATATGTTTCGGAGTGTTTTGAGACAGATAATGTTGTAATATTTAAGTATCGACAATGTAAAGCAAAGAAATTTGCCCAAAAGGCAACACGAAAGGAATAAATCATTTTTTAACGTTCCAAGCCTGTGACTGCAATGTGGTCGACGCGCACGAAATTCGAAGCCGAAAACGAAGCTGGCGCTCAAACTCCGCAGTAACCAAGGGAGTATAAAGCTCAAATAACACGTGACGGGGCCGCCCAATGGCGAATAACAAACTCGGCACCAACTCGGCCACCGCGCGAGCAAGGCGGATACAATTAATTTGCGAAGGCTTCGCGTAACGCATGTAGCCGCCGCTTAATCGCAAACAGCCAACAATTTGGCAACCGAGTTACGGTAGTACGATTTCGGGAAGGCTTCGGCCCGAACTCCGGGCAAGGACAATGCAAAAATAACGCAATAGTTCACGCAAAAAGGCCCACAGACATCGACAGGCAATCGAAAAGCGATTACGCGTTTATCGGTAACGTCCGTTTTCTTTTAAATCTCACTTCGGACGAATACGATTTTTTTTTAAATCTTATTCCCCGGGGGATTCCCCGTCGCGAACGATCCGGCACCCCGCCGCACCGACGCCGGCGGCACACACGCGCGGCGACGAGTCGCCCGACCAAAAGCCAACATGGCGCCAACCACGCGCCAAGATGGCGCGGCCCTGCGTTCCAAGATGGCGGCGCCCAGGGACAAGATGGCGCATTTTACATCTTTTATAGTATAGATAGACTAGCGGGATGCCGCGCTTCGCGCGGCCCCCGCTAGCTGAGTGGAATCGTAACTTATAGATACACCTTGTTGACGTCTTAAAAACATAATGGATTGTATGACAAACAAATCGCGAAACTTAGCGAGTAGAGTACCAGCTAGAAAGTATTTCGAGCGCACGAAATTATTTCTAGCTCACGAACAGATATTCTTGGAGCGCACGAAGTCATTTCGTGGCCACGAAAACATTTCGAGCTCACGAAATAAGTTATTTTGAGTGCACGAAATAAAATACTCAAATTATTTCGTAACGGTGATTTGTATTCGTCATATGTCCCTTTAGGGGCTCCGTAGAATACCATCGACTCTGAATAACAAACAATCTTTGTAAAAATACTTCCCGACTTCCGAACTAATAATACTCAATAGGCAGTCCATCTTCGCTTGCATGCTGCCTGCGTCTCGTGATTTTTTAACAGGAATCGTACGAGAAACAATACGAACCACTTCGGGATTTCTGAGTTTACATCATCGTGAAAATCCTGATTAAAAAACCCAACAGGCCGGCCATCTGACAGTGCGCCCTCAACTGACGTAATGCAGTCACGTTTCTAAATTGCATATTCATATCCACCATCGCCATACAATTTCGCGACATTTTTGCACGATCAAAGTTGAAATTGAGGCAATAGCGATATGTTTCGGAGTGTTTTGAGACAGATAATGTTGTAATATTTAAGTATCGACAATGTAAAGCAAAGAAATTTGCCCAAAAGGCAACACGAAAGGAATAAATCATTTTTTAACGTTCCAAGCCTGTGACTGCAATGTGGTCGACGCGCACGAAATTCGAAGCCGAAAACGAAGCTGGCGCTCAAACTCCGCAGTAACCAAGGGAGTATAAAGCTCAAATAACACGTGACGGGGCCGCCCAATGGCGAATAACAAACTCGGCACCAACTCGGCCACCGCGCGAGCAAGGCGGATACAATTAATTTGCGAAGGCTTCGCGTAACGCATGTAGCCGCCGCTTAATCGCAAACAGCCAACAATTTGGTAACCGAGTTACGGTAGTACGATTTCGGGAAGGCTTCGGCCCGTACTCCGGGCAAGGACAATGCAAAAATAACGCAATAGTTCACGCAAAAAGGCCCACAGACATCGACAGGCAATCGAAAAGCGATTACGCGTTTATCGGTAACGTCCGTTTATTTTAAATCTCACTTCGGACGAATACGATTTGTTTTAAATCTTATTCCCCGGGGGATTCCCCGTCGCGAACGATCCGGCACCCCGCCGCACCGACGCCGGCGGCACGCACGCGCGGCGACGAGTCGCCCGACCAAAAGCCAACATGGCGCCAACCACGCGCCAAGATGGCGCGGCCCTGTGTTCCAAGATGGCGGCGCCCAGGGACAATTTAACATCTTTTATAGTATAGACTAGCAGGATGCCGCGCTTCGCGCGGCACCTGCTAGCTGGGTGAAATCGTAACTTATAGATACACCTTGTTGACGTCTTAAAAACACAATGGATTGTATGACAAACAAATCACGAAAATTTGCGAGTAGAGTACCAGCTAGAAAGTATTTCGAGCGCACGAAATTATTTCGAGCTCACGAACAGATATTCTTGGAGCGCACGAAGTGATTTCGTGGCCACGAAAACATTTCGAGCTCACGAAATAAGTTATTTTGAGTGCACGAAATAAATATAATTATTTGGTAACGGTGATTGTTAGTCGTCATATGTCCCTTTAGGGGCTCCGTAGAATACAATCGACTCTGAATAACAAACAATCTTTGTAAAAATACTTCCCGACTTCCGAACTAATAATACTCAATAGGCAGTTCATCTTTGCTTGCATGCTGCCTGCGTCTCGTGATTTTTTAACAGGAATCGTACGGGAAACAATACGAACCCACTTCGGGATTTCTGAGTTTACATCATCGTGAAAATCCTGATTAAAAAACCCAACAGGCCAGCCATCTGACAGTGCGCCCTCAACTGACGTAATGCAGTCACGTTTCTAAATTGCATATTCATATCCACCATCGCCATACAATTTCGAAACTTTTTTGCACGATCAAAGTTGAAATTAAGGCAATAGCGATATGTTTCGGAGTGTTTTGAGACAGATAATGTTGTAATATTTAAGTATCGACAATGTGAAGCAAAGAAATTTGCCCAAAAGGCAACACGAAAGGAATAAATCATTTTTTAACGTTCCAAGCCTGTGACTGCAATGTGGTCGACGCGCTAGAAATTCGAAGCCGAAAACGAAGCTGGCGCTCAAACTCCGCAATAACCAAGGGAGTATAAAGCTCAAATAACACGTGACGGGGCCGCCCAATGGCGAATAACAAACTCGGCACCAACTCGGCCACCGCGCAAGCAAGGCGGATACAATCAATTTGCGAAGGCTTCGCGTAACGCATGTAGCCGCCGCTTAATCGCAAACAGCCAACAATTCGGCAACCGAGTTACGGTAGTACGATTTCGGGAAGGCTTCGGCCCGAACTCCGGGCAAGGACAATGCAAAAATAACGCAATAGTTCACGCAAAAAGGCCCACAGACATCGACAGGCAATCGAAAAGCGATTACGCGTTTATCGGTAACGTCCGTTTTCTTTTAAATCTCACTTCGGACGAATACGATTTTTTTTAAATCTTATTCCCCGGGGGATTCCCCGTCGCGAACGATCCGGCACCCCGCCGCACCGACGCCGGCGGCACACGCGCGCGGCGACGAGTCGCCCGACCAAAAGCCAACATGGCGCCAACCACGCGCCAAGATGGCGCGGCCCTGTGTTGCAAGATGGCGCGGCCCTGCGTTCCAAGATGGCGGCGCCCAGGGACAAGATGGCGCATTTGTCATCTTTTATAGTATAGATATAGATATATAGAAGATAGAAGATAGATAGATAGATACCTCACCTTCACCTTGTATGTGCAGACAACCAGGTTTCTTTCCACCAAACACTGGGCAACTATTGACATGCTGTATTTACCCAAAGTAGAAAGTTCCACCAAGATTTATAGACAATCAGCATATTTACAGAGTTGAAAACAAGCCACAACATCATTCAAAGTTGTTGCGCTCTCCATTTTAGACAACTTTACGAAATAAGTTTATTGCGCCCTCTGTTGGTGAATGTTGATTGCATTAACTTGCGACCTCTGTCGGTCCCTGAAAACGTGTTATGTCTAAATTTAGATTAGGACTGCATACGCTGCCTGATCAGCATCAAGCATAATCTTGATCCAAGACCGAGCTAGCCGTTCATTTGTTACGCGGCGCGCCGTCGGTATTATATCCAGGCTTATTGAGGGCGCCCTACATTATCGCCAGATTCTTTCCACGCCGGTCGCGTATATTTGTTTTACACCGCAGCGAAGGGTTTCTTGTCGTAACACTGGCAATTCCACTCTTGAAAGGAGACTCACTTAATACGAAGTACAGTGTACACAGCGTACAGTATACATTGTACAAAGCTAGCTGAGTTTAACTCCGTGGTCGGAATTCGTTTTAAGTTTCTTGCCCCATGGCTGAACTAGTACGCCCATTGCTGAACTATTCCTATGGAGGCTCCTCTAAACCAATCTAAGTTTTCCGAAGAAATAAAACAAAAATCCACCCTTGGGCAAGGCAATTAAACCACTATTGCTTCGTCCTTCAGACGGGACGTAAAGCCGTTGGTCCCGTGTGTGTGTGTATTGTGTATATATTGAACCAGGACACGCACGTAAAAGAACCCAGTTATGCTTATCGCTAAAAGAAGGGGTTCGCCCCGGTATTTCTGGCATTCCGTTCATCCTCCTACTACTCGGGTTTCTTCAGGCTTACGAGCTAGTGCCTTGGGCGCTTTTGAGGAATCCTCGGTTTCATTGCCGAAAAGAAATAATAATAATGAGCTGTAATATTTAGGAAATATAGTGGGGGTGTTTAAGTACTAATATGGAGTAGTAGTCTGAGTAACTTGGACCCTACAATCGCTTTTTAAAACATTTTTGGCCTAAGTTTTACATCGCGAAACTATCATGTCCAAGTTACTCGGACTACTCATCAGGTAAAATTATTGATCGACTCGTGTTCGACTATCACTATAATAATAGTTATAGTAAGTATAATAAATTTGGCTGTCGAATTGGCTGTCGATGGCGGACTCGGAGAGGCCCATCAGTATCCCTTCGAAACTTGTTCCTTCCTCACTCAACTTGTTTCAAATGTTTATTTTGCCCTAGTGTAATTACTTTCTTTTACCTTATTACCCTGTTCAGCATGTTTTGTGTTTTTTTCATTTGTTTTTGTGTACACTGTCTTTGTAGTTGTTGTGGTTTCATGGCCGAATAAATAATAAATACTAAAAATGTACGTGTAATATGATAATATCGCGCGTCTTGCGCCCTCAGCGCTACAACTAGTGCCAGCCTACTGAACGTATTCGTAGTCTTGTTACAAGGCCGTAATATAGAGTGAACCCTTCGCTGCGGTGTAATAAAAATATACGCAACAATAATACTAAAATATATTGTTTTTGCTCAGTCAACTAGTTACACGTAGGCCCAGAGGTACATTAAAGCACTTTGAAAAACGGCTTCTTTCGACATCTCACAGTAGCCAAGTAGATAATGGGTTAAGTTATAGATCGTAAGATTGGGGTTCGAGTTTGGATGGTGCTCATTTTTCATTGACTATTTTTGGATGGTTAGTTTATTGTGGGATGAGTTTAATTTAAAGGAAAGCAGGGTTTCGAGAACCTAAGTATCTTCCATTCAGTGTGGTACACTTGTTTATTCACTCTTTGAGAACCAACCTCCGTTTTGCCAGCATTACTGCGCATGTACAGTTTCTTAAATTGTGACATACACACAATTGGTCAATTGTGATATGTACACAATTTAAGAAGGAGACTGGGTTGATTCGTTCCCCTAGCACGGTTTTGGCGCAAGAGTCACGTGAACCCGTAAAATTCCGAGGACATTCCAAGCATAGCTCAAATAGCTACTCGCCCCCGCATGTTTCACGCTGTCACGTGTGTCTAATCATAGACATGAAGGATCTTTTTTTCCTCCATGTCTATTGTCTAATCAAAACACAGCTTAAATTATGTTAACGTACGTCCGCGCGTGCGCGTGTGCATAGTTTGACTGCATGGGATCAGCTGAAAACAACCTCGGCCCAAACTATCGTTTGTAAACATCATTGCGTCCTGATTTATCGCACTGTACTGGAACGAGGTTGATATGACCTTTTTACGGCCGTTTCCAAACCCCGGCTTCGTTTCGTCACAGGCTTCATTTGTGTAGCTTGGCAATGGGAATGAACGCGGAGACGAAGCCCAAGCTGGGGTGGAAAACGGCCTGTGTTGGTTAGAACTTTTTGCTATTTGACCTATTTTGATGCAGTTCAGCAGTGTTGTAGCATGTTGTCATTGGTTGTAGCAACCGCTGCCTTAAAAAAAATAGCCTGGTACAGCCACGCTCTATTCTTACTGTGACGTCATCTTTTATGGGCGGGGCACGGCGCATATTGCTTTTTATTTTAGGGTCACGATTACTGAACGAACATAAACAAATATGAAGTTTTTGCAGTTGTTAAGTATTCAGCATTATTACAACGTATATTTCGCCATATTAAAGTTTTGAATTTCAAGTACCCTTTAACATACCTCTGGGCTACGTGTAACTAGTTGAATGAGCAATCACAATGCATTAGCGTCATTGTTAAAAGTACTGAATAATCATGACGTAATGGTCTAGAGCCGCCCATTTATGATAATTACCCTAAGCCCCCAAGAAAAAGAAATACGCTGCCCGCCCGTGGTTACAGTTTATTCATAAACTTTATAATTACAATAACATAAACTTGCACTAAGTCCTTGCACTTTCCCTCAGAGTAGTTTTCCACAATTTGCCAGCAAACTGCCGGTGTGCATGTGAATGGTTTTTAGACCAAATGATTCCGACTATTCTTGATAAACATGAGGTCAGGTAGCCGCCAATGTCACGTGACCAAAACTGAAGGAATTCCTCCCGTTTCTGAAAATGTCCGACGTTTTCCGAATACGCTCCATTGACATTCGGGTATTATCGTTAGCGTTCGCGATGGTCGAGTTATAAACCCGGGAGTAAAATAGTTGTATAACTATAACTTAAGGTAAACAAAAAAAATGCCCCCTAGACGCAAATTTGTTTTAATATGTTTAGCAAATTATCTCATCTCGCGTTGGCGAAAACTTACGAAATGCTTAATATCACTATTTAAAGCCACTGTACGCGTGCGTACGGTGTATTTTTGAGAATTTAAATGCTGCAGCATATACCAATAGCTGCAGTGCGTCATGGTATATTGTTGTCACAGAGGGCGGCTACCTGATCTACAATTTAGACGTCTTGGCATTGTCAGGTCAGAGAACCAGACTGTAGATACAGCACTATACTGCGTGTCTTGGTAAGATATCACCGAAGAGTCGTTGCAGTTCTTCTACCGTCAAGCTGATAAATAATAAAGACCACAATATGTTATGTTTTAATGAAATAGTTAATATACTTTCATGGAAAAAGTGAACGTGTGTAATCCGGGTCGGGCGCTTATCCAAATTCAAGTGTGAAAGTGAAGTGAAACATATGCTGAGTGTAGATATACGTAGATATTGATTAACTGTCTTTTCGTTTACTTTCAATTGGGGTCCTACTGTACGTGTTTGATGGTTCGAAGGGAGTTTGTATTTGCAAAGAAAATATTGCTGAGCTCGACCGAAAACGAAACGCACTTGCAGCTGCCGACGTTCTGTTCGGTTTGCTGATGGTGCAAATTTGTCATCGGTGAAACTTGAAAGCAAGCAAGCATCAAAGTGGTTCACAAAAGTTGAGATTTTGAGAATAGTGTCAGGAATGTTTTGCTGTCCAAGTATTATTGCAAGGCATTTGATCTGCAACAACTCGAGAAAATCGATAGGGGATATTCCATGAGCTTGACACACAAAGTATGAAATTTGACTATATATTTCTCGGTACATATTGTTTGAACTTTTTTGTCTTGGATGTCGGAGATAATGGGCAAGTTTTATAACCTAGGTTTCTGCGAGAGTTTTTCTTGTCTATGGCCTGGGTTCGATTCCTTGGGTAAAGGTGGGAGAGGGGGAAAGGTGGGAGAGGGGGGAAAGATAGGAGAGGGGGGAAAGGTGGCGGAGGGGGAAAGGTGGAAGGAGGGGGGAAAGGTGGGGGAGGGGGAAAGGTGGGGGGGGGGGGGGGGGGGGGGGGGGGAGGTCAAGGGATAAAATCCCAGCAGCTACAAACCTAATATTTATAAAGACTGATTTTAAGACGTCGTTTTCCCCTATGACACAAACAATTATAGATTTACGCTTGCTTTGCCAACATTACACCAAACAAACGTGGACAAGTTAAAACTCTCCGATTTGTTGGCGCGGGGCTGTCATACAATTGTGGACTGAGATTATTATAGTTCTCTTAGTTAAACAAAGCAAGTCCGGATGTTAAAGTTAATGGCTCACCAAATAAAGAAAAAAAACAAAAAAACGTATACGTTAGAAGACGAAATAGAAAGTTGTGGCATCTAGCAAATATTTGACCAATCTCCAATGCGAGTCCTCCCACGCGATACGGCCGGGAACGCCGCCATCTGTTTCTCGACGTGAAAGTCCATAAAACCTCAGAGCATTTGCTGTGAAAATCAGACCGTTCCTCATCGGACGCCATGGGCAAGATGATTCGACTCGTGCTTCTGTTTCTAGCGGCGTTCATCGCAGGTAAGTCCGAGATCTTTCAGTAGATAGAACGAAATCCAATGACTGATCAGAGACTACAAAATAAGGTTGCCGTGGCGCCCACAGAGTTTACGCAATCAACTTGGTTTTACCTTTTGGGGAAATTGGTAGCCTCTCCACTTCATTCAAATTCACCTTTTAGTTCGATTTGTTTCGTATTGATAACAACTAGCAAATGCTAATCCTATAGTACCAGCAAAGAGCAAACACATGTAGATGTACTTTAGATAAGCAAATGCTGAAATTTATGTAAATAAACGTAGCTGAACTCGTTCAGCATTCGCTAACTGATATATCCTGTATCCTATATCCTGAATTCGCCTAGCCGGGTAACAAAGCGCGTTTTTTGAACGAAATGATGTTCATCGGAAAAAGCATTTAAAAGTAAGAAAACAATCACACAACTATCCTTTAAAACTTGTGTAGAACGAGTTTCGGGGTCCACTTTTGCGAGCCCGAAAATCTCGAGCTGTTTAGGTATAGCCTTGCTGTTCACGTAAGCGGTTTTTATGTAAGTGCCCGTTACGCACCAAAAACGGTGTGAGATTATTAGCCCGTGATATTTTGTACACTTTCTTGAAATAATTTTATAACCGTCCGGTCGAGTTCAGGGGGAAGAGCGGTAATATAAAGTTTATTTCATCATCAATTTCAAACTGATAACTATTTTGTCGTCGATCCCGACGACGACTACACAATGTCCCCAAATGAGTGGAAAGGTAATTTGTATTCATTTTTCGCTACTATTTGTTATCATACAACAACCGGTATATAGGATGTGCCGTTTATCTTTTGCGTATGTTAACCGTCAGAAAATGTGTTCACATCATGCGTGTAGACTTACCACAAGCAGAGGACTTTTCAATGTCTACCAATTTATATATTTTGTGGGAAGTTTTCCTTGCCACACAATGATATTGGGTATTTTCTTGAAAACGGCCAGGAATTTTGATAATTTTGGCTGTCAGAATTATTAATCAGTTAAAATAAATCACCTCAGGTTTAATAAACCATTTGTTTTGGAATATTTTGGCATTAATAGGTCAAATTAAAACAGAGGCGGACAATGATGTGCACATTTGAAGTTAAACTCTTATGTCCGTGCACATAAACTTGAGCCCAATTCGGAAATATGTCCCAAATCCGGAATTCGTATGTTTGTTTCCTGATAAATTAACGTTCTTACACAAATGTATACGCCAAAGGCCTCAATGAAGAAAATGGGACAGGTTACATTTTACTGAAACGTTCAGTAAATATAATTGTCCACTTGTTTTTAATATCGAGGATCAAACTTGAATTTTCTACACCCTAATTACAACATAATAAACGTATTTCCTCTATGGACTTGCGCACTGTTGGGTGAAGAGTCATTCACTCTGTCAGAAGCGACTAGGACAGTAAATAAAGTTATGTCTTGAAAACTACAATTTTCCTGTCAATTGTAGTGTTGTAAACAAGTTAAAATTGGTATTACTCATATATAACGTACTGTATAGTTTCTGTAAAGGAACAACGGGGGAAAAGGGACAGAAGTGTTTTCAAACATTGAAAACTTTGTTATTATTTAATACTGTTTCCCAAACCCCGACTTTGACTGCATGTGGGCCGTTTTCGTCCAGTATGGCAATACAGATGAAGCCTTGTACGGACCGAGAGCCAGGTTTTTCAAATGGTCTAAGTTTCCGACACACTGTCGTCTGCTGCACTCGCATTTGGTCTTTAATACTAAACATTAGCTTACACAGACATGTCGATCGAAGCAAGACACCAGGCGATTTGTTCGAGGACAAAAAGTCCTGAATGTTAATCTTCAAAAAAGTGATGAATATTAATATTCAAAAAGTATTAGAAAAGCAACCTTCCACTCAATAGACAACATTATATTTTCCACACGTTGTTTGTTTATTTATTTAAAGTTCTTTGGCGATCGAATTATTTCTATTGCTAGGTCTTAACGGCGACGACGACGGCGGCGCCCGGGTAATCTTGAGTGACGAGTTTTAAACGAGTTTTTAACTACATGTAGTTTTTATTTTAATGATTCAATTAGTTGTTGATCAATCACTGCAGGAAACCATAGTGCCTTTGCCAACGACGATGACGAGTTTAACGTGAAGAAAGAAGAGCGCATCCCTGCACTCGCTGTGATCAAAGAGAAGCGCTCATCAAGTAAGATAATTCATTATATTTTTGTTTAGGAGAAGGGGCGGGTGCAATAAGGTGCAACAGCCTCACTTAAGCCTCGGCCACAAATGGCCTGCGGCGTGTTGCGGCGGCCGTAAGTCCCCAAAATTGCCATAACCTTGCGGTGGCCGCATGGTATATTTTTTAACTTGACATTAAAGGAATCGTATAGGTTCGGTAATTACTCCAAAAATTAATGGCAATAAAAAATTACTTGGTAAGAAGTACAGCAGCTTTGGATAGTATAATGCATTTTTAGAAACTTTTCACTTCGAAGTACTGCGGTTATGAACAAAAATATCACTTTTTATCCCCACAAATTTGAAACTGAGAAGCGTTACTGTAGTGACGTTTCTCAGAGTGTGTATTTCAATGCAGATTATTCTTCCTGCGTGGACATAACCGCTCCAGATTTTCGGCAATATCTCTAAATCGCTACCAACTTTTAAAATAAAATTTGTACTGGTTAGTTGTATGGTATATATCTATAACTATATAGGATTGAAACAAACAGTTGGTTCCAATTACCAAACGTATACGATCCCTTTAAACTTATTTTCAAAAATCGCAAGACCGTGTACCGCAACCCCACCGCAGGTAGCATCGCAAGGTCACTGTACGGTGGCCGTGAGGTGATCTTGTGATGGCTGTGAGGTGACCTCCAGGTCACCTCAAGTTGTTGTCCTGTCTGGTGTGCCTAGAAAATCGTAAGGCAAACGCAACAACCATGAGGCCTCATTACTGTCACCTCACGGTGGTCTTGTGGCCTCCGTGGGTGGCGGTACGATGTTCTTAATATCGTACGGCGGCCGTGCACTGACATCAGGGATGCGGAAACGATGGCCTAACGGCAACTATACAGTTGACGGCAGCCGTACGATCATCTCTCGGAAGAGGTATATATGGGTAGTTCCAGGTGCATCATCATATTCTTCTCGGCTTCGAAGCGCCATTGCGGCGGCCGCAACAACCCTTCCGGCACCTTGCGATTGCCTTGCTGTCACCGTGAGGGCGCCTCGCGGTCTCCTCACGGATTTAAATATTAAACAAAGTTTTAATTTCCCGCCACGAATCACAGGATCTTGATCAGACTTTTGACTAATTTTAAATGGGAATGGTCCCTTCAAGGACGGCATTAAAACTCCTGAATATGTGACTGAGACTTAATGCTAGGTTCCCATTATCACGAGTCGCGCCACGATTGAATTCGTGTTCTTAGTCGTGGCAATCGTGTTGATTGTAGACAATATTTAAACGGTTCAAACATTTTCTACGATCAACACGATTAATTTTCAATCGTGATCATCGCATCAGATCGCTGCGATCTGATTGTGGGTTGTCGTCTTCACTCTGTAGAAGTTCAAGAAACAATGAAGTCGATGGTCAGTCGGGCTGTATATATACCCGTCGGGGTCCAATCGTGGCTCAAATCGTGATCACTCTTGATCCCGATCGTGAAAGACTTCGCGACCACAATCATAACCAATCGCAACAGAGCGCATCGGTCCGTGATGATCGTATCGGAACGTATCGGAACGTATCTGCACGTACCAGATCGTCCCAAGTCGGGGACCCCGATCGTGCTGATCGTGTAAGATCGGGACCCAATCGTGGACTCAATCGGGACAATCCTATCGGAATGTATCTGATCGTATCTGAACGGGACACCAGATCTTGACAGATCGTGTCACCTGGAATTGACCAATCGTGACTATATCGCAAATTATAAACGCACCAAATCGTACTAGACTCGTATCCATACGTAAAATTTCAGAAAAGGAAACAAAAAATCCACGATCCGCTACGAATGGCCAATCGCAACACAGTGGGAACCTAGCATTAACGCCGCACGATTAAAAAAAGCGTGGAGGACAGTCTACTGGGGATGATTGTCAGTCTCTACAGAAACCGTACGATCCGGTGTGACTGCGCCTTAAAGGCCCAGTCACACCGGATCGTACAATTTGGCAGAGATACGAACAATCGCCTATGTTTGCGACGATCTCCATAGCGGTCGTATACTGTGATTGTTCTTGAGACTGGTACGTACGAATGGTGGCACGCTTGGTCGTGCGATCGCAAGCGATTGGAGAAGAATTGATTGCAAAGCGAGTCGTAGGTAATCGTGCGACTAGTACCAGGTATCGTACGGGCAATCGTGTATACCTGCGACCACTCGCACGATCAGTCGTGTATACCTACAACCAGTTGCACGACTAATCGTGCGACTATGGGAACCGCGCGACCATCCTCGACTGGTGGTGCGAGCAGGCACGACTGGTGGTACGACCATGTAAGACCTGTCTGCAACCTCTTACGATTTGGAATCGCAGGTCAGAAGTTTTTAACATGACCAGCGACCTTGCTGCGACTGATTTTGCTGTGGCGATGACCCACGACCTCTGCTACCAGTCGCACGCTCTCACGATTTGCCCAGGATTGAAACATTTTTCGATCGCAGCTAGGTCGTAATCTGATCGCATGCCCGGTGTGACTGGGCCTTAACGCGTTCCCCTTCAAAACCTGAAAAGAAATTCTGAGAAACCACAACATTCCGCAAGCACAATGAACACCACAAAGAAGAGGGGTTCTTTCCGTAACATTACTTGCTTCAGATGTCTTTACTTCCTCTGGTCTACGACCCAAAGAAGAACACAATTCCATGTTTGGTTTAAATGATAAGAGATAACTAAATGAAAATGTGCTTGTCACTGACGTCGTATAAAAGCGCACGTTTATGTACAAAACGCTGTTTTGAGGTTTTTAAGTGTTATTTATAAATGACTAAAGTAATAATCCGTCTGATTTGTCCAAAGGTCAAAATGCATATATACCTGTGGGTGGTAATTACACCATAACCTCCGCCAACTATCCGAACCCCTACTACCACTACGCCCTCGATATATGGTATCTTCGGACTGCTCCAGGCCGCAGAATCCAGCTCACATTCGTCACATTTCTACTCGAGAATGGGTTCGACTATCTCCGGGGTGGCGACGGGAATGACACCTCTAAAGGGCAGCTGTTTTCCGTAACTGGGAGCAACATACCAACTGACAATGTTTCAATGGACAATAAGATGTGGTTGAAGTTTACCTCAGACAGCAGTGTCGTGCGCCAAGGGTTCAAGATTGTGGCCCAAAGCGTCCCCGGGTTGAGTAAGTCAGTTTCATTTATATGGGCAAGATCTATGCTGATCTATAATTTCGGGATAGAAAGTCCAATATTGCGCCCTCATTCTGTGCGGTTTTTTGCGCGTATAGCTTACACCGCTGGCGATCTAACGCCGTTTCTGATTAAAGCCACGCCCTTAGAAAACTTTACAAACTTGCAGCACGTGGATGCGATGCGGGAAACGCGCAGTATCGTATTAGGTGTAATCATTGAACACACGCTCTCCCTGACTGGATAAGCCAAATACAAACAGCACAGTAGGAGAGAAAAGAAAACCAGAAAGATGGTTGGTGCAAGAACACAGCCCTACTTCACTCCGCTGTGGATTGGGAAGGCCTCTGAAACCATATCTCTTTAAATTAAAATCACATATCTTTATTTTTTGACGACCCTACTCAACCACCCTACAACTAACTGTCATTTAAACCACACCTCTTTATTCCCAGACGACCCGACTCAACCACCCAGCTGCAATTCATATGAGTGGAGATGCAACAACGGCGAATGCAGTCATTTACAAAACAGTTTCTGAAAAAACAATTCATCGTTGCTTTGTAAGTACATGTACCACTAACTGTCATTTAAACCACACTTCTTTATTTCCAGACGACCCGACTCAACCACCCAGCTGCAATTCATATGAGTGGAGATGCAACAATGGCGACTGTATTCAAGACTACCAAAGATGTAACGGATACTCTGACTGCAACTACGGCGAAGATGAATACAATTGTTACGGTAAGCAGCCATTTACAAAACAGTTTCTATACATAAAATACATCGTTGCTTCGTATGTACAACTAACTGTCATTTAAACCACACTTCTTTATTCCCAGACGACCCGACTCAACCACCCAGCTGCAATTATTACCAGTGGAGATGCAACAACGGCGAATGTATTCAAGACTACAAAAGATGTAACGGATACTCTGACTGCAACTACGGCGAAGATGAATACAATTGTTACGGTAAGCAGTCATTTACAAAACAGTTTCTAAAAAAAACAATTCATCGTTGCTTTGTAAGTACATGTACCACTAACTGTCATTTAAACCACACTTCTTTATTCCCAGACGACCCGACTCAACCACCCAGCTGCAATTCATATGAGTGGAGATGCAACAACGGCGACTGTATTCAAGACTACAAAAGATGTAACGGATACTCTGACTGCAACTACGGCGAAGATGAATACAATTGTTACGGTAAGCAGCCATTTACAAAACAGTTTCTATACACAAAATACATCGTTGCTTCGTATGTACAACTAACTGTCATTTAAACCACACTTCTTTATTCCCAGACGACCCGACTCAACCACCCAGCTGCAATTATTATCAGTGGAGATGCAACAACGGCGAATGTATTCAAGACTACAAAAGATGTAACGGATACTCTGACTGCAACTACGGCGAAGATGAATACAATTGTTATGGTAAGCAGTAATTTTACAAAACAATTTCTGAAAAACAATACATCGATGCTTCGTATGTACAACTAACTGTCATTTAAACCACACTTTTTTATTCCCAGACGACCCGACTCAACCACCCCATAGCTGCAGTTCATGCCAGTGGAGATGCAACAACGGCGAATGTATTCAAGACTACAAAAGATGTGACGGAAACCCTGACTGCAACTACGGCGAAGATGAATACAATTGTTACGGTAAGCAGGTATTTATCAGTATCACAGGTTTTGAAAAAAATAAATAATTCATCGTTGCTTCGTATGTATACTCATTACCAAAAAAAATCGAGACACTTAAAAATGACGCAGAAAAGTAGAAGCAGAACCTGATCATTCAAAACAATAATGCAAATGGCCTCTATAGGGATGATTGTTACGGTATTTTTGAAAACGGGCCTACGACCATTGCAATGACAATAGGGACTTTTCGATTTGCACGTTTACTATAGTAGACTGCGACGTATGCGGTCATTTGTGAAGCAGTGCGCATGCGCATCGACGAACTCGTCGTTCGTAGCAGAATTCTCGAACGCGTTCAACCTTGTTTTGCCGTCGTTGGAAAACTGTGACGACATAGTGTGCATATCACTGGGACTTTTCGATTTGCACGTTTACTAGTAGACTGCGACGTATGCGGTCATTTGTGAAGCAGTGCGCATGCGCATCGACGAACTCGTCGTTCGTAGCAGAATTCTCGAACGCGTTCAACCTTGTTTTGCCGTCGTTGGAAAACTGTGACGACATAGTGTGCATATCACTATTTTGTAGAAACGAAACACCACATCAGGAAAGAAACACCACATTTGAAAATGGACCCGATTGACTTGATTCTTTAAGCAGAGAGTGGTGGAAGCGTAAGTTCGCTAAAATTAACACATTTTCTTGTCTGTAATTTCCCTTAAATAAAAATTCTTGTAGAATAATCCATTGGGACCGCATACGTCGCAGTCCACGTGTGAACGTGCAAATCGAAAAGTCCCTAATAACTCTGCTCCGCAACATCGTATCTCAACAAACGAGGTGTCAACACACGCAGAACCAATTTATGCACTGGGTTATTCGCTTTGATTAATCCATACCCTTCCGGGTCGTTAATTATTGGCTCATTTCTAAGTGTCTCGATACTTTTGTGAGGAGTTTACAACTATCTATCATTTAAACCACACTATACTTTATTCCCAGACGAACCTACTCCACCACCCTACGGTTGCCATTCACATGAGTGGAGATGCCACAACGGCGACTGTATTCAAGGCTTCCAAAGATGCAACGGGTACCCAGACTGCGACTTTTGGGAAGATGAACAGAACTGCAACGGTAAATATTTAATTAAAAACCATGTCTGAATAAACAACACATCTTTGCTAAGTACAATGTATATACATCTGTCTTTAAAACCAAATCTCTTTATTTTCAGACTACACAACCCAACCACATTACGGCTGCAGTTCAAATCAGTGGAGATGCAACAACGGCGACTGTATTCAAGACTACCAAAGATGTAACGGATATCCTGACTGCAACTATGGCGAAGATGAACAGAACTGTTACGGTAAATATTCACTATATTCACAGCATATTTGTATTCGCGTAAAAGCTGATTTAGAAAAAGGAATCATACAATAAATGTTAAGCAGGTTGTTGTTGACATTTCAGATCTGTAAATACCAAACTTGTTGAAAACGTTAAAAATGCATTATCAAGCCCGTTTAAATAAATGTAATAACTGTTTTACATTCGATCCGTGTCACCTGACGATATAACGATCAAGGGCACTAATACACATGTATGTTTTAAACAGGGGTTCAACTCCATGCAGACATCAAATAGTTTTATTTGTTTTTGGGTGTTGTTGTTTTTCAGACATCTTCCACTGTAGTAATGGTAATGAAATCCCCATGAGGTACACCTGCGACCGCATCATCGACTGCCCCTATGGAGAAGACGAGTGGCAGAACTGTAACGGTACAATAGTTTGTATGTCTCGTTTACATAAATACACATCGGTAAAGGCACGGTTGAAATTTTGTATGTCTCGTTTACTTAAATACACATTGGTAACGGTACAGTAAATGGGTTTCAATGTCTCGTTTACCTAAATACACATCGGTAATATTATGGTAAAAGAGTTTGTATAACTCGTTTACTTAAATGCACATTGGTAACGCTACGGTAAAAGAGTTTCTATGTCTCGTTTACCTAACTGTATCCGTGCTGTGTATATGGCGATCTTTTGTTATCACAAGATAAATTCGAATCAAGTAAAAACCGTCTTGTTTGCATGTAGGTGCTTTGAAACATCATGTCACTAGCCCTGAAGGTATTACTTGCCAGTTCACAAAATCCAACGTAATTGAGTGCGAGATGGCACAGAACGCTGTGACATTTTGATAAGTTACTTCTTGCTATACGATAACATTAAAACAATCATAAAAAGTATAAAGTTGTCTTTTGGTATACATTTCTATAGGTAATGAAGTCAAGAGAGACAACATAGACTCGTATCCTCGACGGGAACAGCTGCTGTCAAAAGATCAACAAAACGATGACCAAGACTAGTAATTATGTGAAGGTAAGCACATCCTTGCTTTTGCTAGCAACAATTGGGGGGGGGGGGGGGGGGGGGGGGTGTCACAAAATGGAGAGACTCACCGAACACACTTCGTTCTGGCATTACATTTTCAAAGCATGTCCTGACTAAAGCGAGGATAGATAAACCCCAAACGCGAGCGCGTGTACAAACACTCGAACGTGTAATAAGAGAATCGCGACACGAGAATATCTTGCGAGCGTCCGCGCCACGGCAAACGCGACGCGGAAGTACTACATTTAAGCATTACTGTACCATGTGACAGAGCGCACACGTACTGTAAGTTTAGTAATACATGTAGGCTACTATACGTATGTACAAATAACGTTGCAAAGAACAACATCGAAATAGCAGCACAATACCACCGCAGGGATATTCTAAAACTAATACAAATCCACTAACCTGGACAACAAGAAGTGTGAGGGTACCATTGTCCATAGGCCAAGGTTGGAGCTGCAAAACATTAAAAATTTGAGTTTTGTTGGCCATCAAAAATGTGAGCTTGGTAATGGCAGTCGGAACATTTTACTCGATTCCGCGCGTAACCAAATAACGCGAATAGCTAGCTCGGATATCCATACGCAGTAAAAAGATCTTACTGCTATAAGCACAGTACAATTACTAAAATCAGCATGCAACCTCTCATCACAAGATTCAATATAATTTATAGAGAAAACATCAACAGGTAGATATCATGTGGATTGTTTAAATTAAATTTCTGCTGCGAAAGTGTAAAGGACTACTTCAGGCTCCGATGATCGAGTAAAAGTAAACATGCGTACTGTTCCTTTTATTAAACGTGTTCGATTACTTCCCTCGGCCGTTACTCGGGTGTTAGCACGATACCATTCGATTTGACGCTCACGTGACTTTTCGCGCTTACTTGGGCCTTGGGGGGAGTAATAGACCGGCCGATCCGGTTGCGACGTTTTAAACGTACCATTAACGAGCTATTACATATAGAATTATGCTGGAGGGCACTTTATAGGCAAATTATCGAGGCATATTGCTGTACTGTAGTGAATAATACACAGGATTATTAATCCGGAGGCGCGCGCGAGATCAAATCCCATACAAACTTTTGTATGTGTTTTAGGTTTTTTAGATTTTTGTTTTTAAAGGTTTGTTAGTCATTCGCAACATCTTGTTACTAAATTGTGGTTTTGATGATTTGTTTAAGTGAAATAAAGTCCGAGAACCTGCTCGTTAGAGGTGTGAACAAAATATCGCGAGCCGGTTACTTGGAGAATTATCCCATAAGGCCATGCTAAAACATGGCTGCCGCGTCCGGCGATGTGCAAGCGGTGGGGAATTCAAAAAAGGAATTTCAAACTTACGGGTACGGCCATCTGCTCAACTTAAACAAGGCACGCACGCTTCAACGCGGGAAATTGTGTTCTCAAAAGGGCGAAACTTCACTGCGTCCAATTGAAAATGTTGCTTACTTTTCCCCCTAGCAAGATAGCATGATATTAAGATTTATGTGAAAATAAAGCCTGCTGTGTCTTTTTGCAGCCAAACGGTTCACCGCATATGTACAGGTCGTTTGGTTCTAAAAACAAATACGTTATGATTTGTACATAAAAAAGAGGCCGCATTTTCTGGTCGTTTTACGAACTAATAACCGCTTGTCGTACAGCCTCTGAGTGAAAAGCTTCGTGTAGCTTCCTAGTGATATAAGTCATATTATTTTGATTGGTCATATAGTTCGGCCGCCCAATCACAATGAAAAATAGTGCCCAATCACGCGTTTTTTTACTCCGGTACCCGGCTTGGCAACCTTCCGAATCACGTGACACAATGCCCGCGAGCTGGATCAGATGTTTATACGCGAAACCTCTGCAAATAATTCTGCCTTTTTCTACTTATTTAATCGCACTTTCTAAGTTGTGGCTAGGATAAATAAATATATAGGCACTACCTGATGGTTTAATTGACGAAAAGGACGACATTTTTCTTTAGTTTTGAAAGCAAAAAACACACACAAAAACCAGTTGGAGCTTTTGCCGGAAATCAGGCTAAAGTTGTTATTATATTTATCAGAATTAGATTTCAAGGACGAAAAATACACGTGGGCGCGTATTCGTATGAACGTCACTCATCGAGTCGAGTGACCTAAGGTCGTTCATGTACTGCGCATGTACAAATTAACGGTTGCCCGGTTTAGAGGCACGAGTAAGCGCGTGTGAGAAATCGAACACGCTGCTCATATTTTTTTGAATCGTCAACAAAACATGAAACACAATTTGCAAGAAATACTGTTTAGAGTTTTCTTTAAAGAAATTAAAACACCAGAGTATCCCTGCGTGTGCATAACAGTGTATCAAAAATTGACAGTTTATTTTGAATTCTTGATTTGTTGTAGGAAACAGCCGTCGTCTTGGACTGGAACCGGAAACCTCGAAATCGACTATGTTTCAACGAGTTCTGATTTTCGTTTATGTTTTCGTAGAATTATAGTTTTGACGTCCAAGTTCATTTTCTTTATTTGGTCTATTTCAATTTATTGTGTTTATTTTCTCATTTGAGTTATCCACGAATATTTACGAATTCGAATATTATGGTTTTTGATTGTTTCTTTTACGTTAGGTTCCAAAATCTTGTAGTTTACAAAGAATATTTACTTATTTAAATAGTGAAGACACGATTTCCACAACTTTAATTGATGTGCAAACTTCGCTTGATCCTACAATAAAGGCAATGTTTTACAAAAGCCCTTTCTAAGGAAAAGAATTGCCCTGGATGGAACCCTTTTCAGAGACAAATATTCCTTTATTTAATTTCCACCGCAAAGTTTGACGAACTAAGTTTTCAATAAATGGTCTCTAACCACGTGTTTTCCCTACAATTCCCGTTGCTTTAGTGTTAGTGCTGTAATAGCTACACATTTATCAGGGTACGCAGTCTTTGAAATCAAAGCGAGGCAAATAACGCAAACAAACATGGCGGCCTACAAAATGGTCTGTGCGGTGAACGAGTGGCTCTCGCAAAGTTACAGCAGATTAAACAATCTTAAAAATATACGGATGTATTAAATCATCCCCTAAAGCGTCAGCCCATATCCTATCATCATGTTTCACTGAATTGTGAAGAACAATCGTACAAAATAAAGCCTAAAACCAGTGGCCGGCCAAAACAAAACTATTTTCAAACTCTCCTCAATTCACCAGTTAGTCCATGTTTTGTTACACATCCGTGAACTATACGGGTGGAAGCCAGCTGATCTGGTTCCCTGACCTGGCAATTCCCTGAGTACGTCCATATATTGCTCTGTTTCATAATATAATGTCAGCAAACCAGACTAAGTAAGCATGTTTTTCCCTATACGTCGATCCAGCATGAACACAAAGCTTTGAACAGGTCAGTGTAACGATATTTTTTATATTAATCACCAATCATCAATTTCATCTTATTTTATTGAGAATAACAGCAAATCCAAATGTTGTATAATTATTACAATCTTTAATTTGATTATTTGTCTTTCCCCCTTCATTTTCTCCATATATGTATTTTCTTTAGTAGTATTAAAACAATTAAAATGCAGTACTAAGTTGTCTGAGTGAGTTTATTACCTCCGCCAAGGAGGTTGGGTTTTTGCCGGCGTTCATTTGTTTGTATGTTCGGTTTGTCTGTTTGTTTGTCAGCAGAAAACCTATTGGAGGGATGTTAACGAAGCTTGGTGGGTTGGTACCTCACTGGTCAAGATTGATTCCATTACATTTTCCGATTGATGTAAATCCAGATCAGGAATTTGTAAGATTTTTTAACGTTTGCAGAAAGGGCACATACAAGCGGTGTTCCTCAAAACATGAAGTAATTGTTGAACAACACGCCATGCATAAAACACTTCGCTGTCTAAACCGTTATCTGAAAATGTTAATTCAGAGCAGAACGAACTCTGTAAATTTGCTGGTACCCGCTATGCTGTTGCACGTATACGATCAAATGTTTATCTCGAAAGAAAAATCGTGAATGACGTCGTTAACGTTGTATACCTGATAGCTCAAATTCACCTTGTATGTGCAGACAACCAGGTTATTTTCCACCAAACACTGGGGACCTATTGGCATCCTGCATTTACCCAAAGTAGAAAGATCCACCAAGATTTATTGACAATCAGCATATTTACCGAGATGAAAACTAGCCACAACATTATTCAACGTTTTTGCACTCTCCATTTTAGTCAACTTTACGAAAGAAGTGTATTGCGCCCTCTGTTGGTAAATGTTGATTGCATTAACTTGCGACCTCTGTCGGTCCCTGAAAACGTGTTATGTAGGACTGCATACGCTGCCTGATCAGCATCAAGCACAGATTCACGCACTCAATAAGCTTTGTACAACACTTACAGCCTTGCACTAGCTACGCAATAACCATGCAAGCTTGCGTCAGCTATGTACAGCTATCTCAATTTTGTACCGCCAACGCATTAACCATGCAGGCTCACTTGCGTAAACAATGTACAGCTATACCTCTCCGCGTAAGCATCGCACAAAACACAACACAAGTTACCTTCTGTCGTGCATCGCTCAATCAACTAACATGAACATTACTTTACCACCCAAGTAAGGCCAAACAACAAAATAGTTTGTCTCTGGTCAAGCCGCGTAGTTTTTTTCCAGCATATTAAAGGTAAATGAGCGTTTCTACACCCCTCGCGTCATGATTATTCAGTAGTTTCAACAATAATACTAAAATATATTGTTATTGCTCAGTCAACTAGTTACACGTAGGCCCAGAGGTACATTAAAGCATTTTGAAAAACGGCTTCTTTCGACCTCTCACAGTAGCCAAATATATAACATATATATAGATCGTAAGATTGGGGTTCGGATGGTGCTCATTTTTCATTGACTATTTTTGGATTGTAAGATATTGTGGGATGAGTTTAATTTAATGGCAAGCAAGATTCCGAGAGCCTAAGTATCTTCCATTCAGTGGGGTCTAGATACGCCCAGATAATTGGCCTTTACCATGCTTGGAAAAAAAATCACGCAGTCGGGCCAATGTTGCAGAATCGATGCGACGACGCGTTTTTTTGTTTTTGTTTCAAAGTTGGATTGTACAGACAAGGTGAGTACTGTTTCGCTTTGTGTGTGTCACTTAGTTGTTCTGTGAGGGGGATATGTTGAAAAAACCTGGTTGGCTATAATCCAATCAAGTTACCCTCGACTCCGCGTGCTTACCGTCTAGCAAAAAGCTCTCGCCACTGGACATAGTCACTTCGCACACAGATTCGTATATACAAAGAAGAGTTACCGAGCCGTCACATGACACAATACCGAACGGTTTTAAAAATAATCCCGCCCCTCGGCTCGGCGATGTTAAAATAATCCCGTCGCGAACTGGCTAATCAAAACACAGTTACTCACATTATGTTAACGTATGTGTATGCATGCGCGTGTGCATAGTTTGACCGCGATCAGCTTAAAACAACCTCGTCCCATTATCTAACTATCGTTTGTAAACATCATTGCGTCCTGATTTATCACACTGCACTGGAACGAGGTTGATATGACCTTTTTTCATCCGTTCCAATTCCACGGCTTATTTTCGTGTCAGGCTTTATTTGTGTAGCTTGGCAATGGGAATGGACGCAGAGACGAAGCCCAAGCTGGGGTTTGGAAAACGGCATGTGTTGGTTGGAACTTGTTGCCATTAAATGGCAACATTTTCATGCAGTTCAGCAGTGTTGTAGCATGTTGTCATTGGTTGTAGCAACCGCTGATTTTTTTGATTTTTTTCACCACAATTTTTGGAAAAGAATGAATCGACGCGCATGGTTTAAATCGACGCGCGCGCCGATCAGAACCAGAAGACTTTTTAGTTTTGGCCTAAACACGCAAGCCTGCAGTCAGTCCGCAGCGCACTGAAAAGCCGTTCATTTTATGTGCGCTTTATGCATGGCACTTTGTGCGTGACTTCGTTTTTGAATACCTAATGAGCTGGCGACAACGCCTGGAATTTGGTCCGAAACCTCCGTTTTATTTACCGACTGTCAATATTATGTATATTTTCCTTTGGATAAGAAAACATTCTTGTATATTATACAATTATATTAGAAATTATATGACATTTAGAGGGTGAAATTTATAACGTAAAAAAAGCTTCCGAACCAACAAATTAACCTTCAAAAAACGACGAGATTTTCCCATTTTCTGGCTGTGGCCAAAACAGAATTTCACACTGATGTTAAAGATAATTTCATATTCTATCAAAAAACTTTCGATTTGGGGTTGATTTTAACTTAGTCCAGTCAGGACGCAGAAAATTCTAACGTCCAAAAGAAAATAACGAACGGAGTATCCCGCCATGACAGTCCATCGTCTTCCTGCGCCCTCATTGGTCGAAAATGACGTCATTGAAAGGGCTTCGTGATGATAGGTGGTTTAGAGGTCAGTGGGTAATAGTGATACCCGTACCCGTAGAGAGGCGGCCGACATACTAGCGTGGCTGCGAAGGCTGCGGTGGGCATGGACGGCATGGCCTACTAATAAGAAACATATTGGAAGACAGAAAAAGGAACTGTGAAGTTTAGCAGTAACTATTAAACAAGTTTTATAACTTTGAACAAAAAATAGGCCTAAGTCTTTTTTATACAAATCAGTTTTAAGACAAGTCAATTTGTATGCATGACATAAAGGCAGAAACCTAACTTGAGCATATAAATAAGCCACACAAAACAAAACAATGTACATGTTCATGTACATGTACATGTACATGTGCTTGCGTGCATAATACAATAATACACGCTCTGCGTAATTAAGTACACGCCGAAAGACATGGCCGAAAAAAGTAAAAATCGCGCGTACGAGAATCGCCGCAGAATACATGAGAAACATGTCGCCACAGGCTAAATTGTATATCAAACGAAAGATCATTGCTTCCTTTATCGATGTGTAGTGATCATTTTTGGTAATATTTGTTAGTCCAGTCAGGGCGCAGAAACTAAACACACGACAAAAAAAATCGAGTGAACAGAATTCTGCCAAAAACATACTGAATCTCGTTATATTATATATCATTCGATTCAGAAAAACGTTCGCTTTTCACTTACCACGCCATCTTTGAGAATAACTGCTCCGTTTGCAACGTGTAGCTCGTTAAAACAAAGCTGCCGAACTCTCGAAATTACTCGCGTAAATCTCGTGGCCGATTTGCGACGCCGGCCGTGCAAATAAAGTTCGGGGTATGACCTTATTAACGCGTACGCTGCGGACTGACTGCCTGTGGGGCTTTGTTACCCAATCGCATGCATTTACGCATTAAGTCACCGAGCGGTAAGCTCCGCCCAGCCAGCGCGCGCAAAAAAAGGTCATGCCCGCCCACGTAATGTTTTCCTAGGAGGGTTAGGGGTAATTATCATAAATGGGCGTAACACAATGAGTGGAAGACACTGAGGTTCTCAGATCCTTACTTTTCCTTAAATTAAAAAACTCACTCCAACATTAAAATTGAAGACCAGAAATAGTCAATGAATATAAACAAAGACCGAATTTGAACTCCAGTGACGCTAATACATTGTGATTGCTCATTCAACTAGTTACACCAACCCGGTCTCCTTCTTAAATTGTGTACATATCACAATTCACCAATTGTGTGTATATCACAATTTAAGAAATTGTACATGCGTAGTAATGCTGGCAAAACGGAGGTTGGCTCTCAAAGAGTGAATACACTAGTTTATGATGTTCTTAATTACTTAAATTAGTTGGTTTAAGGTTGGGGTAGGGATAAGGGAAAAGTCGGGTTAGGGTACAGAAAGAAAGAAAAAGTCGGGTTAGGGTACAGAAAGAAAGAAAAAGTCGGGTTAGGGTACAGAAAGAAAGAAAACAGTTCCTATTAACGCATTAGCAGCAATTCTTATTAACTAATTCAAGTAATTACACTGCAAAAACTGTGGTGTTAAATTGTACACCAATGGTGTAACATTTGATTATTTCCTGGTGTTTATTTTGGGCAGGGATTTGGGTGTTGAATAACACCAGTTTGGGAATCAAATTTTTTTAACACCAATTTTGGTGTACACTCTGATAGCAAAATTTAACATGGATATCACGTCATTTGCTCGTCATTCTAGCGAAAGGATGTACTGTTTTAACACTATAATTTTGTACATATTAACTGCATGAACAAATTACGTAATGAAATATTACCAAGAACTGACTTATTACACATAATATGTATACAATAATAACCTATTCCTACTGAATACGTACTACACACATAGCTATTGCCGTTGTTAGTTTTATACTACGCTTTTTTGTCCACGACGATGTCACAACTAGTTTTTATGAATAATGTCAAAATTTGAAAACGAATAAAATGTAACGCGAATATTTAACTATGTTTGCACAAAAATCAAAATTCAATCATGGAATCGTTTAAATAATTACATATTATGGTAAAAAAAATGAATTTTGGGACTAAATACAACAATTTAACATCGACTATTGTTAACATATCCCATAATTCCTTATCGACCAATCAGAGGGCTTTATTTCACACACGCATGCGCACTAGGTCAAATTTAACACCAAAAGTACGTAACACCAGTACTTGATTTGAAACTGATACTTCAAGAATCATTTTACTTCATTTTAACACCAATTTTCATTCCAAAAGATTAAAAAAACATTGGTGTTAAAATTTTAACACCACAGTTTTTGCAGTGTAAGAGCATCGTACACTTGTTTATTCACTCTTTGAGAACCAAACTCGTGTACTAGGGTAACAAAAGCCCAGAATCCTAGGGTCAGAAAGGGTTAGGGTAAGGGTTAGGATTAGGGTCAATAAGTTGAGAGTCCTTGAGTCAATAAAAGCAGAGTCCTAGGGTCAATAAGTTGAAAATCCTAGGGTCAATAAATTTAGAGTACAATTTACTACCATGACGTAACAAATAGGTAATCAGATGCGCTAAAACCCAGTTATATGGCGATGTCGTTTGGGAAAGTAGCCGCCCGCCCGTGGTTACAGTTTATTCATCAACTTTAGAATTGCAATAACATAATTTTGCACCAAGTCCTTGCACTTTCCCTCATAGTAGTTTTCCACAACTTGCCAGCAAAGTGCTAGTGTGAATGTGAGTAGCCTGGTTTTTAGACCAAATGATTCTGACTATTCTTGATAAACAATAATAATAAAAATAATACAGGTACTTTTACAGCGCTTTTACCAAGATCAAAGCGCTTTACAAAGAAGGGAAAAAACAATAAATAGAAGGTCAACAACCTGGTAGAGCACATATGTGACCCAGCACGAGTAAATGAGACACTTTGAGGCCAAAATGAAAATTGAGATTTTGATTTCATCATTTAAAGCTTGTTTAGCTTTAAATGATGAAATCAAAATCTCAATTTTCATTTTTGACTCAAAGTGTCTCATTTACTCGTGCTGGGTCACATATTACTGATGGTTTTAGAAAACAGGTGAGTTTTGAGGCCCTTCTTGAAAATCTGAACTGATGGCGAGTCTCGGATATAGCGTGGGATTGTGTTCCATTCTTTAGGACCTGCAAAGGAAAACGCTTTGTCGCCTGTAGCTTGTGTGTGTGTGTTACTACTGCGTTAATAGCTGAAGTGCGTCATGCATGGTCTATTGTTGTCACATATGGCGGCTACCTGATCTACAATTTAGACGTCTTGGCATTGTCAGGTCAGAAAACCAGACCGTAGATACAACACTAACTGCGTATCTTGGTAAGATATTACCGAAGAGTCGTTGCAGTTCTTCTACCGACACTCTGATAAATAATAAAGACCACAATATGTTATGTTATAATGAAATAGTTAATCCTTTCATGGAAAAAGGGAACGTGTAAAGTCCGGGTCGGACGCTTAATATCCAAATTCAAGTGTGAAAGTGAAGTGAAACATATGTTGAATGTGGATATAAGTAGATATTGATTAACTGTCTTTTCGTTTACTTTCAATTGGGGTCCTACTGTACGTGTTTGATGGTTCGAAAAGAGTTTGTATTTGCAAAGAAAATATTGCTGAGCTCGACTGAAAACAAAACGCACTTGCAGCTGCCGACGTTCTGTTCGGTTTGCTGATGGTGCAACTTTGTCATCGGTGAAACTTGCAAGCAAGTAAGCAAGCATCAAAGTGGTTCACAAAAGTTGAGATTTTGAGAATAGTGTCAAGCATGTTTTGTTGTCAAGTATTATTGCAAGGCATTCGATCTGCAGCAACTCGAGAAAATCTATAGGGGATATTCCATGAGCTTGACACAAAAAGTGTGAAATTTGGCTACATGTATATATTTCTCGTTACATATTGTTTGAACTTGTTTGTCTTGGATGTCGATCTGTCGGAGATAATTGGGCAAGTTTTATAATCTAGGTTTCTTCGAAAGTTTTCCTTGTCTATGGCCTGGGTTTGATTCCTAGAGGAAAAGTGGGAGAGGGGGAAATGTGGGAGAGGGGAGAAAGATGGGAGAGGGGAAGGTGGGGGAAGGGGGAAAAGTGGGGGGGGAGGTCAAGTGATCAAATCCCAGCATCTACAAACCGAATATTTATAAAGACTGTTTTTAGACGTCGTTTTCCCCTATGACACAAACAATTATAGATATACGCTTGCTTTGCCAACATTACACCGAACAAACGTGGACAAGTTAAAACTCTCCGATTTGTTGGCGCGGGGCTGTCATACAATTGTGGACTGAGATGATTTTAGTCCTCTTAGTTAAACAAAGCAAGTCCGGATGTTAAAGTTAATGGCTCACCAAAAGAAGAAAAAAAACCACCAACGTATACGTTAGAAGACGAAATAGAAAGTTGTGGAATCTAGCAAATATTTGACCAATCTCCAATGCGAGTCCTCCCACGCGATACGGCCGGGAACGCCGCCATCTGTTTCTCGACGTGAAAGTCCATAAAACCTCAGAGCATTTGCTGTGAAAATCAGACCGTTCCTCATCGGACGCCATGGGCAAGATGATTCGACTCGTGCTTCTGTTTCTAGCGGCGTTCATCGCAGGTAAGTCCGAGATCTTTCAGTAGATAGAACGAAATCCAATGACTGATCAGAGACTACAAAATAAGGTTGCCGTGGCGCCCACAGAGTTTACGCAATCAACTTGGTTTTACCTTTTGGGGAAATTGGTAGCCTCTCCACTTCATTCAAATTCACCTTTTAGTTCGATTTGTTTCGTATTGATAACAACTAGCAAATGCTAATCCTATAGTACCAGCAAAGAGCAAACACATGTAGATGTACTTTAGATAAGCAAATGCTGAAATTTATGTAAATAAACGTAGCTGAACTCGTTCAGCATTCGCTAACTGATATATCCTGTATCCTATATCCTGAATTCGCCTAGCCGGGTAACAAAGCGCGTTTTTTGAACGAAATGATGTTCATCGGAAAAAGCATTTAAAAGTAAGAAAACAATCACACAACTATCCTTTAAAACTTGTGTAGAACGAGTTTCGGGGTCCACTTTTGCGAGCCCGAAAATCTCGAGCTGTTTAGGTATAGCCTTGCTGTTCACGTAAGCGGTTTTTATGTAAGTGCCCGTTACGCACCAAAAACGGTGTGAGATTATTAGCCCGTGATATTTTGTACACTTTCTTGAAATAATTTTATAACCGTCCGGTCGAGTTCAGGGGGAAGAGCGGTAATATAAAGTTTATTTCATCATCAATTTCAAACTGATAACTATTTTGTCGTCGATCCCGACGACGACTACACAATGTCCCCAAATGAGTGGAAAGGTAATTTGTATTCATTTTTCGCTACTATTTGTTATCATACAACAACCGGTATATAGGATGTGCCGTTTATCTTTTGCGTATGTTAACCGTCAGAAAATGTGTTCACATCATGCGTGTAGACTTACCACAAGCAGAGGACTTTTCAATGTCTACCAATTTATATATTTTGTGGGAAGTTTTCCTTGCCACACAATGATATTGGGTATTTTCTTGAAAACGGCCAGGAATTTTGATAATTTTGGCTGTCAGAATTATTAATCAGTTAAAATAAATCACCTCAGGTTTAATAAACCATTTGTTTTGGAATATTTTGGCATTAATAGGTCAAATTAAAACAGAGGCGGACAATGATGTGCACATTTGAAGTTAAACTCTTATGTCCGTGCACATAAACTTGAGCCCAATTCGGAAATATGTCCCAAATCCGGAATTCGTATGTTTGTTTCCTGATAAATTAACGTTCTTAACTGTACACAAATGTATACGCCAAAGGCCTCAATGAAGAAAATGGGACAGGTTACATTTTACTGAAACGTTCAGTAAATATAATTGTCCACTTGTTTTTAATATCGAGGATCAAACTTGAATTTTCTACACCCTAATTACAACATAATAAACGTATTTCCTCTATGGACTTGCGCACTGTTGGGTGAAGAGTCATTCACTCTGTCAGAAGCGACTAGGACAGTAAATAAAGTTATGTCTTGAAAACTACAATTTTCCTGTCAATTGTAGTGTTGTAAACAAGTTAAAATTGGTATTACTCATATATAACGTACTGTATAGTTTCTGTAAAGGAACAACGGGGGAAAAGGGACAGAAGTGTTTTCAAACATTGAAAACTTTGTTATTATTTAATACTGTTTCCCAAACCCCGACTTTGACTGCATGTGGGCCGTTTTCGTCCAGTATGGCAATACAGATGAAGCCTTGTACGGACCGAGAGCCAGGTTTTTCAAATGGTCTAAGTTTCCGACACACTGTCGTCTGCTGCACTCGCATTTGGTCTTTAATACTAAACATTAGCTTACACAGACATGTCGATCGAAGCAAGACACCAGGCGATTTGTTCGAGGACAAAAAGTCCTGAATGTTAATCTTCAAAAAAGTGATGAATATTAATATTCAAAAAGTATTAGAAAAGCAACCTTCCACTCAATAGACAACATTATATTTTCCACACGTTGTTTGTTTATTTATTTAAAGTTCTTTGGCGATCGAATTATTTATATTGCTAGGTCTTAACGGCGACGACGACGGCGGCGCCCGGGTAATCTTGAGTGACGAGTTTTAAACGAGTTTTTAACTACATGTAGTTTTTATTTTAATGATTCAATTAGTTGTTGATCAATCACTGCAGGAAACCATAGTGCCTTTGCCAACGACGATGACGAGTTTAACGTGAAGAAAGAAGAGCGCATCCCTGCACTCGCTGTGATCAAAGAGAAGCGCTCATCAAGTAAGATAATTCATTATATTTTTGTTTAGGAGAAGGGGCGGGTGCAATAAGGTGCAACAGCCTCACTTAAGCCTCGGCCACAAATGGCCTGCGGCGTGTTGCGGCGGCCGTAAGTCCCCAAAATTGCCATAACCTTGCGGTGGCCGCATGGTATATTTTTTAACTTGACATTAAAGGAATCGTATAGGTTCGGTAATTACTCCAAAAATTAATGGCAATAAAAAATTACTTGGTAAGAAGTACAGCAGCTTTGGATAGTATAATGCATTTTTAGAAACTTTTCACTTTATGAACAAAAATATCACTTTTTATCCCCACAAATTTGAAACTGAGAAGCGTTACTGTAGTGACGTTTCTCAGAGTGTGTATTTCAATGCAGATTATTCTTCCTGCGTGGACATAACCGCTCCAGATTTTCGGCAATATCTCTAAATCGCTACCAACTTTTAAAATAAAATTTGTACTGGTTAGTTGTATGGTATATATCTATAACTATATAGGATTGAAACAAACAGTTGGTTCCAATTACCAAACGTATACGATCCCTTTAAACTTATTTTCAAAAATCGCAAGACCGTGTACCGCAACCCCACCGCAGGTAGCATCGCAAGGTCACTGTACGGTGGCCGTGAGGTGATCTTGTGATGGCTGTGAGGTGACCTCCAGGTCACCTCAAGTTGTTGTCCTGTCTGGTGTGCCTAGAAAATCGTAAGGCAAACGCAACAACCATGAGGCCTCATTACTGTCACCTCACGGTGGTCTTGTGGCCTCCGTGGGTGGCGGTACGATGTTCTTAATATCGTACGGCGGCCGTGCACTGACATCAGGGATGCGGAAACGATGGCCTAACGGCAACTATACAGTTGACGGCAGCCGTACGATCATCTCTCGGAAGAGGTATATATGGGTAGTTCCAGGTGCATCATCATATTCTTCTCGGCTTCGAAGCGCCATTGCGGCGGCCGCAACAACCCTTCCGGCACCTTGCGATTGCCTTGCTGTCACCGTGAGGGCGCCTCGCGGTCTCCTCACGGATTTAAATATTAAACAAAGTTTTAATTTCCCGCCACGAATCACAGGATCTTGATCAGACTTTTGACTAATTTTAAATGGGAATGGTCCCTTCAAGGACGGCATTAAAACTCCTGAATATGTGACTGAGACTTAATGCTAGGTTCCCATTATCACGAGTCGCGCCACGATTGAATTCGTGTTCTTAGTCGTGGCAATCGTGTTGATTGTAGACAATATTTGAACGGTTCAAACATTTTCTACGATCAACACGATTAATTTTCAATCGTGATCATCGCATCAGATCGCTGCGATCTGATTGTGGGTTGTCGTCTTCACTCTGTAGAAGTTCAAGAAACAATGAAGTCGATGGTCAGTCGGGCTGTATATATACCCGTCGGGGTCCAATCGTGGCTCAAATCGTGATCACTCTTGATCCCGATCGTGAAAGACTTCGCGACCACAATCATAACCAATCGCAACAGAGCGCATCGGTCCGTGATGATCGTATCGGAACGTATCGGAACGTATCTGCACGTACCAGATCGTCCCAAGTCGGGGACCCCGATCGTGCTGATCGTGTAAGATCGGGACCCAATCGTGGACTCAATCGGGACAATCCTATCGGAATGTATCTGATCGTATCTGAACGGGACACCAGATCTTGACAGATCGTGTCACCTGGAATTGACCAATCGTGACTATATCGCAAATTATAAACGCACCAAATCGTACTAGACTCGTATCCATACGTAAAATTTCAGAAAAGGAAACAAAAAATCCACGATCCGCTACGAATGGCCAATCGCAACACAGTGGGAACCTAGCATTAACGCCGCACGATTAAAAAAAGCGTGGAGGACAGTCTACTGGGGATGATTGTCAGTCTCTACAGAAACCGTACGATCCGGTGTGACTGCGCCTTAAAGGCCCAGTCACACCGGATCGTACAATTTGGCAGAGATACGAACAATCGCCTATGTTTGCGACGATCTCCATAGCGGTCGTATACTGTGATTGTTCTTGAGACTGGTACGTACGAATGGTGGCACGCTTGGTCGTGCGATCGCAAGCGATTGGAGAAGAATTGATTGCAAAGCGAGTCGTAGGTAATCGTGCGACTAGTACCAGGTATCGTACGGGCAATCGTGTATACCTGCGACCACTCGCACGATCAGTCGTGTATACCTACAACCAGTTGCACGACTAATCGTGCGACTATGGGAACCGCGCGACCATCCTCGACTGGTGGTGCGAGCAGGCACGACTGGTGGTACGACCATGTAAGACCTGTCTGCAACCTCTTACGATTTGGAATCGCAGGTCAGAAGTTTTTAACATGACCAGCGACCTTGCTGCGACTGATTTTGCTGTGGCGATGACCCACGACCTCTGCTACCAGTCGCACGCTCTCACGATTTGCCCAGGATTGAAACATTTTTCGATCGCAGCTAGGTCGTAATCTGATCGCATGCCCGGTGTGACTGGGCCTTAACGCGTTCCCCTTCAAAACCTGAAAAGAAATTCTGAGAAACCACAACATTCCGCAAGCACAATGAACACCACAAAGAAGAGGGGTTCTTTCCGTAACATTACTTGCTTCAGATGTCTTTACTTCCTCTGGTCTACGACCCAAAGAAGAACACAATTCCATGTTTGGTTTAAATGATAAGAGATAACTAAATGAAAATGTGCTTGTCACTGACGTCGTATAAAAGCGCACGTTTATGTACAAAACGCTGTTTTGAGGTTTTTAAGTGTTATTTATAAATGACTAAAGTAATAATCCGTCTGATTTGTCCAAAGGTCAAAATGCATATATACCTGTGGGTGGTAATTACACCATAACCTCCGCCAACTATCCGAACCCCTACTACCACTACGCCCTCGATATATGGTATCTTCGGACTGCTCCAGGCCGCAGAATCCAGCTCACATTCGTCACATTTCTACTCGAGAATGGGTTCGACTATCTCCGGGGTGGCGACGGGAATGACACCTCTAAAGGGCAGCTGTTTTCCGTAACTGGGAGCAACATACCAACTGACAATGTTTCAATGGACAATAAGATGTGGTTGAAGTTTACCTCAGACAGCAGTGTCGTGCGCCAAGGGTTCAAGATTGTGGCCCAAAGCGTCCCCGGGTTGAGTAAGTCAGTTTCATTTATATGGGCAAGATCTATGCTGATCTATAATTTCGGGATAGAAAGTCCAATATTGCGCCCTCATTCTGTGCGGTTTTTTGCGCGTATAGCTTACACCGCTGGCGATCTAACGCCGTTTCTGATTAAAGCCACGCCCTTAGAAAACTTTACAAACTTGCAGCACGTGGATGCGATGCGGGAAACGCGCAGTATCGTATTAGGTGTAATCATTGAACACACGCTCTCCCTGACTGGATAAGCCAAATACAAACAGCACAGTAGGAGAGAAAAGAAAACCAGAAAGATGGTTGGTGCAAGAACACAGCCCTACTTCACTCCGCTGTGGATTGGGAAGGCCTCTGAAACCATATCTCTTTAAATTAAAATCACATATCTTTATTTTTTGACGACCCTACTCAACCACCCTACAACTAACTGTCATTTAAACCACACCTCTTTATTCCCAGACGACCCGACTCAACCACCCAGCTGCAATTCATATGAGTGGAGATGCAACAACGGCGAATGCAGTCATTTACAAAACAGTTTCTGAAAAAACAATTCATCGTTGCTTTGTAAGTACATGTACCACTAACTGTCATTTAAACCACACTTCTTTATTTCCAGACGACCCGACTCAACCACCCAGCTGCAATTCATATGAGTGGAGATGCAACAATGGCGACTGTATTCAAGACTACCAAAGATGTAACGGATACTCTGACTGCAACTACGGCGAAGATGAATACAATTGTTACGGTAAGCAGCCATTTACAAAACAGTTTCTATACATAAAATACATCGTTGCTTCGTATGTACAACTAACTGTCATTTAAACCACACTTCTTTATTCCCAGACGACCCGACTCAACCACCCAGCTGCAATTATTATCAGTGGAGATGCAACAACGGCGAATGTATTCAAGACTACAAAAGATGTAACGGATACTCTGACTGCAACTACGGCGAAGATGAATACAATTGTTACGGTAAGCAGTCATTTACAAAACAGTTTCTAAAAAAAACAATTCATCGTTGCTTTGTAAGTACATGTACCACTAACTGTCATTTAAACCACACTTCTTTATTCCCAGACGACCCGACTCAACCACCCAGCTGCAATTCATATGAGTGGAGATGCAACAACGGCGACTGTATTCAAGACTACAAAAGATGTAACGGATACTCTGACTGCAACTACGGCGAAGATGAATACAATTGTTACGGTAAGCAGCCATTTACAAAACAGTTTCTATACACAAAATACATCGTTGCTTCGTATGTACAACTAACTGTCATTTAAACCACACTTCTTTATTCCCAGACGACCCGACTCAACCACCCAGCTGCAATTATTATCAGTGGAGATGCAACAACGGCGAATGTATTCAAGACTACAAAAGATGTAACGGATACTCTGACTGCAACTACGGCGAAGATGAATACAATTGTTATGGTAAGCAGTAATTTTACAAAACAATTTCTGAAAAACAATACATCGATGCTTCGTATGTACAACTAACTGTCATTTAAACCACACTTTTTTATTCCCAGACGACCCGACTCAACCACCCCATAGCTGCAGTTCATGCCAGTGGAGATGCAACAACGGCGAATGTATTCAAGACTACAAAAGATGTGACGGAAACCCTGACTGCAACTACGGCGAAGATGAATACAATTGTTACGGTAAGCAGGTATTTATCAGTATCACAGGTTTTGAAAAAAATAAATAATTCATCGTTGCTTCGTATGTATACTCATTACCAAAAAAAATCGAGACACTTAAAAATGACGCAGAAAAGTAGAAGCAGAACCTGATCATTCAAAACAATAATGCAAATGGCCTCTATAGGGATGATTGTTACGGTATTTTTGAAAACGGGCCTACGACCATTGCAATGACAATAGGGACTTTTCGATTTGCACGTTTACTATAGTAGACTGCGACGTATGCGGTCATTTGTGAAGCAGTGCGCATGCGCATCGACGAACTCGTCGTTCGTAGCAGAATTCTCGAACGCGTTCAACCTTGTTTTGCCGTCGTTGGAAAACTGTGACGACATAGTGTGCATATCACTGGGACTTTTCGATTTGCACGTTTACTAGTAGACTGCGACGTATGCGGTCATTTGTGAAGCAGTGCGCATGCGCATCGACGAACTCGTCGTTCGTAGCAGAATTCTCGAACGCGTTCAACCTTGTTTTGCCGTCGTTGGAAAACTGTGACGACATAGTGTGCATATCACTATTTTGTAGAAACGAAACACCACATCAGGAAAGAAACACCACATTTGAAAATGGACCCGATTGACTTGATTCTTTAAGCAGAGAGTGGTGGAAGCGTAAGTTCGCTAAAATTAACACATTTTCTTGTCTGTAATTTCCCTTAAATAAAAATTCTTGTAGAATAATCCATTGGGACCGCATACGTCGCAGTCCACGTGTGAACGTGCAAATCAAAAAGTCCCTAATAACTCTGCTCCGCAACATCGTATCTCAACAAACGAGGTGTCAACACACGCAGAACCAATTTATGCACTGGGTTATTCGCTTTGATTAATCCATACCCTTCCGGGTCGTTAATTATTGGCTCATTTCTAAGTGTCTCGATACTTTTGTGAGGAGTTTACAACTATCTATCATTTAAACCACACTATACTTTATTCCCAGACGAACCTACTCCACCACCCTACGGTTGCCATTCACATGAGTGGAGATGCCACAACGGCGACTGTATTCAAGGCTTCCAAAGATGCAACGGGTACCCAGACTGCGACTTTTGGGAAGATGAACAGAACTGCAACGGTAAATATTTAATTAAAAACCATGTCTGAATAAACAACACATCTTTGCTAAGTACAATGTATATACATCTGTCTTTAAAACCAAATCTCTTTATTTTCAGACTACACAACCCAACCACATTACGGCTGCAGTTCAAATCAGTGGAGATGCAACAACGGCGACTGTATTCAAGACTACCAAAGATGTAACGGATATCCTGACTGCAACTATGGCGAAGATGAACAGAACTGTTACGGTAAATATTCACTATATTCACAGCATATTTGTATTCGCGTAAAAGCTGATTTAGAAAAAGGAATCATACAATAAATGTTAAGCAGGTTGTTGTTGACATTTCAGATCTGTAAATACCAAACTTGTTGAAAACGTTAAAAATGCATTATCAAGCCCGTTTAAATAAATGTAATAACTGTTTTACATTCGATCCGTGTCACCTGACGATATAACGATCAAGGGCACTAATACACATGTATGTTTTAAACAGGGGTTCAACTCCATGCAGACATCAAATAGTTTTATTTGTTTTTGGGTGTTGTTGTTTTTCAGACATCTTCCACTGTAGTAATGGTAATGAAATCCCCATGAGGTACACCTGCGACCGCATCATCGACTGCCCCTATGGAGAAGACGAGTGGCAGAACTGTAACGGTACAATAGTTTGTATGTCTCGTTTACATAAATACACATCGGTAAAGGCACGGTTGAAATTTTGTATGTCTCGTTTACTTAAATACACATTGGTAACGGTACAGTAAATGGGTTTCAATGTCTCGTTTACCTAAATACACATCGGTAATATTATGGTAAAAGAGTTTGTATAACTCGTTTACTTAAATGCACATTGGTAACGCTACGGTAAAAGAGTTTCTATGTCTCGTTTACCTAACTGTATCCGTGCTGTGTATATGGCGATCTTTTGTTATCACAAGATAAATTCGAATCAAGTAAAAACCGTCTTGTTTGCATGTAGGTGCTTTGAAACATCATGTCACTAGCCCTGAAGGTATTACTTGCCAGTTCACAAAATCCAACGTAATTGAGTGCGAGATGGCACAGAACGCTGTGACATTTTGATAAGTTACTTCTTGCTATACGATAACATTAAAACAATCATAAAAAGTATAAAGTTGTCTTTTGGTATACATTTCTATAGGTAATGAAGTCAAGAGAGACAACATAGACTCGTATCCCCGACGGGAACAGCTGCTGTCAAAAGATCAACAAAACGATGACCAAGACTAGTAATTATGTGAAGGTAAGCACATCCTTGCTTTTGCTAGCAACAATTGGGGGGGGGGGGGGGGGGGGGTGTCACAAAATGGAGAGACTCACCGAACACACTTCGTTCTGGCATTACATTTTCAAAGCATGTCCTGACTAAAGCGAGGATAGATAAACCCCAAACGCGAGCGCGTGTACAAACACTCGAACGTGTAATAAGAGAATCGCGACACGAGAATATCTTGCGAGCGTCCGCGCCACGGCAAACGCGACGCGGAAGTACTACATTTAAGCATTACTGTACCATGTGACAGAGCGCACACGTACTGTAAGTTTAGTAATACATGTAGGCTACTATACGTATGTACAAATAACGTTGCAAAGAACAACATCGAAATAGCAGCACAATACCACCGCAGGGATATTCTAAAACTAATACAAATCCACTAACCTGGACAACAAGAAGTGTGAGGGTACCATTGTCCATAGGCCAAGGTTGGAGCTGCAAAACATTAAAAATTTGAGTTTTGTTGGCCATCAAAAATGTGAGCTTGGTAATGGCAGTCGGAACATTTTACTCGATTCCGCGCGTAACCAAATAACGCGAATAGCTAGCTCGGATATCCATACGCAGTAAAAAGATCTTACTGCTATAAGCACAGTACAATTACTAAAATCAGCATGCAACCTCTCATCACAAGATTCAATATAATTTATAGAGAAAACATCAACAGGTAGATATCATGTGGATTGTTTAAATTAAATCTCTGCTGCGAAAGTGTAAAGGACTACTTCAGGCTCCGATGATCGAGTAAAAGTAAACATGCGTACTGTTCCTTTTATTAAACGTGTTCGATTACTTCCCTCGGCCGTTACTCGGGTGTTAGCACGATACCATTCGATTTGACGCTCACGTGACTTTTCGCGCTTACTTGGGCCTTGGGGGGAGTAATAGACCGGCCGATCCGGTTGCGACGTTTTAAACGTACCATTAACGAGCTATTACATATAGAATTATGCTGGAGGGCACTTTATAGGCAAATTATCGAGGCATATTGCTGTACTGTAGTGAATAATACACAGGATTATTAATCCGGAGGCGCGCGCGAGATCAAATCCCATACAAACTTTTGTATGTGTTTTAGGTTTTTTAGATTTTTGTTTTTAAAGGTTTGTTAGTCATTCGCAACATCTTGTTACCAAATTGTGGTTTGGATAATTTTTTTAAGTGAAATAAAGTCCGAGAACCTGCTCGTTAGAGGTGTGAACAAAATATCGCGAGCCGGTTACTTGGAGAATTATCCCATAAGGCCATGCTAAAACATGGCTGCCGCGTCCGGCGATGTGCCAGCGGTGGGGAATTCAAAAAAGGAATTTCAAACTTACGGGTACGGCCATCTGCTCAACTTAAACAAGGCACGCACGCTTCAACGCGGGAAATTGTGTTCTCAAAAGGGCGAAACTTCACTGCGTCCAATTGAAAATGTTGCTTACTTTTCCCCCTAGCAAGATAGCATGATATTAAGATTTATGTGAAAATAAAGCCTGCTGTGTCTTTTTGCAGCCAAACGGTTCACCGCATATGTACAGGTCGTTTAGTTCTAAAAAAATACGTTAGGATTTGTACATAAAAAAGAGGCCGCATTTTCTGGTCGTTTTACGAACTAATAACCGCTTGTCGTACAGCCTCCGAGTGAAAAGCTTCGTGTAGCTTCCTAGTGATATAAGTCATATTATTTTGATTGGTCATATAGTTCGGCCGCCCATTCACAATGAAAAATAGTGCCCAATCACGCGTTTTTTACTCCGGTACCCGGCTTGGCAACCTTCCGAATCACGTGACACAATGCCCGCGAGCTGGATCAGATGTTTATACGCGAAACCTCTGCAAATAATTCTGCCTTTTTCTACTTATTTAATCGCACTTTCTAAGTTGTGGCTAGGATAAATAAATATATAGGCACTACCTCAACTGTTGGTTTAATTGACGAAAAGGACGATATTTTTCTTTAGTTTTGAAAGCAAAAAACACACACACAAACCAGTTGGAGCTTTTGCCGGAAATCAGGCTAAAGTTTGTATTATATTTATCAGAATTAGATTTCAAGGACGAAAAATACACGTGGGCGCGTATTCGTATGAACGTCACTCATTGAGTCGAGTGACCTAAGGTCGTTCGTTTACTCTAATGTACTGCGCATGTACAAATTAACGGTTGCCCGGTTTAGAGGCACGAGTAAGCGCGTGTGAGAAATCGAACACGCTGCTCATATTTTTTTGAATCGTCAACAAAACATGAAACACAATTTGCAAGAAATACTGTTTAGAGTTTTTTTCAAAGAAATTAAAACACCAGAGTATCCATGCGTGTGCATAACAGTGTATCAAAAATTGACAGTTTATTTTTAATTCTTGATTTGTTGTAGGAAACAGCCGTCGTCTTGGACTGGAACCGGAAACCTCGAAATCGACTATGTTTCAACGAGTTCTGATTTTCGTTTATGTTTTCGTAGAATTATAGTTTTGACGTCCAAGTTCATTTGTCTTTATTTGGTCTATTTCAATTTATTGTGTTTATTTTCTCATTTGAGTTATCCACGAATATTTACGAATTCGAATATTATGGTTTTTGATTGTTTCTTTTACGTTAGGTTCAAAAATCTTGTAGTTTACAAAGAATATTTACTTATTTAAATAGTGAAGACACGATTTCCACAACTTTAATTGATGTGCAAACTTCGCTTGATCCTACAATAAAGGCAATGTTTTACAAAAGCCCTTTTTAAGGAAAACAAATTGCCCTGGATGGAACCCTTTTCAGAGAGAGACAAATATTCCTTTATTTAATTTCTACAGCAAAGTTTGACGAACTAAGTTTCCAATAAACGGTCTCTAACCACGTGTTTTCCCTACAATTCCCGTTGCTTTAGTGTTGGTGCTGTAAGAGCTACACATTTATCAGGGTACGCAGTCTTTGAAATCAAAGCGAGGCAAATAACGCAAACAAACATGGCGGCCTACAAAATGGTATGTGCGGTGAACGAGTGGCTCTCGCAAAGTCACAGCAGATTAAACAATCTTAAAAATAGACGGATGTCTTAAATCATCCCCTAAAGCGTCAGCCCATATCCTATCATCATGTTTCACTGAATTGTGAAGAACAATCGTACAAAATAAAGCCTAAAACCAGTGGCCGGCCAAAACAAAACTATTTTCAAACTCTCCTCAATTCACCAGTTAGTCCATGTTTTGTTACACATCCGTGAACTATACGGGTGGAAGCCAGCTGATCTGGTTCCCTGACCTGGCAATTCCCTGAGTACGTCCATATATTGCTCTGTTTCTTAATGTAATGTCAGCGAACCAGACTAAGTAAGCATGTTTTTCCCTATACGTCGATCCAGCATGAACACAAAGCTTTAAACAGGTCAGTGTAACGATATTTTTTATATTAATCACCAATCATCAATTTCATCTTATTTTATTGAGAATAACAGCAAATCCAAATGTTGTATAATTATTACAATCTTTAATTTGATTATTTGTCTTTTCCCCTTCATTTTCTCCATTATATGTATTTTCTTTAGTAGTATTAAAACAATTAAAATGCAGCACTAAGTTGTCCGAGTGAGTTTATTACCTCCGCCAAGGAGGTTGGGTTTTTGCCGGCGTTTATTTGTTTGTATGTTCGGTTTGTCCGTTTGTTTGTCAGCAGAAAACCTATTGGAGGGATGTTAACGAAGCTTGGTGGGTTGGTACCTCACTGGTCAAGGATGATTCCATTACATTTTCCGATTGATGTAAATCCAGATCAGAAATATGGATCAATTTGTAAGATTTTTTAACGTTTGCAGAAAGGGCACATACAAGCGGTGTTCCACAAAACATGAAGTAATTGTTGAACAACACGCCATGCATAAAACACTTCGCTGTCTAAACCGTTATCTGAAAACGTTAATTCAGAGCAGAACGAACTCTGTAAATTTGCTGGTACCCGCTATGCTGTTGCACGTATACGATCAAATGTTTATCTCGAAAGAAAAATCGTGAATGACGTCGTTAACGTTGTATACCTGATACCTCAAATTCACCTTTATGTGCAGACAACCAGGTTTTTTTCCACCAAACACTGGGCACCTATTGGCATCCTGCATTTACCCAAAGTAGAAAGATCCACCAAGATTTATTGCCAATCAGCATATTTACCGAGATGAAAACTAGCCACAACATCATTCAACGTGTTTGCGCTCTCCATTTTTGTCAACTTTACGAAAGAAGTATATTGCGCCCTCTGTTGGTAAATGTTGATTGCATTAACTTGCGACCTCTGTCGGTCCCTGAAAACGTGTTATGTCTAAATTATGACGGCGTACGCTGCCTGATCATCATCAAGCACAGATTCACGCACTCAATAAGCTTTGTACCACACCTACAGCCTTGCACTAGCTACGCAATAACCATGCAAGCTTGCGTCAGCTATGTACAGCTATCTCAATTGTGTACCGCCAACGCATTAACCATGCAGTCTCACTTGCGTAAACAATGTACAGCTATACCTCTCCGCGTAAGCATCGCACAAAACGCAGCACAAGTTACCTTATTCTCTAATTCGTCCCTCAATCGCGAATAAAGTATTTTCATTGCCGCCTTCCCTCTTATTTTCCCACCCCGTGTTACCCCACCTGCAAGACAATAATGGTTAGTAACAACAATACAATCCATTTGGGGAACACCGAACTTCGATGGCAAGCATTGCGCGGACTAGGCTCATGCTGCGTCGTTGTCTTGGCAGTACTGAAGCTCGGACGTAAGTAGTATTTGAACTCGAACTTTTCAGTGAGTTTGTCCATTTGTTGAAGGCCGTCCATGTACTGCCAAGATCTGTTACGATCCTCCAGAGGTGTTCAACAACTTCTGGAGCTGTCAATATAATAAAATAATGGTTATATTTCCAATAACAATCAATTGGGCTTGATCAAGGAACTTTAGTTGCAATTCTGAAAAGATACTCATATACATGTAGTACGATCAACTGATAAAAATTTGGCGTCCGTACTGCTTGCCGGTGAATTCGGTCAGTGACTTGAACACTTCTGTTCAACCACACCCTAATGCCACGCACCAGTGATTCTCTTCATATGTAAATTCTTGCTTAGGCTAACCCAATGAAAATATATTTATTCTCTAATTCGTCCCTCAATCGCGAATAAAGTATTTTCATTGCCGCCTTCCCTCTTATTTTCCCACCCCGTGTTACCCCACCTGCAAGACAATAATGGTTAGTAACAACAATACAATCCATTTGGGGAACACCGAACTTCGATGGCAAGCATTGCCACTGATATTTATTACATATGCATTACTCAGAAATTAAAGAGCGGGAATGTGTGGATCTTTCTTAGCATTTCTTATTGATACATTTACATGTACAAGTTTTATTCCACAACTATAACCAGATTTTACTTGTGTAATTACAGTTCTACAATATATGTGCTCTTACAAACCCAGTTGTTTGGACACAGAGAGTTTGTTTTCTAACGACTCATGAACATAACCATCCTTTGCTGTGTCCGAGCGCCAACGACCATGTTTTTTGAAAAGTCTGTCCGGCACTCCAACACGAGCTGCGGCCGTGGCTCCCCCTGCTCTAAGACTATGCAGTCCAAAGTGCTTGGGGTCTACTCCAACTGAAGACAGGGCACTTTTAAACATGTCAAGACATCTTGAATAGGATAGCTGCCCAGGTCTTAGTTTGTACTTGTTCTCTGATGGAACGCGATTAACTGGTCTAAACAGAAATGCTTCGTCTGAATCGTCATTAAGATCTGCGATGTTAAGATACCTGTTTAACATTCTGACTGGGCACGAGGATGTACTCGTAGCTGAAATAAGGATCCAAGCTCCCTGTTTAAAAATATCAGTTTTACTCTTAGCTATAAAGAGGTTAATGTACAATGTATGCAACTTGATATCACATCTTCGGATGTTGACAAGTTCATTGTGGCGTAAGAAACCTGCATAAGAAAGGAGCAGCATGGTGCATAGACGAATATCTAGAAGATTGTTCGATGTTGAATATTTATCTATAACAGACTTCAAGATTTCTGGTGTAATAGGTTCTTTCTTTACAACAGGTTTAGCCAATCTTCTTTTTAATCCTTGTAGAAGATTATGTAAAAATCTACTCTCACAGGGATTGTCTTTACATACAATGCAGTCATGATGCCATTTTAAACCATAGAAAACCGATTCTATTCTGGAGTATGGGGCCCCCATGTTGAACAACTGTATGAAATATCTACTAACGTCATTAACATCAGCTGGTAATGAGGTGACCTTTTCTGCTTCACACCATTGTTGCCATGCGGCAAAAGCAGCGTTGTATTTTTTGGCAGTGCTGGGGGCTCTAGATGCATTCATTATCATGGCCAAGGTAGAAGAGTACTCCTCGTCCTTATGATTCCTGCAGAAAAATCAATATTTGTTCCGGTAATATATGTGTCTACAACGCATAATAACAGTTACATGTATATGCACACGTATTCTCTTATTCAAAATATAACACTATGGGTAACACAGATTCTTTTACAAATACCATTCGGTAATAAATTATAACTTAGTTTCATTGTAATTGGTATTTTACCTTTGCATTAATTGCTGTAGACTTGCCTAGCCATGCGGCTACCTAGCCATGCGGCTACCTAGCCATGCGGCTACCTAGCCATCCGGCTACCTAGCCATGCGGCCACCTATAGCCATGCGGCCACCTATAGCCATGCGGCCACCTATAGCCATGCGGCCACCTAGCCATGCGGCCACCTAGCCATGCGGCTACCCAGCCATGCGGCTACCCAGCCATGCGGCTACCTAGCCTAGCCATGCGGCTATAAACGTGACTTTGAAACGCCCTGCTACATTCAATGGTACAATGTTTAAAGTCAGGACCGACAAAGACAATTGTGCTCCTTTTTAACTCTTTAGTCTGACGCACAAAACTTCTGACTTGAAATATGGTGAACCAAATAAGGACTTTTGGTTTCGACCTTGAACGAATATACCTGACGGGTCTGAGAATCTCATTGAATGCAAGACCATACTTCCAAATAAACTTGGAGATGAACAAAGCAATGGCCAAAAGGGCGCTGAATGCCAGCAGGGAACGACCAAAGTGCCTCCCGCTTCACAAATCTTCAAGTGTCTCAAGACCTCTGGTACCAAGTGTACAGGAGGGACTAACCAGTTATTTTCTCCTTTCCAGTTGCATGAAAATGCATCTACTAGTTCAGTGCCAGGGGATGAGTATTTTGAATTAAATCTTGGCAATTTCGCATTGATTTCATCTGCAAAACGATCGATTGTATGGGGTCCCCAAATGCTGTCAATGAATCTAAAAAATATAGGCGAAACACCCCAGTCATCCCAGTCCACTTCCCTACTGATCTCATCAGCACGCTGATTAAGCTGTCTCGGTATCCATTGCACCTGTAGTTGAATGCTATGATTCATACAGAATTTAAATATGTTAAGACTAAGTGAAAGTAGTTCTTCTATCATACTGCCTTTGCTGACTACCGATACCACACCTTGATTGTCAGTGAAAACCTTCACCACTTTACCCCTTAAACTGTGTGCAAACGCTTGCAACGCGAGGTAAACTGCTTGTAATTCCCTCCAAGTGGAGCTTTTTGTTTCCTCTGTACTCGACCAGTTCCTTTGGAGGACAAACTCCCGGCCACATTCTACTGTCCATGCACCACAGCCCACTTGGCTTGCATCTGTATACACAAAACATTTGGGAAGAGAGTATTCAGATAAATTCCGTTTGTTCAGAGTTAGAACTTCCGCCTTCCAAAAGGCCAATTCCTCAATGACTCTGCAGTCTTTAGCAAGTTTAAATTCATAATCCCAGTGAAATCTTTGTATAATTTCCATGTGGAGGAACCTACTTTTCAATTGTGAAACATTCCCTACTACTGGGCCCAGAGAAATAATTTTGCCCGTAATAGAGGCCAGCTTCCGAGCTGTAGTATAAGGAAGCTTTCTCTGAATGTCAATGATGGAGTTCCCGATGTCTTGGATTCTCTTTTCAGAAGCTCTGATTGAAAATTCTCTAGAATCCCATACCAGCCCTAGCCAAGTCAAACTTTCAGTAGCGACCCATTGGGACTTCTGAACATTTGGAACAAATCCCGCTGACAAGAGGTCAGATTTTACCCTTGAAGCAACAAGGTTGGCCTTTTCCTCGCTACACGCTCTGCCCCAACCGTCATCCAGGTATAATACTACAAAGAGTCCTTGAGTACGCCAAAGCTTTACAAGTGGCCTTAGACACTTTGTAAAAATATACGGGGCTGTGGATAAGCCAAAAGGCAACACTAAAAACGAATAATACTTACTGGTCCCTTCTGTGATCCAGGCAAAACTAAGGAACTTGCAATGATCTCGAAATATCTCTATATGGTGGTATCCTGACTTAAGGTCAAAGGAAAACATAAAATCACCTTTTTGAAAATAAGACATTGCTACTCTCCAATCTTCGAAGGTAATTGTTTCTTTCCAAAGAAATTGGTTGACATAACGCAGGTCTAATATTAATCTTTGCTTACCCGAACTTTGGGTAGCTACAGACAACGGATTAACTACATAAGGTGGTTTGTTGCACTCAACTACTAATCCTTTGATCACAAGATCCGATATAGCTTCTACGACAAAGTTGCTATTTTCTAATGCGGACCTGTTGTTTTTCAAAATATTAGGAGGAGGTGTGCAAATGAAAGGCAACTTATATCCATGCGAAATTACATCCAAAACCACTGGATTTGCATTTATACTCTTCCAAAATTCTAAAGCTGCTCTTAATCTACCTTTAACTAAAGGCTCACCATCGCCTTGCTCATATTCATAATAATTTGCAAGAAAAAACTGAGTATCATACCCAGTGTCCGAATGGACCTTTCCTGTCCCACTCGCTAAGCCGTGGTCTTCACTACTGTCTGGGCTGAGCTGCACTTCCAGCTGCTGATGCTCCAAACATTGCCTGCTTTTGCTGCCCACAGTTGCGTCTCCAGTGACCCGGTTTTCCGCAGGCAAAGCACAGGTCTGATGGCTTTGGTCCTGCGCTCCAGGCTGAAGTAGCCCCAGGCAAGAATCTACGGTTAGACTGAAAGCTCCGAAAAAGCCCAGTGCTAGTAGAAGGAGTAGGTTGCTCCAGTGAGACATTTTGACGTTGGCGCTTGTTCGCCACCTGGGTGGTTTTCTGAAGGCGCTTCTTTCTGACTGCCCGTGCTTGTGCTTGTCTGATTCTCTTCTCATCCTCCGAGTCACTAGCGAGCTCGTCACTTAGGTATTCATCTACGGCGGTCCAACCTGTAATAAGAAAGTCACTACTGACTAAGGTAATTTAATACGCCGTAATTATAACATAATTTGGTTGATTTAGTAAAATATCGTAGATATCTCTACGATATTTTTGTTCGTTGTCTATACAAGATGCAGCTTCCTACGAAGCACCGTATAGCACCATAATTATACTGTTTTTCCCGCTTTGCCAAGTTTCTTTGTGTTTTTACTGGATTTAACACTATATGGCTCTTCAATGGCGTGACGGGCTATTTAGAAGGAAATATGTCGACCATACAAAAGCATAATTTGCATGACAATGTTACACTAACCTGCGTCTGATTTATCGGCTAATCTGATTAGCTTATTTCGCTTTTTTACCGCTGCAATGGCCTCTGTCACCAGCGACTGTGCAGACCCACGTTCGTCTTCTTTGAGAAGATTTTCAGCTCTTTCCAATTTCTCTACAATACCTGCGTTAAACTCGTACTGAGTTTTGTTGCCTTTGAAACGAAAACTTAGCTCCGATGCTCTTTTCAGCTGTTGTACTTGCTCTGCAGTTGTCTGCTGCTTACGTTCGTTTTCTTTTCTGAAGGAGTTCAATGAGGTATCCAAATACCCCTTGAAATCACCCAATGCAGCTTTGATGGTGTCCCCAACCAGTTTCAGGGATACGGGCGTTTCTTGCACTGTAGCCGAATGCTCCTCCAAGGACATTGTTGCTTATGGCGAGACAACTACACACGCAATATAATGGGCGAGAGCACACAAATTTGGCGTCCGTACTGCTTGCCGGTGAATTCGGTCAGTGACTTGAACACTTCTGTTCAACCACACCCTAATGCCACGCACCAGTGATTCTCTTCATATGTAAATTCTTGCTTAGGCTAACCCAATGAAAATATATTTCTGCCGTGCATCGCTCAATCAACTAACATGAACATTACTTTACCACCCATGTAAGGCCAAACAAAAAAATAGTTTGTCTCTGGTCAAGCCGCGTAGTTTTTTTTCCAGCATGGTAAAGGTAAATGGGCGTTTCTAGACCCCTCGCGTCATGATTATTCAGTAGTTTCAACAATAATACTAAAATATATTGTTATTGCTCAGTCAACTAGTTACACGTAGGCCCAGAGGTACATTAAAGCATTTTGAAAAACGGCTTCTTTCGACCTCTCACAGTAGCCAAATATATAACATATATATAGATCGTAAGATTGGGGTTCGGATGGTGCTCATTTTTCATTGACTATTTTTGGATTGTAAGATATTGTGGGATGAGTTTAATTTAATGAAAAGCAAGATTCCGAGAGCCTAAGTATCTTCCAAAAAAATCACGCAGTCGGGCCAATGTTGCAGAATCGATGCGACGACGCGTTTTTTTGTTTTTGTTTCAAAGTTGGATTGTACAGACAAGGTGAGTACTGTTTCGCTTTGTGTGTGTCACTTAGTTGTTCTGTAAGGGGGATATGTTGAAAAAACCTGGTTGGCTATAATCCAACCAAGTTACCCTCGACTCAGCGTGCTTACCGTCTAGCAAAAAGCTCTCGCCACTGGACATAGTCACTTCGCACACAGATTCGTATATACAAAGAAGAGTTACCGAGCCGTCACATGACACAATACCGAACGGTTTTAAAAATAATTCCGCCCCTCGGCTCGGCGATGTTAAAATAATCCTGGCGCGAACTTGCTAATCAAAACACAGTTACTCACATTATGTTAACGTATGTGTATGCATGCGCGTGTGCATAGTTTGACCGCGATCAGCTTAAAACAACCTCGTCCCATTATCTAACTATCGTTTGTAAACATCATTGCGTCCTGATTTATCACACTGCACTGGAACGAGGTTGATATGACCTTTTTTCATCTGTTTCAAAACCACGGCTTATTTTCGTGTCAGGCTTTATTTGTGTAGCTTGGCAATGGGAATGGACGCAGAGACGAAGCCCAAGCTGGGGTTTGGAAAACGGCATGTGTTGGTTGGAACTTGTTGCCATTAAATGGCAAAATTTTCATGCAGTTCAGCAGTGTTGTAGCATGTTGTCATTGGTTGTAGCAACAGCTGATTTTTTTGATTTTTTCACCACCATTTTTGGAAAAGAATGGATCGACGCGCATGGTTTAAATCGACGCGCGCGCCGATCAGAACCAGAAGACTTTTTAGTTTTGGCCTAAACACGCAAGCCTGCAGTCAGTCCGCAGCGCGCGCACTGAAAAGCCGTAAATTTTATGTGCGCTTTATGCATGGCACTTTGTGCGTGACCTCGTTTTTGAATACCTAATGAGCTGGCGACGAAGCCTGGAATTTGGTCCGAAACATCCGTTTTATTTACCGACTTTCAATATTATGTATATTTTCCTTTGGATAAGAAAACATTCTTGTATATTATACAATTATATTAGAAATTATATGACATTTAGAGGGTGAAATTTATAACGTAAAAAAAGCTTCCGAACCAACAAATTGACCTTCAAAAAACGACGAGATTTTCCCATTTTCTGGCTGTGGCCACAACAGAATTTCACACTGATGTTAAAGATAATTTCATATTCTATCAAAAAACTGTCGATTTGGGGTTGATTTTAACGTCCACAAGAAAATAACGAACGGAATATCCCGCCATGACAGTCCATCGTCTTCCTGCCCCCCCACATTGGTCGAAAATGACGTCATTGAAAGGGCTTCGTGATGATAGGTGGTTTAGAGGTCAGTGGGTGATAGTGATACCCGTACCCGTAGAGAGGCGGCCGACATACTAGCGTGGCTGCGATGGCTGCCAGTGCGGTGGGCATGGACGGCATGGCCTACTAATAAGAAACATATTGAAAGACAGAAAAGGGAACTGTGAAGTTTAGCAGTAACTATTAAACAAGTTTTATAACTTTGAACAAAAAATAGGCCTAAGTCGTTTTTATACAAATCAGTTTTAAGACAAGTCAATTTTGTATGCATGACATGAAGGCAGAAACCTAACTTGAGCATATAAATAAGCCACACAAAACAAAACAATTTACATGTTCATGTACATGTACATGTACATGTGCTTGCGTGCATAATACAATAATACACGCTCTGCATAATTAAGTACACGCCGAAAGACATGGCCGAACAAAAGTAAAATTCGCGCGTACGAGAATCGCCGCAGAATACATGAGAAACATGTCGCCACAGGCTAAATTGTATATCAAACGAAAGATCATTGCTTCTTTTATCGCTGTGTAGTGATCATTTTTGGTAATATTTGTTAGTCCAGTCAGGGCGCAGAAACTAAACACACGACAAAAAAATCCTTAAAATCATACCCTAAGTTCGAGTGAACAGAATTCTGCCAAAAACATACTGAATCTCGTTATATTATATATCATTCGATTTAGAAAAACGTTCGCTTTTCACTCACCACGCCATCTTGGAGAATAACTGCTCCGTTTGCAACGTGTAGCTCGTTAAAACAAAGCTGCCGAACTCTCGCAATTACTCGCGTAAATCTCGTGGCCGATTTGCGACGCCGGCCGTGCAAATAAAGTTCGGGATATGACCTCATTAACGCGTACGCTGCGGACTGACTGCCTGTGGGGCTTTGGGGCCGTATTCACAAAACGACTTAAGTCCAAAAAAAATAAGCACCCCACTTAAATACCCGACTTAGACAAATCTGAATGACTTAGCGGTATTCACAAAACATTTTTGCTAAGTACCCCACTTATTTTCGAGTCTTAAATCTAAGTGTGGTCTGACTAGTCTTAACTCGTTTAAGCGGGGCGCTTAGGTGTCATGGCGGCTTTTTTCTGTCCTTCAGTTTGTACATTTTGGGCACAAAATTTGATATTCTAGGGGCTATGGGAAATCTCGTCAGTATCGAATTATTGTAAAAGGAAGCCAAGTTGAAGTTAATGTGTGACAGCTCTAGAATTGTAGTTCGTTGACATTCTAACGATTTTTTTCGATCGATTTGTAAAATTTTAGGCGGGCGGAATGATTGCGATTGATGACAGGTTACGTTAACTTTAACCAATGACATGCAGTACACATGACTGCCGACTATAAAATGCAAAAGAACTATCTTACCTTCCAGCATGTTTGAAAGAATGCGGATAAATCACCATCACAATTTGTTTCACACTCGAGTGTAAATAAAATGAACATTTCACTACAATTCTGTGTTAAAACATCTAAAACGTGCATGACGAACTCGTTTAACGCGCGCGTGACGCAGACTATTTTGGTGCACTAATTTGGGCTTGAAAACTGCGCCGCTAGTTGTGCGCGTGTGCACGCGCGCATGGTAAACCGCGCAGATAGATTAAATTTTCGTTGCGTAGGAACGTTTATGACGAAAATGTTTTGCGCATGAGCAACAGTGACTGCTTTAAACACTTAAGTTAAGTGGAGCACTAAGATAAGTGGGTTGCTTAGATCTTTTGTGAATACCAAATTAAGCGCGGCACTTAAGTTAGCAGGGTGCTTAGATTTAGGTATGACTTAAGTATTCTCCTAAGTTTAAGTTTTGTGAATACGGCCCCAGTTACCCAATCGCATGCATTTACGCATTAAGTCACCGAGCGGTAAGCTCCGCCCAGCCAGCGCGCGCAAAACAGGTCATGCCCACCCCCGTAATTTTTTCCTAGGAGGGTTAGGGGTAATTATCATAAATGGGCGTATCTACAACACAATGAGTGGAAGACACTGAGGTTCTCAGATCCTTACTTTTCCTTAAATTAAAAAACTCACTCCAACATTAAAATTGAACACCAGAAATAGTCAATGAAAATAAACAGAGACCGAATTCGAACTCCAGTGACGCTAATACATTGTGATTGCTCATTCAACTAGTTACACCAACCCAGTCTCCTTCTTAAATTGTGTACATATCACAATTCACCAATTGTGTGTATATCACAATTTAAGAAATTGTACATGCGTAGTAATGCTGGCAAAACGGAGGTTGGCTCTCAAAGAGTGAATACACGAGTTTATGATGTTCTTAATTACTTACATTAGTTGGTTTAAGTTTGGGGTAGGATAAGGGAAAAGTCGGGTTAAGGTACAGAAAGAAAGAAAAAGTCGGGTTAGGGTACAGAAAGAAAGAAAAAAATTCCTATTAACGCATTAACAGCAATTCATATTAACTAAATCAAGTAATTAAGAACATCATACACTTGTTTATTCACTCTTTGAGAACCAAACTCCGTTTTGCCAGCATTACTGCGCAAGTACAGTTTCTTAAATTGTGATATACACACAATTGGTCAATTGTGATATGTACACAATTTAACCCTCAGTCAAGCGAAGCGCCTCCAAAGGGTGGACACAAACTATGTGTTTGTTTATATTTTATTTTATTTTCAGTCAATGGAGCTGTCCTTTTTTTCCATCTATCCCTAGACCCTGCTGAATGGACTGGGAAAAAATTCTAACCCAGGAGGTCATTCAGGGGGTGAAACATCCCTTCAAAATAATGGTTTTGGCCAAAAGCCATAGAGTTGTGCAGACAAATCGAAATCTGATCCCATTGTGTATAGCCGCTGTCAAAAAAAGTCTCTGACATCTCTTTGAGCGGCCTTGGGGTAGATAACAAACACAGCTGTTATCAATCGTGACCCAGATATCCCCTGGGGGGTAGTTAGAGCTGTTGGTCGTTGTTATTTGTATCCTATTGCTGTTTCATGTCTGTATTGCGCAATACTGATTTCAATGTTTACATGCTTGCAATGGATGTCCTTAAAAAAATACATAAAATAGCCAGAATGTTTAAATCTTTGATATGCGTGTCCAGGGTCCTTATATCCATCTGTTCAAACCATTAGAACAAGATTTGGGCCCCCCAACACAGTTATTTACCCCCCAACATAAAATGCCTACCGATGGATCCCCTTCGTGCCTCCGTGAAAAAAATTTAGTTGGTGCATCTGAGGGTAGGAGGCTGGGTTTGAGTTACACGTAGCCCAGAGGTATATGCACTTTAAAAACGGCTACCGGCGACCTCTCACTAAGCTACCGTGAGAGGTCGACAGAAGCCGCTTTTTAAAGTGCCTTAATATACCTCTGGGCTACGTGTAACTAGTTGAATGGGCAACCACAATGTATTAGCGTCATTGTTAAAAGTACTGAATAATCATAACGTAATGGTCTAGAGCCGCCCATTTATGATAATTCCCCCTAAATTCCCAAGAAAAACAAATACGCTGCCCGCCCGCGAATTTTTTTCTTCAAAAACGACATCGCCATAGAACTGGTTTTTAGAGCATCTGATTGGTTGTTTAACATATACGTCATCTATTCATCCATGTGTCGCATTGCATGACGTGTACTAGGGTAACAAAAGCCCAGAATCCTAGGGTCAAAAAGGGTTAGGATTAGGGTCAATAAGTTGAGAGTCCTTGAGTCAATAAAACGCAGAGTCCTAGGGTCAATAAGTTGAGAATCCTAGGGTCAATAAATTGAGAGTACAATTTACTACCATGACGTAACAAATAGCTAATCAGATGCGCTAAAAACCAGTTCTATGGCGATTTCGTTTGGGAAAGTCGCCGCCCGCCCGTGGTTACAGTTTATTCATAAACTTTAGAATTGCAATAACATAATTTTGCACCAAGTCCTTGCACTTTCCCTCATAGTAGTTTTCCACAACTTGCCAGCAAAGTGCTAGTGTGAATGTGAGTATCCTGGTTTTTAGACCAAATGATTCTGACTATTCTTGATAAACAATAATAATACAAATAGGCTAATACAGGTACTTTTACAGCGCTTTTACCAAGATCAAAGCGCTTTACAAAGAAGGAAAAAAACAATAAATAGAAGGTCAACAACCTGGTAGAGCACATATGTGACCCAGTAAATGAAACACTTTGAGGAAAAAATGAAAATTGAGATTTTGATTTCATCATTTAAAGCTTGTTTAGCTTTAAATGATGTAATCAAAATCTCAATTTTCATTTTTAACTCAAACTAGTCAAAGTGTCTCATTTACTCGTGCTGGGTCACATATTACTGATGGTTTTGGAAAACAGGTGAGTTTTGAGGCCCTTCTTGAAAATCTGAACTTAAGGCCAGTCTCGGATATAGCGTGGGATTTTGTTCCATTCTTTATTAGGACCTGCAAAGGAAAACGCTTTGTCGCCTGTAGCTTGTGTGTGTGTGTTACTACTGCGTTAATAGCTGGAGTGCGTCATGCATGGTCTATTGTTGTCACATATGGCGGCTACCTGATCTACAATTTAGACGTCTTGGCATTGTCAGGTCAGAGAACCAGACTGTAGATACAACACTATACTGCGTGTCTTGGTAAGATATTACCGAAGAGTCGTTGCAGTTCTTCTACCGACACTCTGATAAATAATAAAGATCACAATATGTTATGTTATAATGAAATAGTTAATCCTTTCATGGAAAAAGTGAACGTGTAAAGTCCGGGTCGGACGCTTAATATCCAAATTCAAGTGTGAAAGTGAAGTGAAACATATGTTGAATGTGGATATAAGTAGATATTGATTAACTGTCTTTTCGTTTACTTTCAATTGGGGTCCTACTGTACGTGTTTGATGGTTCGAAAAGAGTTTGTATTTGCAAAGAAAATATTGCTGAGCTCGACTGAAAACAAAACGCACTTGCAGCTGCCGACGTTCTGTTCGGTTTGCTGATGGTGCAACTTTGTCATCGGTGAAACTTGCAAGCAAGCAAGCAAGCATCAAAGTGGTTCACAAAAGTTGAGATTTTGAGAATAGTGTCAAGCATGTTTTGTTGTCAAGTATTATTGCAAGGCATTCGATCTGCAGCAACTCGAGAAAATCGATAGGGGATATTCCATGAGCTTGACACAAAAAGTGTGAAATTTGGCTACATGTATATATTTCTTGTTACATATTGTTTGAACTTTTTTGTCTTGGATGTCGATCTGTCGGAGATAATTGGGCATGTTTTATAACCTAGGTTTCTGCGAAAGTTGTCCTTGTCTATGGCCTGGGTTTGATTCCTAGAGGAAAAGTGGGAGAGGGGAGAAAGATGGGAGAGGGGAAAGGTGGGGGAAGGGGAAAAGGTGGGGGGAGGTCAAGTGATCAAATCCCAGCATCTACAAACCGAATATTTATAAAGACTGTCTTTTAGACGTCGTTTTCCCCTATGACACAAACAATTATAGATATACGCTTGCTTTGCCAACATTACACCGAACAAACGTTGACAAGTTAAAACTCTACGATTTGTTGGCGCGGGGCTGTCATACAATTGTGGACTGAGATTATTATAGTCCTCTTAGTTAAACAAAGCAAGTCCGGATGTTAAAGTTAATGGCTCACCAAAAGAAGAAAAAAAAACACCAACGTATACGTTAGAAGACGAAATAGAAAGTTGTGGCATCTAGCAAATATTTGACCAATCTCCAATGCGAGTCCTCCCACGCGATACGGCCGGGAACGCCGCCACCTGTTTCTCGACGTGAAAGTCCATAAAACCTCAGAGCATTTGCTGTGAAAATCAGACCGTTTCTCATCGAACCCCATGGACAAGATGATTCGACTCGTGCTTCTGTTTCTGGCGGTGTTCATCGCAGGTGAGTCCGAGATCTTTAGAACGAAATTCAACGACTGATCAGAGACTAAACAATGAGGTTGCCGTGGCGCCCACAGAGTTTACGCAATCAACTTGTTTTTACCTTTTGTTAAATTGGTAGCCTCACCGCTTCATTCAAATTCATCTTTTAGTTCGAATTTGTTCGTATTGATAAAAATTTACAAATGCTAGTCCTATAGTACAAGCAAAGAGGAAAAACATGTACATGTACTTTAGATACGCAAATGCCGGAATTTGTGTGAATAAACGTATTTGTGACCCAGCACGAGTAAATGAGACACTTTGAGGCAAAAATGAAAATTGAGATTTTGATTTCATCGTTCAAAGCTAAACAAGCTTGAAATGATGAAATCAAAATCTAAATTTTCATTTTTGCCTCAAAGTGTCTCATTTACTCGTGCTGGGTCACATTTAGCTGGACTCGTTCAGCATTCGCTAATTGAAATGGTAGTGAATACTTAGGGGACACTATGTCCTGAATTCGCCTAGTTGGGTTACAAAGCGCGTTTTTTGAACGAAATGATGTTCATCGGTAAGAACATATAAAAGTAAGATATAAATATTCACCCAACTATCATATAAAACTTGTGTTGAACGAGTTTCGAGGTCCACTTTTGCAAGCCCCCAAAAACTCTAGCTGTTTTGGTATAGTCGTGCTGTTTACATAAGCGTTTTCTTGTGTACTTGGCCCGTTACGCTGTGAGATTAGCCCGTTTTTTGTTAAAATTTCTTGCCATAAATTAAGAACCGTCCGGTCGATTTTTCAGGGAAAAACGGTATTATAAGGTTTATTTCATTAGCAAATTGAAACTGATAACTATTTGTTTTTATAAATTTAAAATCTATCGTACTTCTTACTCTGAACATGTGAATCCACGCTAGTTTTCTTCGTGGAAGCGCGCAGTTTCCCCCCTTCCAGTCGTAGTTCTTTGAGCGCCGTTTCTTACTGGAGTAAGTTTTCTCTACTGTGATATAATAATCCTGCTGATTGGTCCGAAAAAAATAAAAACCGTCGCACTTTCTAAGATAAAGAAAAATAAGACATGTTCTGTCCACCTTCGTTTGTGAATAGAACGTGCGGTGCTGCCTCTCAATTTTACGACCGTACGCAGGGTTTGCGTTAATGTACATGTACAATTGTTGACTGCTGTGACGTGGGATATTGAACGTTTTGAACACCTTCTGTCTTGAAACTCGGCAGACATTTATGAGAACTGAAGATACGAAACGTTCTAGTAAACATTTTTGTTACTCAATCACACAAACGAAATAAACTCACAAACTTTGTCTGTTCGTTCGCTGCTCCACAACAGTTTACTAACGTTAATAATAATAGTGTGCAGGTGAAAATTGCGCGGGTACCAATCATATACAGCTCACAACGAGCTAATGTGATATGCCATGTGATATCACACAGGGGTGGGATATGCGTTGCAGGGGGGGGGGGGCACAACAAAGTGCGCCACCAACGTTGAAATGTATCTCATTCATTCTTACACGCTCATGAGTCGCACATCTCACACAGTAAATACGTATAGATCGCTACCTCGAAGCGCACCATTGAAACACGTACAAATTTGCTCCGTGCATCGCTCCCCGAATTCAGTGATTTATACAACGTCCGCAAAGCCAGGCACGGTCTACACGGAATTGTTTTGGGGAGATGTCATTTTCTCCCTATTTCGTTGGAAAACAACACGATAAAACGCAAGGGGTTCACAGGCAGTTTTTTTTTTAATTCAGTATATCACTGCTACACCTTTTTTTAACGTATCCATGTAAACAAATTAGTGGGTTCGAAGCACGATTTTTCACAATTTATCGATTATTATTGCCCTTTTTAGGGGAGGTATTTGTTAATGTCGTTTGAGTATTTGTGCACAATCTCCACGTGCATCAACGGTACGTCAACGTTTAATTTTTTCGACTGCTTTTTTCATTTTCCATACATTTTTTGTCATTGGATGATAACAATTAAGGTAAAAAACAACGTTTTACAACTATAAAAGACAAGATGTTAAGAAATGGATGCCAAGAAAATTATTCCCCCCTATTTTGAGAATAGATTGTACCACAGCGTTTCGCAATCACAGCCGCGAAGGGCCCTGGCTCTCTTGAATACACAGCGCACCAAAAATTTAAGCCTGAACTTAGGTGAACAAAAGAGGGGGTAACACATTCATGTCTACACATTTTCCTGTTGGACTACATCTATTCAATCTCCCAATTTGAATATTATAGTATTGACATTTGCACCTTTTTTTCATACGAATAAATACTCTCAGGTTTTAGCAACTGCGTTATATTTAAACCGTTTTTGTTATAATACAGATGCGAGCAAAATGCTTGAAAGTTTGTAATAAAGGAAAATGCATGTTGTTATTGACACGGTAAGCACTTAAAGAAACCACCCAAAATGACCACCCCAACCCTAGCCACACTAGTATCCACACCTAGTGCTACCCTAATACTAACTCTAACCCTAACACTAACTCTAACCCAAACACTAACAGAAGCCGCACGGCGATGTCGTAACCAAAGCAAACGACAACATCACAATACAGATAGTCGAACAGCGCTTTTCTATTGATACGGCACATTGTCGATCCCGGACGAAAGCGGCGCCGGGTTAATCTTGTGAGTTAATCACAATCTAGTTTTAAACGAGTTTTAAACTAGTTTTTGTTTCAATTATTTAATTATTCTTTGATTAATTACTGTAGGAAGCCATAGTGCATTTGCCAACGATGACGAGTTCAACATGAAGAAAGAAGAGCGCATTCCTGCGCTTGCTGTGATGAGAAAGAAAACCCGAACAGGTAAGTGATATAAACATAAAACTGTTAACAAAGATCAACCATGACACCGTTAACTACTTTTTAAGTAGTTAAAAAAAGAGTAATAATTACGGTCAAAATGTGTGCAGCAGGATGCGAACGTTCGACCGGTTTTTGTTACGGTCGGACCATCATGCTGTTGTATTTACTCCCCGTCCTATGTCTTGCTTTATAGTGCGACGAACTTCCTCGGGTCCAACGTCCCAAAGAGAAGCGCAATTCTAAACCCGTGTTCGCACTGGATAAACATTTTGGGTAAATGACGCTGGGTAACATTCCGACGGGTTAATCTTCCCACCGTCCGCACTTTAATTGACGCGGGTAGAATTGTCGAGACCATGCGTAAACTAACCGAGCTGGCTCCAAAACAATAAAGAGGGCGCCCTAAGACGCTAGCTCTCAACATTATTTTCTTGTTCAAGTCATTCGACCGGGTGATGGAAGATTTAACCGAGACTTCGCGTGCGCACTGGATTTTCTGGCTCGGTTAAACTGACCTGGTCAAACTTCATGGGCACCTTTGGCTCGGTTAAACTACCCACGCGACGTGGGTAAGTTACCTGTGAGGAAAGTTACCCAGGTTATTCGCACTGGACTTGAAATGGGTAAGTTACCCATTGGCTCGGTTAGTTTGCCCAAATTAAGTCCAGTGCCTAGTTAGGCTGTTTTTAAGGCAAGATGCTTCAAATGATAAGAGATAAATATAAGGAAATGTGCTTGTCACTGACGTATAATAAAAGCGCGTTTATGTACAAAACACCTTTTATTTAATAGTTATATTTGAAATGACTAAAGTAATAATCTGTCTGATTTGTCCAAAGATACTTATGCATATATAAGTAGTAATTACACCATAACCTCGACCAGCTATCCGAACAGCTACCCCAACAATGCCTTCGATGTATGGCAGCTAGAGACGGCTCCAGGACGCAGAATCCAGCTCACATTCGTTACCTTTCATACCGAGGGTCGGTACGACTATCTCAAGGGTGGCCACGGGGATGACCTTTTCGAAGCACAGTTCTTTGCCATAAGTGGGAGCTTCATACCAACTGACAAGGTTTCAGATGACAATATGATGTGGTTGAAGTTTACCTCAGACGGCACTGTCACTAAGAAAGGGTTCAAGATTGTGGCACGAAGCGTCCCCGGGTTGAGTAAGTCAGTTTTATCTTGTGGACAAAAATCTATGCCAATCTAAGCTGTTGGGATAGAAACATTTGAATATTATTTTCGTGCCTTTAAACCGCTGGCGACCTATCGCCGTTTGTGATTTATCCACGCAACTTTCCCACGTGTGCAGCACGACGTGGATGCGATGCACAAAACGCGCAGTAGCGTATTACTTCTAAATAATCATTGCACATCTCTCGCTCTCTCTGACTGGAGATGAGCAAATGCATACAGCACAGTAGGAGAGAAAAGACAATCCCAAAGAAGGTCGGTGCAAGAACACAGTCCTACTTCACTCCTGCTCCGCTGCGAATTGGAAGGCCTCTGCGAATTGAAAGGCCTCTGAAACCATATATAATAAATTAAAGACTACAAAAGATGAAAACGGACACCCTGGATGCAGCTACGGCGAAGATGAATACAATTAATTGTTACAATAAGCAGTCATTTACAAAAAAACCAATACATCGATGCTTCGTATGTACAACTAACTGTCATTGAAACCACACTTCTTTATTCCCAGACGACCCTACTCAACCACCCAGCTGCAATTCATATCAGTGGAGATGTAACGACGGCGAATGTATTCAAGACTACCAAAGATGTAACGGATACTCTGACTGCAACTACGGCGAAGATGAATACAATTGTTACGGTAAGCAGTAATTTACAAAACAGTTTCTGAAAAATCATTCATCGTTGCTTCGTATGTACAACTAACTGTCATTTAAACCACACTTCTTTATTCTCAGACGACCCGACTCAACCACCCAGCTGCAATTCATATCAGTGGAGATGCAACGACGGCGAATGTATTCAAGACTACAAAAGATGTAACGGATATCCGGACTGCAACTACGGCGAAGATGAATACAATTGTTACGGTAAGCAGTCATTTACAAAACAGTTTCTGAAAAACAATACATCGATGCTTCGTATGTACAACTAACTGTCATTTAAACCACACTTCTTTATTCCCAGACGACCCTACTCAACCACCCAGCTGCTATTCATATCAGTGGAGATGCAACGACGGCGAATGTATTCAAGACTACCAAAGATGTAACGGATACTCTGACTGCAACTACGGCGAAGATGAATACAATTGTTACGGTAAGCAGTCATTTACAAAACAGTTTCTGAAAAATCATTCATCGTTGCTTCGTATGTACAACTAACTGTCATTGAAACCACACTTCTTTATTCCCAGACGACCCTACTCAACCACCCAGCTGCAATTCATATGAGTGGAGATGCAACGACGGCGAATGTATTCAAGACTACCAAAGATGTAACGGATACTCTGACTGCAACTACGGCGAAGATGAATACAATTGTTACGGTAAGCAGTTATTAACAAAACAGTTTCTGAAAAATCATTCATCGGTGCTTCGAATGTACAACTAACTGTCATTTAAACCACACTTCTTTATTCCCAGACGACCTGACTCAACCACCCAGCTGCAATTATTATCAGTGGAGATGCAATGACGGCGAATGTATTCAAGACTACAAAAGATGCAACGGATACCCGGACTGCAACTACGGCGAAGATGAATACAATTGTTACGGTAAGCAGTCATTTACAAAACAGTTTCTGAAAAATCATTCATCGGTGCTTCGAATGTACAACTAACTGTCATTTAAACCACACTTCTTTATTCCCAGACGACCCTACTCAACCACCCAGCTGCTATTCATATCAGTGGAGATGCAACGACGGCGAATGTATTCAAGACTACCAAAGATGTAACGGATACTCTGACTGCAACTACGGCGAAGATGAATACAATTGTTACGGTAAGCAGTCATTTACAAAACAGTTTCTGAAAAATCATTCATCGGTGCTTCGAATGTACAACTAACTGTCATTGAAACCACACTTCTTTATTCCCAGACGACACGACTCAACCACCCAGCTGTAATTATTATCAGTGGAGATGCAATGACGGCGAATGTATTCAAGACTACAAAAGATGCAACGGATACCCGGACTGCAACTACGGCGAAGATGAATACAATTGTTACGGTAAGCAGTCATTTACAAAACAGTTTCTGAAAAAATCATTCATCGGTGCTTCGAATGTACAACTAACTGTCATTTAAACCACACTTCTTTATTCCCAGACGACACGACTCAACCACCCAGCTGCAATTATTATCAGTGGAGATGCAACAACGGCGACTGTATTCAAGACTACAAAAGATGTAACGGATACTCTGACTGCAACTACGGCGAAGATGAATACAATTGTTACGGTAAGCAGTCATTTACAAAACAGTTTCTAAAAAAATAATTAATCGGTGCTTCGAATGTACAACTAACTGTCATTTAAACCACACTTCTTTATTCCCAGACGACACGACTCAACCACCCAGCTGCAATTATTATCAGTGGAGATGCAACGACGGCGAATGTATTCAAGACTACCAAAGATGTAACGGATACTCTGACTGCAACTACGGCGAAGATGAATACAATTGTTACGGTAAGCAGTCATTTACAAAACAGTTTCTGAAAAATCATTCATCGGTGCTTCGAATGTACAACTAACTGTCATTGAAACCACACTTCTTTATTCCCAGACGACACGACTCAACCACCCAGCTGCAATTATTATCAGTGGAGATGCAACGACGGCGAATGTATTCAAGACTACCAAAGATGTAACGGATACTCTGACTGCAACTACGGCGAAGATGAATACAATTGTTACGGTAAGCAGTCATTTACAAAACAGTTTCCGAAAAACAATACCTCGATGCTTCGTATGTACAACTAACTGTCATTTAAACCACACTTCTTTATTCCCAGACGACCTGACTCAACCACCCAGCTGCAATTATTATCAGTGGAGATGCAATGACGGCGAATGTATTCAAGACTACAAAAGATGCAACGGATACCCGGACTGCAACTACGGCGAAGATGAATACAATTGTTACGGTAAGCAGTCATTTACAAAACAGTTTCTGAAAAATCATTCATCGGTGCTTCGAATGTACAACTAACTGTCATTTAAACCACACTTCTTTATTCCCAGACGACCCTACTCAACCACCCAGCTGCTATTCATATCAGTGGAGATGCAACGACGGCGAATGTATTCAAGACTACCAAAGATGTAACGGATACTCTGACTGCAACTACGGCGAAGATGAATACAATTGTTACGGTAAGCAGTCATTTACAAAACAGTTTCTGAAAAATCATTCATCGGTGCTTCGAATGTACAACTAACTGTCATTGAAACCACACTTCTTTATTCCCAGACGACACGACTCAACCACCCAGCTGTAATTATTATCAGTGGAGATGCAATGACGGCGAATGTATTCAAGACTACAAAAGATGCAACGGATACCCGGACTGCAACTACGGCGAAGATGAATACAATTGTTACGGTAAGCAGTCATTTACAAAACAGTTTCTGAAAAAATCATTCATCGGTGCTTCGAATGTACAACTAACTGTCATTTAAACCACACTTCTTTATTCCCAGACGACACGACTCAACCACCCAGCTGCAATTATTATCAGTGGAGATGCAACAACGGCGACTGTATTCAAGACTACAAAAGATGTAACGGATACTCTGACTGCAACTACGGCGAAGATGAATACAATTGTTACGGTAAGCAGTCATTTACAAAACAGTTTCTAAAAAAATAATTAATCGGTGCTTCGAATGTACAACTAACTGTCATTTAAACCACACTTCTTTATTCCCAGACGACACGACTCAACCACCCAGCTGCAATTATTATCAGTGGAGATGCAACGACGGCGAATGTATTCAAGACTACCAAAGATGTAACGGATACTCTGACTGCAACTACGGCGAAGATGAATACAATTGTTACGGTAAGCAGTCATTTACAAAACAGTTTCTGAAAAATCATTCATCGGTGCTTCGAATGTACAACTAACTGTCATTGAAACCACACTTCTTTATTCCCAGACGACACGACTCAACCACCCAGCTGCAATTATTATCAGTGGAGATGCAACGACGGCGAATGTATTCAAGACTACCAAAGATGTAACGGATACTCTGACTGCAACTACGGCGAAGATGAATACAATTGTTACGGTAAGCAGTCGTTTACAAAACAGTTTCCGAAAAACAATACCTCGATGCTTCGTATGTACAACTAACTGTCATTTAAACCACACTTCTTTATTCCCAGACGACCTGACTCAACCACCCAGCTGCAATTATTATCAGTGGAGATGCAATGACGGCGAATGTATTCAAGACTACAAAAGATGCAACGGATACCCGGACTGCAACTACGGCGAAGATGAATACAATTGTTACGGTAAGCAGTCATTTACAAAACAGTTTCTGAAAAATCATTCATCGGTGCTTCGAATGTACAACTAACTGTCATTTAAACCACACTTCTTTATTCCCAGACGACCCTACTCAACCACCCAGCTGCTATTCATATCAGTGGAGATGCAACGACGGCGAATGTATTCAAGACTACCAAAGATGTAACGGATACTCTGACTGCAACTACGGCGAAGATGAATACAATTGTTACGGTAAGCAGTCATTTACAAAACAGTTTCTGAAAAATCATTCATCGGTGCTTCGAATGTACAACTAACTGTCATTGAAACCACACTTCTTTATTCCCAGACGACACGACTCAACCACCCAGCTGTAATTATTATCAGTGGAGATGCAATGACGGCGAATGTATTCAAGACTACAAAAGATGCAACGGATACCCGGACTGCAACTACGGCGAAGATGAATACAATTGTTACGGTAAGCAGTCATTTACAAAACAGTTTCTGAAAAAATCATTCATCGGTGCTTCGAATGTACAACTAATTTAAACCACACTTCTTTATTCCCAGACGACACGACTCAACCACCCAGCTGCAATTATTATCAGTGGAGATGCAACGACGGTGAATGTATTCAAGACTACAAAAGATGTAACGGATACCCTGACTGCAGCTACGGCGAAGATGAATACAATTGTTACGGTAAGCAGTCATTTACAAAACAGTTTCTGAAAAACAATACATCGATGCTTCGTATGTACAACTAACTGTCATTTAAACCACACTTCTTTATTCTCAGACGACCCGACTCAACCACCCAGCTGCAATTCATATCAGTGGAGATGCAACGACGGCGAATGTATTCAAGACTACAAAAGATGTAACGGATACCCGGACTGCAACTACGGCGAAGATGAATACAATTGTTACGGTAAGCAGTCATTTACAAAACAGTTTCTGAAAAACAATACATCGATGCTTCGTATGTACAACTAACTGTCATTTAAACCACACTTCTTTATTCCCAGACGACCCTACTCAACCACCCAGCTGCTATTCATATCAGTGGAGATGCAACGACGGCGAATGTATTCAAGACTACCAAAGATGTAACGGATACTCTGACTGCAACTACGGCGAAGATGAATACAATTGTTACGGTAAGCAGTCATTTACAAAACAGTTTCCGAAAAACAATACCTCGATGCTTCGTATGTACAACTAACTGTCATTTAAACCACACTTCTTTATTCCCAGACGACCTGACTCAACCACCCAGCTGCAATTATTATCAGTGGAGATGCAACGACGGCGAATGTATTCAAGACTACCAAAGGTGTAACGGATACTATGACTGCAACTACGGCGAAGATGAATACAATTGTTACGGTAAGCAGTCATTTACAAAACAGTTTCTGAAAAATAATACATCGGTGCTTCGAATGTACAACTAACTGTCATTTAAACCACACTTCTTTATTCCCAGACGACACGACTCAACCACCCAGCTGCAATTATTATCAGTGGAGATGCAACGACGGCGAATGTATTCAAGACTACCAAAGATGTAACGGATACTCTGACTGCAACTACGGCGAAGATGAATACAATTGTTACGGTAAGCAGTCATTTACAAAACAGTTTCCGAAAAACAATACCTCGATGCTTCGTATGTACAACTAACTGTCATTTAAACCACACTTCTTTATTCCCAGACGACCTGACTCAACCACCCAGCTGCAATTATTATCAGTGGAGATGCAACGACGGCGAATGTATTCAAGACTACCAAAGGTGTAACGGATACTATGACTGCAACTACGGCGAAGATGAATACAATTGTTACGGTAAGCAGTCATTTACAAAACAGTTTCTGAAAAATAATACATCGGTGCTTCGAATGTACAACTAACTGTCATTTAAACCACACTTCTTTATTCCCAGACGACACGACTCAACCACCCAGCTGCAATTATTATCAGTGGAGATGCAACGACGGCGAATGTATTCAAGACTACCAAAGATGTAACGGATACTCTGACTGCAACTACGGCGAAGATGAATACAATTGTTACGGTAAGCAGTCATTTACAAAACAGTTTCCGAAAAACAATATCTCGATGCTTCGTATGTACAACTAACTGTCATTTAAACCACACTTCTTTATTCCCAGACGACCCTACTCAACCACCCAGCTGCTATTCATATCAGTGGAGATGCAACGACGGCGAATGTATTCAAGACTACAAAAGATGTAACGGATTCCCTGACTGCAACGACGGCGAAGATGAATACAATTGTGTCGGTAAGCAGTCATTTCGCATCAACTCGTATCCGTACGTGAAATTTCAGAAAAGGAAACAAACAATCCACGATCAGCTACGAATGGCCAATCGCGGCGTTCGTAACGGATCGCACGACAGTGGGAACCTATGGAATTAACGCCGCATTACACTGGGCCACAATGACCACGATCTGCACGATTACAAAAAGCGTGGGGGACAGTCTACTGGGGATGATTGTCAGTCTCTACAAAAAACCGTACGATCCGGTGTGACTGCGCCTTAAAGGCCCAGTCACACCGGATCGTACGATTTGGCAGAGATACGACCATTCGCCTATGTTTGCGACGATCTCCATAGCGGTCGTATGCTGTGATTGCTCTTAAGACTGGTACGTATGATTGGTGGCACGCTTGATCGTGCAATCACAAGCGATTGGAGAAGAATTGTTTGCAAAACGAGTCGTAGGTAATCGTGCGACTAGTACCAGGTATCGTACGAGCAATCGTGTATACCTTCGACCACTCGCACGATCAGTCGTGTATACCTACAACCAGTTGCACGACTAATCGTGCGACTGCGGGAACCGCGCGACCATCCACAACTGGTGGTGCGAGCATGCACGACTGGTGGTACGACCATGTAGGCCCTATGACCTGTCTGCAACCTCTTACGATTTGGAATCGCAGGTCAGAAGTTTTTAACATGACCATCGACCTTGCTGCGACTGATTTTGCTGTGGCGATGACCCACGACCTCTGCTACCAGTCGCACGCTCTTTGTACGATTTGCCCAGGATTGAAACACTTTTCGGTCGCAGCTAGGTCGTAATCTGGTCGCAAGCCCGGTGTGACTGGGCCTTAACGCGTTCCCCTTCAAAACCCGAAAAGAAAAACTGAGAAACCAAAACATTCCGCAAGCACAATGACCACCACAAAGGAGAGGGGTTCTTTCCGTAACATTACTTGCTTCAGATGTCTTTACTAGTGCTATAACGAACTTCCTCTGGTCTACGACCCAAAGAAGAACACAATTACATGTTTGGTTTAAATAATAAGAGATAACTATATGAAAATGTTCTTGTCACTGACGTCGAATAAAAGCGCACATTTATGTACAAAACGCTGTTTTGGGGTTTTTAAGTGTTATTTTAAATTGACTAAAGTAATAATCTGTCTGATTTGTCCAAAGGTCAAAATGCATATATACCTGTAGGTGGTAATTACACCATAACCTCCACCAACTATCCGAACAACTACAGCAACAACGCCGTCGATATATGGTATTTTCAGACTGCTCCGGGCCGCAGAATCCAGCTCACATTCGTTACCTTTCAACTCGAGGACAGGTACGACTATCTCCGGGGTGGCGACGGGAATGACACCTCTACAGGGCAGCTGTTTTCCGTAACTGGGAGCAACATACCCACTGACAAGGTTTCAACGGACAATAAGATGTGGTTGAAGTTTACCTCAGACGGCATTGTCGTGCGCCAAGGGTTCAAGATTGTGGCACAAAGCGTCTCCGGGTTGAGTAAGTCAGTTTCATTTTGTGGGCAAGATCTGTGCTGATCTATAACGTCGGGATAGAAAGTCCAATATTGCACCCTCATTCAGGGCGGTTTTTTGCGCGTATAGCTTACACCGCTGGCGATCTAACGCCGTTTCTGATTAAAGCCACGCCCTTAGAAAACTTTACAAACTTGCAACGTAGATGCGATGCGGGAAACGCACAGTAGCGTATTAGGTGTAACCATTGAACACACGCTCTCCCTGACTTAGTGGAGATAAGCCAAATACAAACAGCACAGTAGGAGAGAAAAGAAAACCACAAAAAGGGTTGGTGCAAGAACACAGCCCTACTTCACTGCTGTGGATTGGGAAGACCTCTGAAACCATATCTCTTTAAATTAAAATTACATATCTTTATTTGTAGACGACCCTACTCCACCGCCCTACAACTAACTGTCATTTACACCACACTTCTTTATTCCCAGACGACCCTACTCAACCACCCAGCTGCAATTCATATCAGTGGAGATGCAACGACGGCGAATGTATTCAAGACTACCACAGATGTGACGGATACTCTGACTGCAACTACGGCGAAGATGAATACAATTGTTACGGTAAGCAGTTATTAACAAAACAGTTTCTGAAAAATCATTCATCGGTGCTTCGAATGTACAACTAACTGTCATTTAAACCACACTTCTTTATTCCCAGACGACACGACTCAACCACCCAGCTGCAATTCATATCAGTGGAGATGCAACGACGGCGAATGTATTCAAGACTACAAAAGATGCAACGGATACCCTGACTGCAACTACGGCGAAGATGAATACAATTGTTACGGTAAGCAGCCATTTACAAAACAGTTTCCGAAAAACAATACATCGATGCTTCGTATGTACAACTAACTGTCATTTAAACCACACTTCTTTATTCCCAGACGACCCTACTCAACCACCCAGCTGCAATTCATATCAGTGGAGATGCAACGACGGCGAATGCATTCAAGACTACAAAAGATGTAACGGATACCCTGACTGCAACTACGGCGAAGATGAATACAATTGTTACGGTAAGCAGCCATTTACAAAACAGTTTCCGAAAAACAATACATCGATGCTTCGTATGTACAACTAACTGTCATTTAAACCACACTTCTTTATTCCCAGACGACCCTACTCAACCACCCCATAATTGCAGTTCATGCCAGTGGAGATGCAACAACGGCGAATGTATTCAAGACTACAAAAGATGCAACGGATATCCTGACTGCAACTACGGCGAAGATGAATACAATTGTTACGGTAAGCAGGTATTTACATAACATGTTTTGAAGAAATAAATTCATCGTTGCTTCGTATGTATACTCATTACCAAAAAATATCGAGACACTTAAAAATGAGCGTATAATTAACGGCCCGAAAGGGTATGGATCAATCGAAGCTAATTATCCACTGCATAATTTTGTTCTGTGTATTTTGACACCTCGATTGTTGAAATACGATGTTATTGTCATTTCAATGGTCGTAGGTCCAGTTTCAAAAGAGACAATTATCCTTATATAGAAGCAGAAGCAGAACCTGATCATTCAAAACAATAATGCAAATTTGCCTCTATAGGGATGATTGTCACTTTTGAAACCGGACCTACGACCATTGAAATGACAATACCTCTGCTCAGCAACATCGTATCTCAACAAACGAGGTGTCAACATACGCATAACCAATATATGCACCGGGTTATTTGCTTTGATTAATCCATACCCTTTTGGACCGTTAATTATTGGCTCATTTCCAAGTGTCTCGATACTTTTGTGAGGAGTTTACAACTACCTATCATTTAAACCACACTGTACTTTATTCCCAGACGAACCTACTCAACCACCCCACGGTTGCCATTCACATGAATGGAGATGCCACAACGGCGACTGTATTCAAGGCTACCAAAGATGCAACGGGTACCCAGACTGCAACCATTGGGAAGATGAACAGAACTGCAACTGTAAATATTTAATTAAAAACCGTGTCTGAATAAACAACACATCTTTGCTAAGTACATATATACATCTGTCTTTAAAACCAAATCTCTTTATTTTCAGACTACACAACCCAACCACCTTACGACTGCAGTTCAAATCAGTGGAGATGCAACAACGGCGAATGTATTCAAGACTACACAAGATGTAACGGATACCCTGACTGCAACTATGGTGAAGATGAAGAGAACTGTAACGGTAAATATTCACAATATTCACAACATATTTGTATTCGCGTAGAAGCTGATTTAGAAAAAAAGAATCATACAATAAATGTAAAGCAGGTTGTTGTTGACATTTCAGATCTGTAGTTACCAAACTTGTTGAAAACGTTTAAAAATGCATTATCAAGCCCGTTTAAACAAATGTAATAACTGTTTTACATTTGATCCGTGTCACCTGACGAGATAACTAATACATGTACACCTGTATGTTTTAAACAGTGGTTCAACTCCATGCAGAAATCAAATAGTTTTGCCATTAAGGTAACGAAAGGTGAAAGTTTGATTTGTTTTTGGGTGTTGTTGTTTTTCAGAAATCTTCCAATGTGGTAATGGTGATGAAATCCCCATGAGGTACACCTGCGACCGCATCATCGACTGCCCCTATGGGGAAGACGAGTGGCAGAACTGTAACGGTAAAAGAGTTTGCATGTCTCGTTTACCTAAATACACATTGGTAACGGTACAGTAAAAGAGACTATGTCTCATTTGCCTAAAAATACATCAGTAATGACACGGTAAAAGAGTTTGTATGTCTCGTTTACCTATAAATACACATTGATAACGGTACAGTAAAATAGCTTGTATGTGTGGAATTCCGCAAGGTACTAAGTTCGGTCCAATTGGTTTTCAAATTCTCATCAACGATGCTGCTCATGGTTCCTCCTCGGAATATTGGAAATATGTTGATGATTTAACGTTTGCAGAAAATTCTCATTTGAGACAACCTAGCCGTATTCAACAAGATCTGGATTCCTTTTACGAATGGGCAACTGAAAACAAGCTGAAATTGAATCCTATCAAATGTCAGGCCCTTAGTGTGTGTTTTAAAAAAAATCCTCATGGTCAAAACTTAGAAATTGGTGGTGAAGCATTACATTTTGTTTCCAAGGCCAAAATTCTGGGTTTATGGGTACAAAACGACCTTAAGTGGAATTCCCATGTTGACAACTTGCTTACAAAATCTAGTAGAAAACTGTTCATGCTAAGATCATTGAAGCGATTTGGATTTAGTACTGGGGAATTACAAGCTATTTATAATGGTTACGTAAGACCAGTATTAGAATATGCAGATGTAATATGGCATTCTGGAATTACCACCAATCAATGCAGTAGTATTGAAGGTATACAAAAAAGAGCTTGTAGAATAATTTTAGGCAGGAACTATCTTTCATATGATTCTGCACTCCAACTGCTACATCTCGACCCGTTGTCCTCGAGGAGAGAATGTCACTGCCTTAAATTTGCTAAAAATCTTCTGACAAATGAACGTTGTAAGTCTTTACTCCCCACATCTAGAATAGCTAGCCATGGTAGGAACCTTTGTAACTCTAACAATATTTCAATGATTTTAGCTAAAACACGTCGGTTCAGAAATAGCCCAATTCCATGTTATATCGACCTTATTAATTCAAGTGGTTAAGTGTGAAAATATATCTTTTATTCACTGGCGTTTTTAAATATATTAATTGTAATGGGTATTTTAACTATTGATAAGGTTACCTGTGTTGTTGTCTTTATTGTTTATATAATTTAATTTAAAATATTTATCTGTAAATCATGTACAATTTGGCCTTTTGGCCACGAAACATGAGTTTTTAATAAACCAACAATAATAATAATAATAATAATGTCTCGTTTACCTAAATACACATCGGTAACGGCACGGTTGAAAGGTTTGTATGTCTCGTTTACTTAAATACACATTGGTAACGGTACAGTAAATGTGTTTGAATGTCTCGTTTACCTAACTGTATTGGTGCTGTGTATATGGAGATCTTTCGTTATCACAAGATAAGTTCGAATCAGGTAAAAACCGTCTTGTTTGCATGTAGGTGCTTTGAAACATCATGTAACTAGCCCTGAAGGTATTACTTGACAGTTCACAAAATCCAACGTAATTGAGTGCGAGATGGCACAGAACGCTCTGACATTTTGATAAGTTACTTCTTGCTACACGATAACATTGAAACAATCATAAAAAGTATAAAGTTGTGTTTTGGTATACATTCCTATAGGTAATGAAGTCAAGAGGGACAACATAGACTCGTTTCCTCGACGGGAACAGCTGCTGTCAAAAGATCAAAAGATCGATGACCAAGACTAGTAATTATATGAAGGTAAGCACATCCTTGCTTCTGCTAGCAACAATTGGGGGGGGGGGGGGGGGGTTGTCACAAAATGGAGAGACTCACCGAACACACTTCGTTCTGGCATTACATTTTCAAAGCATGTCCTGACCAAAGCGAGGATAGATAAACCCCAAAACGCGAGTGTTTAGTGAGCGCGTGTACAAACACTCGAACGTGTAATAAATGAATCGCGACACACGAATATCTTGCGAGTGTCCGCGCCACGGCAAACGCGACGCAGAGTACTACATTTAAGCATTACTGTACCATGTGGCAGAGCGCACACGTAAGTTTAGTATGCTACATGTATATGTATGTACACATAACGTTGCAAAGAACAACATCGAAATAGCAGCACAATACCACCGCAGGGATATTCTAAAACTAATACAAATTCACTAACCCGGACAACAAGAAGTGTGAGTGCACCAGTTGTCCATAGGCCAAGGTTGGAGCTCCAGAACATGAACAAGTTTGAGTTTTGTTGGCCATCAAAAATGTGAGCTTTGCAATGGCAGTCGAACAATTTTACTCGATTCCGCGCGTATACATGTATAATAACCAAATAACGCGAATAACTAGCTCGGATATCCATACGCAGTAAAAAGATCTTACTGCTGTAAGCACAATACAATTACTAAAATCAGCATGCAACCTCTCCTCACAAGATTCAATATAATTTAGAAAGAAAACATTAACAGGTAGATATCATGTGGATTGTTTAAATTAAATCTCTGCTGCGAAAGTGTAAAGGACTACTTCAGGCTCCGACGATCGAGTTTAAAAGTAAACAGGCGTAGTGTTGCTTTTATTTAACGTGTTCGATTACTTCCCTCGGCCGTTACTCGGGTGTTAGCACGACACCATTCGATTTGACGCTCATGCGACTTTTCGCGCTTACTTGGGCCTAGCGCAAGTAATACTAGACCAGCCGAGCCGGTTGCGACGTTTTAAACGTACCACTAACGAGCTATTACATATAGAGGGCACTTTATACGCAAATTATCGAGGCATATTGCTGTACTGTAGTGAATAATGCACAGGATTATTAATCCGGAGGCGCGCGCGAGATCAGATCCCATTAAAACCTTTTAGATTTTTGTTTTTAAAGGTTTGTTAGTCATTCGCAACATTTTCTTGTTACTAATTTGTGGTTTGGATGATTTTTTTAAGTGAAATAAAGTCCTCGAGCATGACTTGCAGCTCGTTAGAGGTGTGAACAAAATATCGCGAGCGGGTTATTTGGAGAATTATCCCATAAGGCCATACTAAAACATGGCTGCCGCGTCCGGCGATGTGCCAGCGGTGGGGAATTCAAAAAGAAATTTCAAAAGGGCGAAACTTTACCGCGTCCGATTGAAAATGTTGCTTATTTTTCCCCTAGCATTTAGCGGGACCCCTGAAGATAGCATGGTATCAAGATTTATATGAACAAAAAAACCTGGTGTGTCTTTTTGCAGAAACGGTTTACCGCAGATGTACAGGTCGTTTAGTTTTAAAAATACGTTAGGATTTGTATAATAACAAAAAGAGGCCCCATTTTCTGGTCGTTTCTCGTTTTACGCACCGTGGGTCATAGATCAATAACCGCTTGTCGTACAGCCTCCGAGTGAAAAGCTTCGTGTAGCTTCCTAGTGATATAAGTCATATTATTTTGATTGGTCATATAGTTCGGCCGCCCATTCACAATGAAAAATAGTGCCCAATCACGCGTTTTTTACTCCGGTACCCGGCTTGGCAACCTTCCGAATCACGTGACACAATGCCCGCAAGCTGGATCAGATGTTTATACGCGAAACCTCTGCAAATAATTCTGCCTTTTTCTACTTATTTAATCGCACTTTCTAAGTTGAGGCTAGGATAAATAAATATATAGGCAACTACCTGATGGTTTAATTGACGAAAAGGACGACATTTTTCTTTAGTTTTGAAAGCAAAAAACACACACAAAAACCAGTTGGAGCTTTTGCCGGAAATCAGGCTAAAGTTGTTATTATATTTATCAGAATTAGATTTCAAGGACGAAAAATACACGTGGGCGCGTATTCGTATGAACGTCACTCGTTGAGTCGAGTGACCTAAGATCGTTCGTTTACTCTCATGTACTGCGCATGTACAAATTAACGGTTGCCCGGTTTAGAGGCACGAGTAAGCGCGTGTGAGAAATCGAACACGCTGCTCATATTTCTTTCGAATCGTCAACATGACGATGAAATATGAAACACAATTCGCAAGAAATACTGTTTAGAGTTTTCTTTAAAGACATTAAAACACCAGAGTATCCCTGCGTGTGCACTAACAGTGTATCAAAAATTGACAGTTTATTTTGAATTCTTGATTTGTTGTAGGAAACAGCCGTCGTCTTGGACTGGAACCGGAAACCTCGAAATCGACTATGTTTCAACGAGTTCTGATTTTCGTTTATGCTTTCTTAGAATTATAGTTTTGACGTCCAATTTCATTTTTCTTTATTTGGTCTATTTCAATTTATTGTGTTTATTTTCTCATTTGAGTTATCAACGAATATTTACGAATTCGAATAATATGGTTTTTGAGGATGTATTTTTTCGTTATGTTCCAAAATCGTATAGTTTACAAAGAATATTTACATATTCGAATAGTGAAGACACGATTTTCACAACTTTAGTTGATGTGCAAACTTCGCTTGATCCTACAATAAAGGCAATGTTTTACAAAAGCCCTTTCTAAGGAAACAATTTGCCCTGGATGGAACTCTTTTCAAAGACAAATCTTCCTTTATTTAATTTATACAGGTCAGTGTAACGATATTTTTTATATTAATCACCAATCATCAATTTCATCTAGGATTTTTTTAGAATAACAGCAAATGCAAATGTTGTATAATTATCACAATCTTTAATTTGATTATTTGTCTTTTCCCCTTCATTTTCTCCATTATATGTATTTTCGTTAGTAGTATTAAAACAATTAAAATGCAGTACTCAGTTGTCCGAGTGAGTTTATTACCTCCGCCAAGGAGGTTGGGTTTTTGCCGGCGTTTATTTGTTTGTATGTTCGGTTTGTCTGTTTGTTTGTCAGCAGAACACCTATTGGGGGGATTTTAACGAAGCTTGGTGGGTTGGTACTTCACTGGTCAAAGATGATTCCATTACATTTTCCGATTAGTCTAAATCCAGATCAGGAATCCGGATCACTTTGAAAAATTGTTTAACGTTGGCAGAAAGGGCACATACAAGCGGTGTTTCACAAAACATGAAGTAATTGTTGAACAAAATTTGTTAAAACGTTAAAAACAGGTAAACAGGTAAAAAACAGATAATGATCCTCACGTCAACCGGCTCACGTATAGGCATACTTGCTTACAATTGGTCCAGCACATACCCTTATAAAAGGTGATTGGTTTTGCTGGTATACATGTATATTAAATACTTTAATTGCTTCTTATTTTAAATAAATTTGCATGGTTTCAATACCACAGTTTTTTATTGACAAAAACATACCGGTGTGTGGTTTTATTGTGTAAGCCTGTCTTAAAGTTTAATATAACGCGCAACAGCTATTCAGGTTCAACGAACGGATTTGCTGGTATATTATGGCAGATATGTGTGGGTGTTTTACCTTTAGCGATATACAGCATGTATGCACACACGCAACCCGAGACCGTTACACCACACTGCATGCACGCACGTCTGAGTTTCCGCATGCATGCATGCCCATTGGTTAAAACGCTATATAGGGCGGGGCTTATAACAAAGGCAGGCACTGTTCGACTTCCACCGAAACGAAACGTTAGGGTAGCCCGACTAATGTGGATAGGGTTAGGTTTGTCGTTTTGGTTGATTTCTTTAAGTGCTTACCTAATATGGATCGGTCTAGGCTATAACTGTTCTCACAAACGATGAAGACACAAGTCAACAGTGAAATCTCTCATTCAACATTTGAACAGTCAACTGTTTAACAAGACTATCCAAACTGAGTTGCTTTTCCACAACAAAAAGTGTGGCACTGTGTGATGAGGGAACTGTAAGTGAAAGAGTAGAATTTGCTCATGTATTTGTTGCTGTTTATAGCCATTGTGTACGTGGACCTTCTGGAAATCTTGTCTTGGGATCTGGGAAGATACTCGACTGGTTTCGATTTGTATACGGCAGTGTTGTTGAACACATTGCTATAGTTCGACATTTTTCTCTCATCTCTTCAACGACCCGCACTTTTGCAAATGGTTTATGTTGCCGTTGGACATGCCTGAGAAGAAACAAAACTTAGCATCTGGTCTCAAGTGCAGCAACAAGCTTAAACTTCGATACTTCTAATTATCTTCTGCGCCTCGGGGATCGCGATAGATTTCGGGCGACTGCAATATCATTCTACGCAAGGTGTGTGCCCAAAACTTAAGTTGACCATCAAAACCGCAGACAATTGACATCGTGGAGGAAAGCACAACTCTGTCTAGTTTCTTTCAGTGAAGAAACATTTCTTCGACAGCTCGAAGCTGCCTCTCTTGGTGCACATTGCCGGTGTAGACGTGGTACCAGTCATCAGAGATAGTGAGACAAGAAACAGAGACAAGACAATGCACCCGGAGGTTGTTTAGAAATGAGCTGAATTATAAGAGGATAAAAAAAAGCTCTAGAAATCTCTCATCTAGGCATCTAATTGACATTGAAGAAGGTAGTAATTTTAGTGAGAATTTCGGTTTTCGAGTACAGACCAGAATTTGGAACAGTGGTTCCGATATTGTTTACTGTATAACGACGATGAAAATGTAAATTATCTACAAACCATGCATGCGTTCTTTTTAGGCTAACGTTGTCATTGTATTCACATACATAGAACATACATGTACCTTATTGTATTGTGAACACTCAGTAAGTAGTTACGTGTAGATTAACGTAAGTGTTTAATTTGTAATCAAAATGGGATCTGGTTTAACCACCGTGGTCGATTGCCCCGAGGAAAACACGTACAATATTACGGAAGAAGAAGCTGCATCATTCCTTTTCACAACTGCGGACAATGTTATGATTGCATACATCATACCGATAATTCTGTGTCTTGGTTTTATCACCAACTCCACATTTCTTTTCATGGTGTTCCGCGTTCCAAAGATGCGAACGGACACCAACATTTATTTGTCTCATTTGGCACTGGCGGATCTACTCTACCTCCACTGTACGGCGGTGTTCAGACTCTGGCAGTTTATGGCGACCCCAGTGAAGTATCACTCTCCGCTTACGAGTGAGTTCCAGGCGGGAGTTCTCTATGTCGCGACCAACACGGGCTATTATGCGTCCACTATGCTCGTGACTATGGTATCGGTGGAGAGATATCTCGCCTTGTGTCACCCCCTTGAACACCTGCGGGTCCGCGGTCGGCGACGCACCTACAAATTCACGGCCATTTGTTGGCTAGCGGGGCTAGCGTTTGCTGGTGGTATATTGCCTCGCGCTGCACGTCTCCAAATAAACTGCCTTCTATGGCCAGACGCTAATAAGTACGAAGATTTCCCATCGTCCATTGTAAACGCAGTACCGATCAATGAATGGGTGCCGTACTTAGTCGTACCCATCACTAATATCACCTGGTTGGTTGTATTGATAGCTAATGTGTACATGGGTACCCGAATTATACGCGCGTTGAGCAAACGTAAAGCTGATCACAGAGCATCGCGTACTCGCAATCAAGTTGCTAAAATGCTGGTTGTGAACGGCGCTTTGTTTTTTATCTGCCAGTCCACGTATCCTATTATAGATCTTACTGTCTGGGTCTTTCAGGTAGCGAGAATTGAACAAAACATCCATCAAATTTTTGAGATAGAGTGGGCCTATATAACCCTGGAGCTGCTTAACACTGTTGTCAATCCATTGATCTATGGTACGATGAATGCACAATATCGTACTGCCTTTATTCAGGCATTTAGATGTAGACTCCCAAAGCGCAAAGAACAATCTAGTAACTCGCGGTCTTTGGCGGTAATTTCAGACAATATAACACGAAGTACGACAAATATGGCTTGAAATTAGCCCTATAAAAGGTCAGTAGCATGCAACTGGAGGTTGTAACGATTGTAGTTATACCATTGATATTTAATATAAAATTACTACATGTATTAATTTTCATTGTATAATCCAACGTTGTAATTGTCTGTTTTGCCGTTTCTGAAAAAGAGCTTTTTGGAAAAAATAGGGTTGGGATTATTTTTGGAAAACTGAAGATGAACACCGGAGAGGCCTGGAATCAAATAGAAAAACATTTTCTGGAAGCGAAAAAAAAATGAGTTTTTAGCCAAAGTTTGTTTAACTACAAACAAAGGAATGTCCATATAGTACGGACGGTAACTGTGTACACAAACAAGACGTGCATTCAAACACGAACAATAATCATGTCATATCGACATGCAATCACCGACACATCAAAATTCTCTTAATAATCAGGTTTATTACCAATGTTTTTTTGTTTAATAACATAATTATGGCAACCATAAACAATCTTCCTGAATCACACTTTAATGACGAGCACAATGTTTGATTTTATCGTCATAATATCAATATGTAATATCAATATGTCTCCCTTTGTTGTAGGTTTAAGACGACATAGGTAAATTTTATCTCGTAGGATATACAATAATAATGAAATTTATTTTACATATACAGTATTGCCAATTTACAAAGTGTACATAGTGGGCATACTTGCTTGACCGCGAGTGTTCAAACTTTGGTTTACCCAAGTCCGTCTTCACATGCACCTAAATTAGCCAAATCTACAAATGTTCACCTCGTATTTCCGGGTTCATTTACAATCAATGTGTATCAGAAAAATAACTATACATAAGTTCGTGGAGATACTACGAAGCTGTATTAGGGACATGGTGAAAGTAATAATTTTCTCTCACTTCAGCCAACTCGTACGTACGACTTGTGTCGTACGTACGAGTTATACCGGAAGTAGGCCTACGCCGAGCCTCATTTGGTAGATAGCACAAGTTTGTCCGCCATCTTTGCATTGTTTGCCGACCGTTTATTAGTTACGCTCGGTTCAGTGAGGCGTTCCACAGTCGCGCCGAACCAAATTAAAATCAAGTCGCTCCTGAGTCGCTCTAACAACTCCAGCCGTCGATCGTTTGCCGTCTGGCGCGCCTTGTCACCCTTACTCGTTTCAGACGTCGGACTCAATTCACTCATTTGGTTCAACGCGACTGTGGAACGCCTGTCTGAACCAAGCGTTAGACTATCCTTTGCTCAGACTGAAATTAAGGTGAGATCTGGGTACGTTGTAAATGACAGTCAAAATAGCCGATCGCACATCACATTCACACGCAAATATGATGCGGCGCGCGCCTGTTTTAAAATTCGCTTTAACTTGTACGTACGACATATAAGTCGTACGTATGACTTATAACTCGTACGTACGACATACAAGTCGTCGTACGAGTTAGCTGAAGTGAGAGAAATAATTATTTTCACCATGTCCCTAATACAGCTTCGTACGATACACCTTCGTCGAAACTCGAGTACATATTTCGTCACTCCAGTACAGTTATAATGCAGGTAAATTTTCACTCAATTAGAATGAATAGATTAAATTGTTTCACTCTCTGGGGAAAACAAGTTATGGTCGAGTATTTTTCAAATATATAAATCAAGATCATTAGGATATTGTATCCTTCATATGCCTTGAAAAAGTAACATACGATGCAACCCCGTAGAATTAAATAGTTGAATATGTGTATCACATTGTGTTCAACATGGTACAGTGTGTATCCAAACAAAGTATCTAAAATCCAAACAAAATATAATGGAATGTCACACGTAGAGAATACACTTAAAGGATCACAGAAATAGAAAAATAAAAAGTACTTATATGATATAAAACATAGTTTACAGTACTAATACACCCAATAAAAAAAAATTGTGTGTGATTTTAGGGTTATTTGAGCCATTACCAATTTACAAATTTCTCTTCGATCGCCCCGCCCAGAAAAAATCCTCCTGTCGAAGTCGTGACGTCACGTAAAGAATAGCTTTCTTCGCGATTGATCGCGATCGCGTGCGTACATACGTAACCACGCGATCGCAATCAATCGCAAAGAAAGCTATTCTTTACGTGACGTCACGACTTCGACATCCAGGCATTCTGTCAAAGGAGGAATTTTTCTGGGCAGGGCGATCGAAGAGAAATTTGAAATTTGTAATGGCTCAAATTACCCTAAAATCACACACAATTTTTTATATTGGGTGTATTAATACTGTAGCCTATGTTTTATATCATATAAGTACTTTTTATTTTCTATTTCTGTGATCCTTTAATGACTTCTCATTCAACAGAGTTACCGCAAACTACTTATCTTATTGCCTTTTCGCCATGCAAACTTTTAAATCTCATAGATAAGTATGGTTTGAAAGATACATCATTCCACTCTAAATCGGGATATCAAACGTCCAAATCTGATAGTTTTGACAGAGTTATGAGTCATTTCCCAAGAGACGTCAAATTGACCATGGGACCAAGTTTTTCGACCTTAGGCATTGGGACAACGGTAGCCTACTTGCCTATGTGTAAATAATTGCCTGACTTACACTGCAAAAAACCCGAGTCTTTAGCGAGTAAACAAGATTTGTGTTTGTAAACATGTTCACATGCTAAACATGTTTAGCATGAGAATGGGTAGTGTTTAGCCATTGAACATTGATGATTAGGAATTGGAGACGTGCGTTTAGCTGTTATTTATATACATGAAATCGCCACCAGCTCGTCGACATTGCAAACTGCATGCATAGTATCCAAACAAAATTGAAAAACTTGGTCCCGTGATGGTGTATTGGACCTCCCTTGGAAAATTACTCGTAACTCTGTCAAACATTATCAGATTTTGACGTTTGATGTCTCATTTTAAAGTGAAAATGTGTACCTTTCAAACCATGCCTGCAATATTGAGTTGGTTACACATTCGACGTGTGGTATTCCGTTATATTTTGTTTGCATTTTTTAAACGCATTGTATAATTTGGGTATAGTAAACGACACTTAAATTCATGCACTGGTCATTAAAAACTGAAGCTTTCGGACCCAACTTGTTTAAGATTAGCAAGCCTTATTCCTGAATATAGTTCAATTACACCAAACAAAGTTTTCATATTTTTTTTTTTACATTAGTCTAATACTTTTTTATAAGTTCATTAACTGAACCATATCTTCAAACCAACATTTCAGTTGAAAATTACTGAGTCTTTTAATTAATTTATTTGCGGTGAAAATCTTTAGGTTTAAAGCTCAATTATATATTATTGTATGCAGTAGTCATATTTTTATGATCCAAAAGTAAAAAAAGAAAATAGCAGCAATAGATTTTGAAAGTATTTCAATAATTAGAAGCAGCAATAATTAAAAACAAAGGCAAAATGATTGAATCCTTTCATCTTGTTGAAGAAGGTCAGGTAGGAATGAATTGAGCTTTAGATCAAACAAATACAGACATAAGATTTATATGCAAGGGAGGGGCATACTTTCAAAATTCGCACTGTTTTTGTTATGCTGAACAATTTTGAAACAATAAGTCAGCTCGGTATCTCGATGAAGTCATCCAGGTCAAAGGTTATCCAGGGTACAATTTCTGACGTGATGTCACGCGGTGTTTACACGCGAACGCCCATTCTGATTGTGGTTAGCGCATGCGCGTCATGCGACCACCCGGCGCAGGGGGGGGGGGGGGGGGGGGCGGAAGGGGTGTTGCGCAATCATTTGCAATCGCAGTTTGGGTACACTCCATTTAAAAAAAAGGTAATGACCATTAAACATAAATAAATAATCCATGTATACTGTTAACATTTTCTCTTTAACAGCACTGAAAACATAATAGTTTATATTGAAAGAGTATTTTCAATTGTTGAGGTGCTTAGTTTTAAATAAAATGCGTACAAATATTACCGACAATTTCCCGTTGGTTTATTGCAGCAGCTAACGTGTATGAATGGGTCCAGGTGGGAATTTCGTTACAAAACGTCTCCCCTAAAATGGCTACAAATATCGACATAATGTGAAAAAAATTATCGTTCATCCTCTGATTTTTTTCCACTAACGTAATAATTAGGAATAGATCTTTCATTCCTGAAAGTTAAATAAAAATCCCTCGGTACATCCTCTGGATATTTGACCTTTTTTTTTGAATTTATTTTTGAAAATGGTTTCTGCCAATTCTCAATCGCGAAAGTTTACGCCATGCCTGTACTGTACGAATCTGGCTTTGCGGACGTAGCATGAATCACTGAATTCGGGAGAGCTATGCACGGAGCAAATTTGTACGTGTTTCAAAGGTGCGCTTCGAGGTAGCGATCTATACGTGTTTACTGTATGAGATGTTCGACTCGTGAGCGTGGAAGAATGAATGAGATACATTTCAACGTTGGTGGCGCACTTTTTTGGGACCCCTTCCGCCCCCCCCTGACCCGGCGGCGATATTTTTTTCCGTACCACTAACGAGCTATGGTCGTATACTAAAGCATAGGCCTATGCGAGTTGCAAGTCAGGTTCTCGGACTTTATTTCCCTTTAAAAAAAATCCTCCAAACCACAAATTAGTAAAAGGAAAATGTTGCAAATTACTAACAAACCTATAACAAATGTAATAAATAAAAAAAATAAAAATTAACTTATCTTATTCAAAATCAAAAATTGAATGGGTTTTATGGAATTTGAACTCGCGCCTCCTGATTAATAATCCTGTTCATTATCCACTACAGTAGAGCAATGCCTCGCTCAGTTGCGTCGTTTTAATAATTATATCATTTCGTATAAAGTGCCATCCTGCACAATTCTATATGTAATAGCTCGATAGTGGTACGTTAAAAAAAGGCGCGACCCGGCGCGTTCAATTCGTACGTGCATTGTTTAGTTAACACCAACCTCGCTACCATGGCCACGATCTTGCTGCGCCATGTTTTCCCACCATGCCTGGCGCGAGTGAAGAAACGCGCATAAATGCATGATGTCGAGGCTGAGTTAACCCCAATGACCCTTGGCCTATATCATTGTGCACATGCGCAGTTGAAATACCGAACTGGCTGCCAGTCTCTGACAACACTACAAGAAGAATTATTTACTTTAGTTAAATATCAGAAACTGTATTACTTGCCATATCAAAATTGCCTTAGCAGGTATGAACTTAGAAACAGAACTACGTTGCTTACAATATACATGTGCCAAGCACGTTTTGGAGAAACCATGTTGCCAACCACGCACATAAAAACATGCGGGAATTATTGGCGGGAATTATTTGAAATCTATTGGCAGAAGCCCCATCAAATCTGGTTAAAAAGAATGAAGATACAATGTATTATAATATCATATCTTAAAAGATATGAGAAACCAAATACCCTGTCTAAAAAACAAACACTTTAACAACAAAATTAGAGATGGATAAATAATAGCCCCGCCCACAATCTGAAACCATATTTTGAGTTCTGTTGAGCCACGCAATGCACATTTTTAATCTAGATTTTCAGCACCACGTATCAAAAACACCAACATTACAGTGTACAATGTACTACATGTACGTACATGTACATGAAATAATCTACATGATTCTCCTCACTGTTCGAATTCCTAAACCAGTTTGATTTTTTCTTAACGAAAACTAAATCAGGTTACACTGTACACGGGCATATCATGTTTAATTAATTACAGCTCTTGGAAAGATATCTAGTTGAAATTTCATGTGTATTTGGTACCGGTAAATTGTGTTGAAGATTAGGGTTGAGACGTTTTGTAGTTTGCCAATGTCCCAGTTCCAGTTTCATGGCTGGGTGTAAATTGCACAGGGCTTCATTTTGTGGGGAAGGGTACGTAGGAGGCACTCCATAGGCCTATTAACCAGTTCGCGCCGGGATTATTTTGACTCGATTCGGGGCGGGTTCAGGCCGATGGTACCGGGAAGCACACTCACGGCCTTGCTCGTGAAGTGTTTATGCATCATCCGTTTTGAATTTGGATAAAAACTTTGCGTGTATATACGTTCTCCGGCGCGAACTGGTTAAACATAAAAATCTCAAATTCTGTAAGAGAAATACAGGGGGGGGGGGGGGGGGGGGGGGCACACAAAACATAGGCTTCTCCCTACCCCTTCCTTTTTGAGAAATCACTGTTGTACACCAACTAGTCCCGATACAAATCACAAGCTATTTAAATGAGCTTTGACAATTCTTCAGGGGGATAAACGCGTAGTTTACAAAACAACACAAAACATCAATTCTGCACGGCAAAACATTAACTAGATCTCAGCACACACGACCCCACGTAGCGGATTGGTAGAAGCTATCTTGAAAAAAAACCAGAGTTCCTATCGCAAAAAACAACAACACAAGTATAGTTCAAATGCATCCCTCATAATAGTCGGATGACGTGTATGCGTGTACAGGCACAGTTTCTCCGGAATTCGAAACGGATGACGGATAAACACGTCACGAGCAAGGCCGGAAATAGCTGTCAACAACCGGCTCGTGGTAAGCAAGGCTAAAAATTTCAGGGTGTGCTATATACCCACAGATGCCGGCCTGAACCTGTCTCGGAACACGGTTCGTGAAAAACAATCCTGCGTCTGGGCCCGTTCAATTTCAAAATAATCTAAATTTCTAAATAAAACAAGCGAGCAGCAAGTTCCAAAATTTGAACTTTGGGCTTGGTTTTTTTGAACGGTTATCCGGGTATCTGTATTTTTCTAATAGGGTAACCGGTTCCCGTACTACACGTCAATGCACACCCTTAATGCACAATCAGATGAACCCAATAAAGGATTGTCAGGTTTCAATCATTTTTTAACTTGTAAAATTGAAAACTTTGTTCGTAAACTTTTTTGACGTGTTTACATTTTGATTTACTTCCATGAAGTTGAACTTTTTGAAATTGCACAACTGAGAAAACAGGCTTTGAAATTGCTGAAATTGCTCGAGAACAACAGAGTGATGCATATAAAAATGGTTGTTTCTTTACTTTATTCATCAAAATGAACGTTTCTGTGAATGAAACCTAAAACTTTAGATATCATTCATGACAAAAAATAAAAATCACATTTTTATTTGGTATGAAATGCTTCATCTCTCAACGTTGCGCGGGTCATTACATGATAATGCACAGCACCACTTAACCAGTTCGCGCCGGATGACATATATAAGCGCAAAGTTTTCCACAAATTCCAAACGGATGACGCATAAACACGCCAAGTTCAAGTTCGGAAATGTCTGTCAGCAGCGAGCAAGGCCGGAAATGCGTTAGTGTGCTTCCCGGCACTATCGGCCTGAACCCGCTTCGGATCGAGTTTCGTTAAAAATAATCCCCCCCCTTGGCTCGATGATGTTAAAATAATCCCGGCACGAACTGGTTAATATACTTTTTTGGTGGAACCGGTCACAAAATACATCTACATCAAGATGCACAAAAACAAACACCAATTAGTTAACTGAGGGAGTGTTTAAATAGCGCAACACAAGCTGAAACAGTATCAATACATATATACGCCATTATCCGCATGAAAAGCACACAAAGTATAACATAAAAAAGCAATGTACATCTGAAAAAACAAAGGTTAACTGAGTTTTGTTGGTACAAAAAGTTTGTTGGGAAATTTTAATTAACATCAGCCAGACCGAAAAAAAAACAACAACGAAAATCAGCCTCCAAAAAAATATGCAACTAGAGACTACCGTGATCTGAGCATAGAGTTATATTATAGAAACTAGAGTACGCACTTATAACGTGACTAATGCTGCGTTCCAATCGCGTCGTATTTATCGTGTTCACCGTGAATTTCTTCATGTTCACGAGGGGGTTGCATTTCAAACGCTACTCACCAAGACGCACGCGCACAGTCGAGTGAGTCGTGTGGTAAGGACATTCTCTATCGCGCAAGAACTCGTAGGTGAACCAAAACGCATGTGCGAGTATTTCATTCGTTTATGAAGTCGTGAACATGGAAAAAAAATCCACCTCGAGTTCATCACTGGTGAACACGAGTTACCAGGTTCAACACGAGTTACCAGGCGATTAGAACGCCATTATACGACCCGTGAACTCGTGAACACGATAAACACGACGCGATTGGAACACAGCACATGTCCCGACAAGGATGTATGGACGGCGCTATAGTTTGTAAGTGGGCAACAAGTACGGCAAAGAAATGCCGGGGTGAAATGCCCAAGAATTGTGCGTGCTTTGGCTGCACAAATTGTTGCAACGTCAACAATACCATACACGTCTCTTTGGATAGGGGCCGTGGGAGTTGAGGTTGCTAACCACCACTGGTTTGAGTTACTTGAAATTTTGTGGTGTGGTAAAATACTTGTTGTGACCATTTGTTTTTCAACAGCTTTTTACAAAAACAAAAAAAAAGCTGCTGACAACTGTTTATATCCTGTAATTGTTCCAAAAAAATTGAATAAAAAATAATTTAAAAAAATGTTTGCCAGACGGCAATCGCAAAAAAACCAAACGAACAGTGTTTGTCTTGCTTTTTTTCGGCATCAATGATTTTAAAACTTCAAACATGTCAGTTAAATGATATTTACTTTAAAATACAACCCCTCAAATCCACCCATTCATGACAATTCATGCAATTACGAATGGTGTTTCCTACCGTATCTGTAACCCTCCTTTGTTAAAACAAAAAAAACAATAGCACACTAAACCATACAAAACGCAACACATAGAACATAAATGACCATTTAATACTTTACATGAACATTCAGTACTAGGCGGTCACCCGGGGTTTGTCGGTTCTCGGGTTTGTAGCTACTTCCCTGGATAGATGGGGATTGTGGATCGGACAAACTGTGAAAATTCGACCCTTAGATGACCTTTGACCCGACAAACGCTTTTTTTTTCCAACTTCGACTCGCATTCGGGCTTCCCGTCCCCGAGTTTAAGCCCGATCGGACCAACTTTGAAAATTCGACCCTTAGATGACCTTTGACGCGACAAACGTTTTTTTTCCAACTTCGACTCGCATTCGGGCTTCCCGTCCCCGAGTTTAAGCCCGATCGGACCAACTTCAAAAAGTTGACCCCTAGATGACCTTTGACCCGACAAACGCTTTTTTTTCCACGCTCAACTTGCATTCGGGCTTCCCGTCCCCAAGTTTAAGCCCGATAGGACAAACTTTGAAAATTCGACCCTTAGACGACCTTTGACCCCGGAAGACCCGAAAAACGCTAACCCGTTTTATTTTTGCCACGCTCACCTCGCATCGAGCATTGCGATTACCGAGTTTAAGCACGATCCGACCAACTTCAAAAAGGTGACCCCTAGATGACCTTTGACCTCGTACGCTCAAATGCCCTCGCGAATGCAAACTGGTTCTTGCGGGGACCGAGCCGGACCCACCCACCGAGTTTGAACGCCGCACGACCCCGGGAAGGGGACGAAAAAGCGCGCACAGACAGACACACAGACAGAGAGTAGCGTATTATTATATAGATTATATTTTGGCCCTCCACTGAAATGGTATTTACACTGTACACTCGTGTGTTGTCCCGAATGAAAAAAAATAATCACTGGCGCGGGTGGGACTCGAACCCAAGACCTTCCTGCTTTCTAGTGCAGTGTCTTTACCATTCGATCACCCAGCTAGGAAAGGAAAGGGGGGCAAGTTGGACATTTACGGAGCCAAAACTTTAACAAACATTTGCTTTGCAGGATGTTGATGACAGATGTCGATGACAATCATCCAAAATCAAAGTCTATTTTTTGCTTATTAACCAGTTCGTGCAGGGAATATTTTTAACGGGTTCAGGCCGATGGTACCGGGAAGCACACCCACGCATTTACAGCCTTGCTCGCTGCTGACAGACATTTCCAGCCTTGCTCGTGACAGGTTTATGAGTCATCCGTTTTGAATCTGTGAAAAAATTTGCATGTTTATACGTCCTCCAGCGCAAACTGGTTAAAGCTAAAGTGTATTCTAAAATCTCACCCACAGATTATTTGTCTTGATTGGTCGAGAGCCTGTCACATGGCATTTTTTTATTTTTACTATCTTTCTGTGCACGGCCAAAAGTACTATACCATAGCAACCGAAGTACTATACCCATGGTGCGACATTTGAGTAAAAATGTATGCCGATGTACGCGTAGCGTGTATTGTTCCAAAAAGCCAGCGCTACCGAGCTGAGTTCAAACATTTTGTGAGGAGGTGGTTTAGAAATAAGCAAAAGCATTTTCCACTAAGTATTGAAATCGAAGTAATAATTTTAACTATATTGATATTATTATTATTATTTTTTTTTTTTTTTTAACCAGTTAGCGCCGGAGGACGTATATACACGCAAAGTTTTCCCCCGATTCAAACCGAGTGACGCATAAACACGTAACAAGCGAGGCCGGAAATGTCTGTCAGCAGCGAGCAAGACCAGAAATGCGTGGGTGTGCTTCCCGGTACCATCGGCCTGAACCCGCCTCAAATAGAGTTTCGTTAAAAAAAAATCCCACGCTTAGGCTCGGTGATGTTAAAATATTCCCGGCGCGAACTGGTTAAACCAAGCAGAATCTGTGGTTGAGGTGTTTATAAGACAAATATTGAATGCTTTTTCTCGTGATGTAGTAAAACTAGCCTCCCTCGGTGATCCATGGATCATTCCATTTTCACTCGGGAGGCTAGTTTTACTACACCAAAAAGTAACTAACCAAATTGTTGTTCAAAAGCTTACGTGTTGGTAAAGATATTGACACTATTAAAAATCTCTGTGAAAATATCTTTTCAGAAATTCAGAAATGAAGAAAACAATAAAAGAATGTCATTTCCAAAGATGTGTCTCAGAGAACTGAGAGAAGCATTTGAGAATAGTGCGAACAAACGACGGTACGATGCACTCCCGCGATCGGGGCGCCATTATCGGCTGATTCAGTGCGCGACACGCGTGTGTATAGCTGCAAGCGGCCAAATAAGAAATTATAACTCAACAAAGTTTAAATTGAAACCGAAATCTTAGAATACTGTTGTTGTTTTTTCCCCGAATATACAGCATTTACAGTGATAAAATATCATCAGGTCGATTGTCAAGCACCCGTCTTTAGATTTTGAGCATTTCTGCTGCTTCAAACGATAAAAATGCACTAACGACAAATGTGGTGCGTTCTGGCAAAATGAGACGGAAATGGGCACAGGGCTAAGTAGAAAAAACTGTAAACAAAATTGATTTTGTTTACATTTTTAGATTTATTGATATTTGTAATCTTGCATGCCTACTAACTGTATAGTGTTAAAGGGATCGTATATGTTTGGTAATTGAAACCCACTGTTTGTTTTAATCCTATTAGATATATACCATAAAACTAGCCTGTAAAAATTTCATTTCAAAAGGTGGTAGCGATTTTGAGATATTGCCGAAAATCTGGAGCGGTTATGACCACGCAGGAAGAATAATCTGCATTGGAATACGCAATCTGAGAAACGTCACTGCAGTAACGCTTCTCAGATTCAAATTTTTGGGGATAAAAAGTGATATCTTTTTCCATAACTGCAGTACTTCGAAGTGAAAACTTTCTAAAAATGAATTATACTATCCAAAGCTGCTGTACTTCTTACCAAGTAGGTTTTTATTGCCATACATTTTTGGAGTAATTACCAAACGTATACGATCCCTTTATTGAGCTAGTACACAATTAGTGTAATAAAAGTGTTTTTTCAGAAAAAACAATTTGCATTTTTCAATATAACCTGTACAAAACTCGAAACTTCAAACTAAGGCCTTTTTCTCAATGTTTTACTTTAGCGACATGTTGATAAATGCAAATTTTAAACAGCCATAAACTTGTTAACCCTGCGACGTGCCGCCAAACTTTTTTTCAAAGTCGCTTCGTCGTAAAAAAAAATTACTATTTCATCCTGCGTTAAAAAAATCTCACATTACATGTATTCCTAGTTTAAAGCAAGCCGAATAACATGGTAAGTGCCGCTTAAACTCTGGCTGAACGGGTGACCCAGCTTTTTGCAAAGCAAAGGCTGCCCAACAAGTATCCCATTACATTGGGTACATAAGGGTCTTTGAGGGGGGGATTTTACCACCAGACCTTCCCAAGCAATCAATCATGCTATTGTTGCCTTGCCTTATTCAACAACACCAGCTGGTTTCTAGGTGTCTGGCCTGTGGGAAAGGGCTGTGTTGACATATAAAGCCATAAAACCGAACAGCATGGGGGTATTACACGAAATACAAGTGACTTTAAAAAAAGTACGAACACGCGTTCGTGTAAATAAAAAAAAGGGCGCACGTCACAAGGTTAATGGAATGTCCGATTGAAATGCAAGAAACAGCATTGTAATTTGTGAGGAGAATTGTATCCTCTTTTCTAATGCCTGAGAAACCTCATTTCAACCTCGGTTCCGTCTCATTTTGCCAGAACCCCTCACAAATGGTCTACTGTCCGTTGAAGTGTTTACGTTTTAACCAAAACTCTTTTGTTCGTATAACTTTTAAGCATCGTAGATTTGTTTTCCATAGGGGACAGAATTTAATTAACTACATGTACAAAGGTTCATGTGAGCTATCTGGGTCAATCCGTGTCAGTTTAACATAAGTTTTTACTCAACCCTCATAGATTGAAACAGTAAATGTGGTAGTGATCGGCCTTATAAGAGAAAACCGCAGAACTTAATTTTTGTTTGTAATTTGGCTCGCTTTAACCCTAACCCCCTAGGCTCTCGCACTAGAAAGCATATACCTAACAAACTTCAACAGCTCACACAGGTTCAGCAATTAGCGGTACTAAACCTGCCAAACTCCAACAGTTGAAGTTTGATTGACTTTGTACATATGGGTCAATACATTGTTTAGTATCAGTGCAGTGATGACTGGCTAGTAGTATATGTGTACATGTACACGATACACTTACAGTTGACCATGAACTGTGCCTTGACTAGCCATGGGTCACCCACTAATATGTGACCCACCACCCCAAAACCAGGCTAAAGTCAAAATTGTTCATATGAGATTTTTTTATACCATTGGATTGCTAGCGTTTTAAGCTTTAAAATGATACATCACATGCACCAGTACCGCTATGGAATGAAAAGTAACAACGCTTCAAAAAGTGACATTTTGTTGCCGTTTGCGCTAACAAGTTTGCTCAATTTGAGTAATAGCAACGACAACAAAAATCAGAAGAAGGCCGATATTATCACTTTTGGGGATTTTTAACAAGGTTTAATAATGAACAGCCTATAAATTAGAGTTTTAACTATCGATTTATGAAGAAAAAAACCAATCGACCGGCAACACATTTTTGTGTGTACAATGCCATATCTCGAAAAATGGCATTTGCCGACTTCCGCCTGGTTTTGGCCTGGTGGGTCACATACATGTATATAAGGTGCATTCTCCTAAACTCAATCATTTTTACAAGTCTCGTGCCTTTTTGCCCTGAACCTCACATAATTACATAATTCAACAGGGTCTTCCTAGGCCTTTGTGACCGAGTCAAAACAATTCCAACAAGTTGTTAATGTTCGGTACCAAACCTGCCAAAACCTAGCAAAACCTGCAGTTGGAGTTTGATAGGTTTTGGATAGTTAGGGTTAAGGTATAAACTGCGAATTCACGAGCGTCACCAATAAACAATTGTTGACTGCTGTGGTTTGAGATAAGACGTTTTGAGCTCGCCAGGACGCATAGCACCCAAGGCGAAGCCGAAGGTTGCTATGCGTCCCTAAGCAAGGCTGGAAATATCTGTCATCAACCGACTCGCAGCAAGCAAGGCCAGAAATATCACAGGCTGAACTAGTCTCAAATCAAGGTTGCGTGAAAAAAAACCGATCCGTTGCCTGGGTACAGTCATTGTCAAAACAATCCTGGCGCGAACTGGTTAATAAAGGCACTTGGTAACTCATTGCTTTTCCCCACCCAGGAGTAAAATGGGTACCTGTGAGGGCAGAGATGGTTGTTATTAGCTGCTTTGAGTTGAAAACGGCAGCATTCGGAATGTTCCATTGGCCCAATGACCGGGGTAATAACGTGGAGCGCTTTGAGACCTTTGGTGTAAAGCGCTATATAAGCACTGTACAAATTTGTATTATTATTAGAGTGCCGGGTGAAAAATCATGTTCAATTGACACGGATTGAACTATAAGTTAAAATATTATGCCTAGCTGATGAGACCACATACTAACGAATGCTAACGAACAGCTGAAAAAGTTAATTCCTCGGGCGTAGACAAGGGCTTCGTCGAAAAAATACAAGGGCTTCGTCGAAAAATACAAGGGCTTCGCCGACAAAATACAAGGGCTTCGTCGACAAAATACAAGGGCTTGGCGACAAAATACAAGGGCTTCGTCGAAAAAATACAAGGGCTTCGTCGACAAAATACAAGGGCTTCGTTGACAAATTACAAGCAGCTTCCCCGCAATACGCTGAAGCAAAACAAGCTTACCTCTGTATGTACAGCAGGCCGACATCTATACAAGCATGCCTGGGTCGCTCCTGATTTAAAAGCATATACTTAAAATGGCGAGAAATTGGAATCGAAAGTCCTAGGTAGTGACGGCAAACGGTCGGAGCTTCTTCAGGTCGATTTCTAGCGAGAGCCTCTCCTCGGTGATCTGGCTCAGCTCTTGCTGCAGCTCGCTGTTGTGTCTCGACAGCTTGGTGTTCTCCTCCTTCGCCCGTCGGATCGCCGCTTGGATCGACTTCCGGTCGCACTGCATCAGGCTGAAATAATCAATTTTTTTTTCCTTTCACCAATTTCTTTGTGAATATACAGCTTCTCCCGTAAATGTGACCCACCACCCCAAAATACCATTTGATTGCTAGCGTTTTAAGCTTTAAAATAAGCTATAGTGGACTCAAATAGGTGGTATACTTTTTTATTATTGAGCAAAAATCAGGAGAAGGCCGATATTATCACCTTCGGGGATTTTTAAAAAAGTTGGTTTTTGTTGTTGTTGTTTTTGGAAAATGCCGTATCTCGAAATGGCATTTGCCGACTTCCGCCTGGTTTTGGCGTGGTGGGTCACAAATGTGATCCGCACCAGAAAAAGGTGATTTAAAGGTAGAATACACCATTGGTAATTGCTTGAATTGTCATGAATAGGTGGATTTGGGGGGGTTGTATTTTATAGTAAATATCGTTTAACTGACCTATCCGAAGTTTTACAATCATGGATAGCGAAAAAAGCATGAAAAACAGCGTCGAGCAGTTATTCTTATGTTATTTGTGTTTTTTTCGCGATCGCCATCCGGCGATCGCGAGTTTTTCTTTATAAAATTATATTTTTCAGAATAATTACAGCGCAATCATTTTGCTGGATGCCTAGAATCATTATTTACTTTCAGATGAGTAAGATATTTCTTAATAATTCGGTAGTAAATTGTTTCCATATCTGCAAATGGTGTATCCTACCTTTAACCCTAACCCTCCAGGTTATTTTGGCTAGAAATCCTGCCAGACACAGCAACATGCATCATTTGTTAAAGTGACAACCCTGTCCAGCGCAGCAAGATACATCAGGTCAAATATCTCAAGGTCAAACTGTCTCAGAGTGTGCAGTCACCCAATGCAGCAGAATCTATCTCTGGCATTGTTGAATGAATACTAGCTCTCAATAGTCTTAGACTGTGGTGGTCATTCACTGGTGTTGATTGCTAAATGCATCAAAGTGCACCAGACATTTGTTTTGTTCATGATGCACTGTGCTGTGTCTGGCAGGGTTAGGGATCAGTCGCGCTTATACATTTACGTGCATCACCTGCCCAATGTTGATAAGGTGAAATATTACGGGGGCGATTTTGGACCATTTCCTATTTTTAGGAAATGCATCGACAAAATATCGTAAGAACTGTTATTGAGATTTTTGATTATAAGGTGGTATCGCCCAAGCATATTGTTGGAATGCTTCCCGGTACCATTGGCCTGAACATGCCTCAGATTGAGTTTTGTTAAAAATATTCCCGCGCCTCGGCTCAGTGATGGTTACGAACTGGTTAAATAAAACCTTTAATATGCAAGGTTTTAGATTCCATTAAACAGTTGAATTTGACGAAGAAAAAACACCTTTTAGGGTTAATTTTGGTGATGAATTGTCTACAGTTTTATTGCCAGACTTACTCTGAAGACACCCTGACTGGCTCCGGTGCCGACGTGTGGCGTTTCCTGTCGTTAGCAAACTGGCATCTCTTCTCTCCAACTTCAAGCATTTCGCTGGATTTATACCGGTCTTTGCTAGACAGCTGCGGTGAGATTACATGCTGGAAAAAGAGAAAAACAATTTTAAAAAATGAGAAATATATCGAAAAGGGGGCAAATGTTCAGGAGGGTTATTTTAATACTATTCCGAGTACCAGCTTTACTACCAGGGGCCAATTTCATAAAACGTGTAAGCACTAAAATTTGCTTAGCATGAAAATTCTTCCTTGTAAAAAACAGGGTTACAAACCAAAATTTCAGTTGATGTTTATTGTTTGTGACTGGTATTCTGCTCTTTTTTGCTTTAAATGAAAAAACACATGGAGTTTGGGCGGATAACCTGTTTTTGCTGAGCAAGACTTTTTGTGCTAAGCACATTTTTGTGCTTACATGTTTTATGTAATTGGCCCCAGATATTAAAAAAATCCCATTTTCTCCCGCAAGAAACTGTCCAAAATGACCAAACAAATAGTGTCATTAGAATTGAGAAAATTATTCTTTAGGTTGATATTGAAAGTCAATTTGGAAGTATAAAAAAAAACAGCTTTGACTCTCGTTTGATCAAAACTAGAGAAGGGCCCGTAACTACACAATCGGCGTTACCTTTGCGGGAGTGTGTTCGTCCCCCTGAGAGTGCCTGGGTGGGGGAGGGGGAGGTGGGGAGGTTCCAGGGGATACTTCATCCTGATTGGACAGAGATAAAATGAATATTAGGAAGATTCGAGGGGTGAGGCTGGAGCAAGATGAGCAAAGTGATCGGCAGAAGGTTTAAGGATGAAAGGCTTTCAAGCAGTCGGGTCGGCGGTGGGGGAGTCGGGTCGGCGGTGGGGGAGTCAGGTCGGCGCTGGGGGAGTCAGGTCGGCGCTGGGGGAGTCAGGTCGGCGCTGGGGGAGTCAGGTCGGCGCTGGGGGAGTCAGGTCGGCGCTGGGGGAGTCAGGTCGGCGCTGGGGGAGTCAGGTCGGCGCTGGGGGAGTCAGGTCGGCGCTGGGGGAGTCAGGTCGGCGCTGGGGGAGTCAGGTCGGCGCTGGGGGAGTCAGGTCGGCGCTGGGGGAGTCAGGTCGGCGCTGGGGGAGTCAGGTCGGCGCTGGGGGAGTCAGGTCGGCGCTGGGGGAGTCAGGTCGGCGCTGGGGGAGTCAGGTCGGCGCTGGGGGAGTCAGGTCGGCGCTGGGGGAGTCAGGTCGGCGCTGGGGGAGTCAGGTCGGCGCTGGGGGAGTCAGGTCGGCGCTGGGGGAGTCAGGTCGGCGCTGGGGGAGTCAGGTCGGCGCTGGGGGAGTCAGGTCGGCGTTGGGGGAGTCAGGTCGGCGTTGGGGGAGTCAGGTTGGCGTTGGGGGAGTACAGGTTGGCGTTGGGGGAGTACAGGTTGGCGTTGGGGGAGTACAGGTTGGCGTTGGGGGAGTACAGGTTGGCGTTGGGGGAGTACAGGTTGGCGTTGGGGGAGTACAGGTTGGCGTTGGGGGAGTACAGGTTGGCGTTGGGGGAGTACAGGTTGGCGTTGGGGGAGTACAGGTTGGCGTTGGGGGAGTACAGGTTGGCGTTGGGGGAGTACAGGTTGGCGTTGGGGGAGTTCGCTCTGAGTTGCTTGTGACGTGTTCATCCATCCGTTTTTGATTTGTGAAAAAATATTGTGGGTGTACACGTCCCCCCGGCGTGAACTGGTTGAGAAGTGCTATGAAATTGAGCCTGGGGCCAATTTCATAGAGCTGCTTAAGCATAAAAATTGCTTAAGCACAAAACATTCTTGCTTAGTAAAACCAGCTTACCAGCCACAACTCCACGTGATGTATAATGTTTGTGATTGTACTTAGCTGTGGTTAGCTTAGCATAACAATCACATGAAATTTTGGCTCCTTACCTGATATATTAAGCAAGGGTTTTTGTGCTTAAGCAACATTTTGTGCTTAAGCAACATTTTGTGCTTAAGCAACATTTTGTGCTTAAGCAACATTTTGTGCCTAAGCAGCTTTATGAAATTGGCCCCATAGGCCAATTTCACGGAGCTGCTAAGCACAAAAATTGCTTAGCACAACAAAGTCTTGCTCATTAAAAACAGGTTACCAGCCAAAATTCTACGTGTTTTTCGTGCTAAGCAAAAAACCAGTTGATTATCCATCAAAAACAGTAAAGATCACGTGAAAATTTGGTCTGTAACCTTGTTTTTGCCAATGACACATTTTCATGCTAAGCAAATGTTTGTGCTTAGCAGCTCAGTGAAATTGGCCCCTGGTTATCACGAGAGAGTGCCATAGCTCTTACGTATTGTACCGTATCGTACATCTATGACGTCTGAATTAGTTACTCTTTTTTTTAACATCCCCCCACCATTGGTTGGTAGTCGCCCTGTCCGGCAGCCGTTAACAAGGACGTGTCGCTCGTGGTCATGCTCTCAAACTGGCTGAAGTCGGCGAAGTCCGTCTGGTCTTCCTCTTCGCCCGCCGACGACGTGTAGCTGTCGCGATTGCTGGAGGTCGAGGAGGAGCAGGTGCGCTCGCTGGAGTGAGAGCTGAGCTGAGTGGTGGGTCTGGGTGGGATGGTGGGCCGGGGCGGAGCCAGTTGTTGCCTCTCTGAGCATGTGGAAAGCAATTTAGAGAAAAAGTTTGCTATTTTGTCTTCGGACTATTCAACCACATGAGCTTAACATCCAACTAGGAAATTATTAACTTCAATTTGTTCTTCTATTTGTCATCTGTTTCAGATTTATTCCTTGCCAGGATTTTGTTTTGTTTGCTCTCACTCCAAGTTTCCGCTGTCTATTTTACTAACCACCCCCCCCCCTCCCTCTCCTCATTACTCCTATTCATACTTCCTTGTTAGTTCTTCCCTTTGATCTCTACCCTGGACCCCCTTCCCTGTGGTTTTACCCCTTCTGTTTTTGTTCCTACCCTGCTATGTTGCCCTATATATGTTTGTTTCTTGTACACAACCATTTAGTCTCTGAACAAGATCTTGTTAAGATCGAAATATTAGGCCCTCTTAACTTATTTGATTTGTATATTTCAGGTCATTCCAGCCAGTAAGCAGTTTGCAGCAGTTTTATCGTTATTCGTGCTATTTTGTATGGCGGAATTTAGCATTAGCATCAGCAGTTGATGTCCAACCAATAGTGGTTTTTGCCGTTACACACGTCAATGTTTACGATTCAACCAAAAATTTGTTTGTATATACCCAAAAAAAGCCAGTTCAGTATTCCAACTGCTCATGTACATGTAAAGATTTGACAATTGTTCTTTCGAGATATTAAAACATTTCATTGTATTCGTGCAAAAAACATAGCAGCAGATACCAGCAGATTTATTTTAGAACATTAAATTAAAATTACTTTAGAACACGACGTGTTTTAAAGTATATTGCGAAATATATTGCGAACCGCTACACCGGTTAGTATCAATTGTCTTCCTGCCAAAAATAGCTGTCGCCCGAATTTAGTCAAAAGGCTTCCCAACGTAGACAGTTCAAAAGTCAGGGGCTACACGATGCCCTGCAAACGAAGATGAACACTGCGACCATCAAGTTAAACATGTCATACATACCTCCTTGAGAATGTTTCCTTGAGAATTTAAACGCATCATAACGCCTACCTTTTTTCGTAAGAAATCTCGCCGAATGTTTCCTCTTCTTTGGTAAAAATGTGCCCAATATATTAAACTCTACCAAGCTGTGATCCAGAATACAATGTACCTTAAGACATTGGCAGTCATACATCCAACCAAAGCCAAAAGAAAAGTCCTCTTATACATATTGTTCTAATTCAAAAAGCTACTGAGCAACTTTCGGTCAAATAACCGCTTATCCATAGAGAAACTCCTTATGGATCCAGCCATACTCTTTATTTGGCAAATAACAATGATTTTATGGATAAAGTTAAGATTTTTTTTTTTAAAGTGCTGATCAAAAGTTGTGTAATTTAATAATACATGTAGGATACACCATTTGGTTGAATTGCTTGAATTATCAGGAATGGGTGAAAAATTCTTATTTTTTACATTTTTGTTCACATATTTAAATGTTTTTTTTCTTAAAATAAGCCGTGGCCACTGTACAGCCCTTTTGCCGTGGATGGTCACATTTGTAATGGCTTGAATTTTTAGGAATGGGTGGATTTTGAGGGGGTTGTATTTTATAATAAATATCGTTTAACTGACCTGTCCAAAGTTTTACAATAATTTTTACAATCTACTGGCGTCTGGCAGTTGTTCTTGTTGTTTTTTGTTGTTTTTTCGCGATTTATTTTTCAGAGCAGTTACAGGATATCTAGCTCAATAATTGTTCTGGATGCCTAGAATTATTATTTACCTATAAATAAGTAAGATATTTTATAATAATTCAGTAGTAGAAAATGTCAAAATCTGCAAATGAGAGAATGGGTTGCTATATGTTTTGTGTCTCCAGCCAGGGGCCAATTTCATATAGCTGCTAAGCACACAAATTTGCTTAGCATGACAATTTGTCCTTGGCAAAAACAAGGTTACAGACCAAATTTTCACCTGATCTTTATTGTTCTAGATTGATAATCAGCTGTTTTTTTGCTTAGCATGAAAAACACGTATAATTTTTGCTGGCAACCTGTTTTTAATGAGCAAGACTTTTTGTGCTAAGCAAATCTTTTTGCTTAGCAGCTCTATGAAATTGGCCCCAGCTTATAGCTGAAGTACCTAATAAGCCATGTAAGCAATTGGTCCGGGGTTTGGAATTAACGCACACAAGCACAACCCAGTCGTGAATACACAGAACAACCGAGGATACCCTATTGTGTTTCCTTTATTCCTGTACTATAACCTAACCCCACTAATCTAACGCTTACCTGAACGGCCAAGGACAAATTTAGATAAAGAAACCATCGTCCGAGGATTCTTTGTTCCCTTTTTTTCTTTAATCCTCGGTCGGAATACGACGTTAGAGCACATGTGATGCGATCAAGCAAAATCAGTCGGAACTCGGCAATTCTTGTTTTGAGATAGGGCCAAAATATGTTTGTAGGGGTGGACAAATCTAAATTGACTTTTTTACAAAAACAGAAGGGGGAAATTTTTTTCTTTTACATGAAAATACTCTTAACCAAATTCAAAAGGGAAGTGATACAAAAACATGATTTTCTCCGTTTCTTTATTTTTAACATGCTGGTGTTCAAATGGTTGTAATTTTTTTAAACAAAGGTCGTATTCACATGGGGTTTTCACTGAAATGGAGCCTGAAGTACGCTATAAAAGAATATTAACAAATCCCCAAAATAACCAGGGCCTACTTCAGGCTGATTTTGCTTGATCGCATCACATATGTGTCCTGCTTTTTGACAATGGTACAATTCCTCAAGGGGAATTGCAAGAGTTTACCAATGCTAAAAAAAGAAACGGAGGTTAGTAGACTGGGAGGGGTTAGTGTACAATGGAGTCAGTCTTACCAGAAGGCAGGATAAGCTGGTTCCGATCTAAAGACATAGACCGAGGGTGGATACCGTTATACCTTGGGGGTAGGGCAGGAGGGAGGAGGTCCAGTCCCCTGGGGGTGGGGGCCTGCCCCAGGGGTTCTGCTGTGCATTCTGCCAAAGCAGTTTGCCTAGAGAGGGGAGCCGGTATGCGCTGTTGGAGGGTGGCTCCCGAGTAGGATCTAAACAGATGGAAATGAGCGGAAGGGTTGAAAGGTCACGATGAGGTCATGGAGAGGTCAGACAAGAGTGCCGTGACGACAAAATGGAGCTACATGTATGTCGATTGGAAAGAGCATCACCACAACTAAATTCTAAGTGATTTTGTTCATGATGTAAGGTGAATAATTAAGAGTAATAAACATGCTGGTTGGTTTTACACCAGAGTTGTAGTCGAGTACCAGCTAAAGCTCCAGTCACACCAACGCCTGATACAACAAAGATTATCCCGGATAGCCACGGACCCAGAATGACCCTCTTCCGTGGCGAATCGGGATGAAATCGTCCAGACAGTCCCCTCGACGGTGGAAAAACCCAGACACCCCCGTACTGTCCCGTACCATGACGGACCCAACACGGAAACAGTACGTTTTACCAAGGATTGACTACGGACCCAACACGGAGCCAACACGAACCCAACACGAACCACCCCGTACTACCACGGACCCAACACGTTTCACCACGAACTGCCCCGGACCCAACACGAACTGTCCCACACTGTCCCGGAAGAGCTACGGATGCACCCTGAACCACCCCGGACCCACCCCGGACCCAACACGGACCGTCACGGAGACTATAAATACAGGTGCATTTTTCATTGGTTTTCACACCGGGGTGGTCCGGGGTGGTCCGGGGTGGTACATGGCGACAACGTGTTTGGAAAATTATGCGGTATCGCCAAGTATCGCCAAGCATCATCACTTTGCCACTACAGATTCACTACGTACTGTCCCGAACCCAACACTAACCGAACACGAACCATCCCGGATTGGGCTTCCATCCCGAACCGTCCCGAACCACCGACTTTTTTAAACAGTTTTTTTTTTAAAGTCGGGGAGACCTCCCGAACTGTCCAGGACTTTACCGATTCATCCAGTACCATCCAGAACTACCCCGGACCCAACACGAACCACCCAGGAACCAACAAGGATAGGACCCCGGAACGGCAATATTTCAGATGGTTCGGGACCTTGGTGTGACTGGGGCTTTAACTACCAGATATTAACCAGTTCGCGCCGGAGGCCATACATACACGCAGAGTTTTCCCCAGATTCAAAACGAATGACGCATACACACGTCACGAGTAAGCCTGGAAATGTCTGTCAGCAGCGAGGAAGGCTGGAAATGCGTGGGTGTGCTTCCTGGTACCATCGACCTAAACCCACCTCAGATAAAGTTTCGTTAAAAATAATCCCGTGCCTCGGCTTGGTGATGTTAAAATAATCCCAGAGCAAACTGGTTAAAGGTAGCTTTATGCATCCAAAGTCCCAAGTTAATTATTTTTCTAACAACGACTTAATTTGCCATTTACTGTCAATGTTTGTCTCGCTTTGTTCGCAACAAACAGCTCAGTATTGGGTCGTAAACAAAGTACATAGAAAGTACTCGACTACAGCACTGTTTTAAACAGTTTGTACCGAGTCAAACACAAAGTCCAACAGCAAGTTGCTAATGTTTGGTACAAAACCTGCCAACACGTAGCAAAACCTACAGTTGGAGTTTGATGAGCTGGGGGTATAGTTAGGGTTAATCCAATGTACTGAAGAAAAAAAAGATAAAGAATTAAAGAACGAAGCCCCAATACCTGGAGCGAGATCGAGGCGGGTAGTTTATAGGACCATCACGACCTTCTAACGTCAAACCCATGATACCACGCTCTGCAAGAAATACAGTCTATAACAATGATTCAATGATTTGGTGTGGAGAGCAACATGCAGATGATGTCAGTATTTAGAACGTGCAGATGATGTCAGTAGTCTGAACAATGTAGATGGTATATTAGAAAGGTGGTTAGAGCTACCGTAGTTAGTGGTAGAAAGCTGACAATGACGATGCATTGAAACATCCATAACGAGGTAAATGTTGTGAAACTTTGTTTCGGTTGGAAATTTGTACGAACAAATTCTTGCAGGAGTCGCGCGGCAGACAATTCAGAGTGTTCATTTCCTAATCTTCGGAAAGGTGCTGTTTGACTACAACCTTTGGTTGTTCTCCTTAGGGGCTAACCGAGAAGTTCCCCGGATGTCGAACTTGGCACAAGATGAAGAACAACGCTAAGCGCTTACAGAACCTCCGTCTGCGACGCGGCAACAAAATCCCCGACTTGGGTGGTCGTACCACTCGACCGCCGAGCTAGCCGAGGCTGGCTGGCTGGTCTGAATCCAATTTGCAGTAGGAACCGCAACCAAATGTTTCATCAGATGGAATGTTTTCCTTGGGAAATGTAAACTCAATCTCAGGCCGTGTCCGAATTACTTGGATGCGGCTTATTACACACAAGTCTATTAGTCAGGTTTCTTATGTATTTTTGTTCATTTTTTGTGTAGATTTGCTAAACTATACATTTTTGGAAACGTAAGGATATACTTAACATGAAAACCACTGTTTACATTTGTTTTCAGGTTCGTTATGGCGGCCATCTTGGATTTTTTAAATGGCACTTTGATGACGTCATAATGACGTCACACATTTTTCACAATTGTGTGCATATGTCTATGACCCAATAAACATATTACAAAAATAATTTTTAATTTATTATGTTCTGTTGATGAGATATGGCTTAAAGGTTAAAAAATGAAACAAAATCATACAAAATCACATGACGACGATATTATGATGTCACTTCAATGTATATCTATAACACATCCTGCCATACCTGAATACTAAAATTGAACCCAATCGGACTTATACTTCCAGAGATATAGGGCATTGAAAAAATTGACCTTTAATGTGACACCCATTGACTTTTCAATTGTCACGTCACATTAAAGGTCCACTTTTTTCAAAAGACCTAAAAACAAATGAAAACATTGGTTTTCATGTTGAGTCTAACGTTTCCAAAAATGTATAGTTTAGCAAATCTACACAAAAAGTGAACGAAACTTTCAATATGTACATTATGAACCTGACTATATGGTAGCTGCTGCAGCCGCTGTGCTTAGACTTGTGTGCACTTTTAAGCCGCAGCCGAGTAAATTGGACACGAGGCTTAGATTCGGTAGTAAGCAGAGCCTCAAAATTGTGGCTAGGGTTATAGGCTCACCATGCACAAAGGCACGGATTTACAATTGTCATTACAAAATGTCAGAAAGTTATTCATGGATTTTAACCAGTTCGCGCCGGATGACATATATAAACGCAAAGTTTTCCCCAAATTCAAAGCAGATGACAAATAAACACGCCAAGTTCAAGTTCGGAAATGTCTGTCAGCAGCAAGCAAGGCTGAAATGCGTGGGTGTGATTCCCGGCCATATCGGCCTTCGGATCGAGATTCGTTAAAAAAAAATCCCGCCCCTTGGCTCGGTGATGTTATAATAATCCTTGCGCGAACTGGTTAATAGCAACGTGTTAATTAAACAAATCCGTAGAAGCACTCACCTTTGTCGACATTCAATTCACAATATTGCAGATTTAACGAGAACGTAAATTCAAAACCTGAGCCAACGAGAGCACTTAGGGCCTGCTCTAAAGCCAAACACAACTGAATCCATCCTTCGATTACCTGGACTCGTATATTTTATAACCAGGAGCTGAATTTCATAATGTGGCAATCGTTGCCTTCCCTGACATTTTTTCTTTAATTACTTACCCCCTTCCAGGAAATGTTGGAGGGACATTGTTAGCTACTGTTATGAAACGTAAAGTGGTTGGGAGCTCGCCAACAAATAAAATAAATATTATACACTGAACAAAAATATAAATGCCAAAATTTTTTTTAAACGCCTCAGTGATGCAGTGATTCCACCCACATCTGTGTTGTGGGTGGAATCACTGCATCACTGAGCAATTCTCACTGGCAGAGATGGACACAAATATTGTTTACAAATCAAGACAAATAACAATTTTTGGGGCGTTTATATTTTTGTGGGCATTTATATTTTTGTTGGTGTTTATATTTTTGTGGGCGTTTATGTTTTTGTTCAGTGTAGTTAGGTGTGAAAAATTAAAACAATGAAACAATAAAGAAAGTATTTCAAACTGAAAACACAGAGGGTCTCAAAAAAAGAAGAGAGATACATGGTTTGAGGGTGGGTAGTCGATATTAGCTCACCGAGGTATTGGAAGTTGACAAACTACATGTAGTTTCGCTTCGGAAACTAGTTTGTCAACTTCCAATACCTCAGAAAGATAATATACTATTTTATAGCATGGTTTGAGCGGTAATTACTGGTCCCGAGGTGTAGGTCAGCTTGACTACCTCCCGACGTGAAGCGAAGGAAGGTAGTCGAGCTGACCTACACCGAGGGACCAGTAATATTATACAGCATGGTTTGAGGGGAAGTAGTGGGAATTACTGCTCCCGAGGTGTAGGTCAGCTCGACTACCTCCCGACGCGAAGCGAAGGGAAGGGAGGTAGTCGAGCTGACCTACACCGAGGGACCAGTAATAGACAAATACAGCATGGTCTGAGGGGAAGTAGTGGGAATTGCTGGTCCCGAGGTGTAGGTCAGCTCGACTACCTCCCGACGCGAAGCGAAGGGAGGTAGTAGAGCTGACCTACACCGAGGGACCAGTAATATACAAATACAGCATGGTTTGAGGAGAAAGTAGTGGGAATTACTGGTCCCGAGGTGTAGGTCAGCACGACTACTTCCCGATGCGGCGTTGAGGGAGGTAGTCGAGTTGACCTACACCAGTAATCTCCACTATTTTCCAAAAATAAATCATGCTGTATTCGTTTTACTAAACCTCACCAATATTCACTGCCTTATCGAAAACAGCGTTCGTAGATTTTGCATCTTTATTTTAGCAAAAGAGTTTTTCATCGGTCAATGACGGAAATCTAGTAACGTCACCGAGACTGGTTCCGTAAATATTACAACCCACAGATTACACATCTACGAGGCGGGCAGCGAGGATGACGTCACCTGGCAGTGTATAATTTTTTACTTTCTAGACGCGCGGCGGAATCGGCCAATGACATGCTTTAATTTGCTCATGAATATTTATGAGGTGTAGTAATATTGACTACCCACCGTCAAACCATGATCACTTCTGAAATTCCAAACATTTTCAGAGGGTTTCTCAAACGTTAAATGTAATGGGCATAAATTCCGGGGATGGGGAACATGTATATGTCCCACTCCCATCACTTTTTGATACCTCGTTCGATATGGGGCATAATAGTACTCCCTCCCCCTTTCCCTAGTCTCTATAACCATATGCACACGCCAGACTATTGTTGGGGAAGAGGAGGGGGTGTGCATGGGGTGTGCATGGGGTGTGCATGGGGTGTGCATGGGGGGTGTGCATGGGGGGTGTGCATGGGGTGTGCATGGGGGGTGTGCATGGGGGGTGTGCATGGGGGGTGTGCATGGGGTGTGCATGGGGGGTGCATTAGGTTGGAGGGAGTGCAGTGGGGGTGCAGTGGGGGGTGCAGTGGGGGGTGCAGTGGAGGGTGCACTGGGAGGTGATTTGGGAGGGGGGTGCATTGGGAGGTGGGTACATTAGATGGGGGTGCATTATTATTATTATTTGTTTTTGTTTTGGGGGGGTGCATCGAGGGAGGGGGTGCATCGAAGGAGGGGGTGCATCGAGGGAGGGGGTGTATCAAGGGAGAGGGTGCATTGGGGGGGGGGGGGGGGGGTACATTGGGAGGTGCATTGGAGGGGGGGGTGCAAACTATCTCCTTTCCGAGACCTTTCAACAGGTGGCAGTAGGGCAATGGGAAGGGTTTGTTGGGGGTGCATTCGTGGTGCATTGGGGTTGCAGGGGGGGTGTTGATGGGGGAGGGGGGATGACTTACCCATACTATCTCCTCTCCTTGTCCTTTCTACGGGTGGCGGTGGGGCAATTTTGGCAAGCATTTCTTGTTCTCCGACTGTAGCAGCACGCTTCTTTATTTTGAAGACCTTAACGTCTTTTTCCTCACCGATGTCTTCGTCGGTCAAACATTCGAGCCGAAGCGGATCTACAAAACACGCAAAAAAGCAATCCGTTGGTAATTTCCTAAGGATTCCCCCAGAACTCGATTCGAGTCGAATATCCAAACATTTTGTGATCGAGCGGGACTTCACTTGAAGGTAGTATACACAATTTACTTTTGATGTCATTTACAAAAATGGATGGGTCAGAGGCTTCATATTTTATAGTATTGTGATGCTGACCTGTTTTAAAGTTTTCAGTTCAGATATCCTAAATAAAAAAGAAGGTAAAATGCTGTTTATGTAGTCTGCTTGCAATTCAACTTCAATTTTTTTTCAAATAAGAGTTTTGCAAATCAAGCATATTTCAGAACTTGACCTCAAGTGAACTTTGACCTTAATACTTGACCTCTAACACAACCATGATATAAAAAGTTTGATTGGAAGTGCATATAATACCAATTTTTAGAAACTTTTAACCAAAATGACACACGCAGACTACGTACAGACTCCAGTGATTGCAAAGCTCTTTCTGAACTTTCTTATCTTTCCACAGTGTAGTTGCAAACCTACCTACCATTTGCAGATATCGAAATTATTTACTACCAAATTTTTAGGAAATATCTTACTCATCTGAAAGTAAATAATGATTCTAGGCATCCAGCAAAATGATTGCGTTAAAAATCCTGTAATTACATGTATTCTGAAAACTATAATTTTAGAAGAAAAAAAATTGTGATCGCCGGACGGCGATCGCGAAAAAACACAAATAACATAAGAATAACTGCTCGACGCCGGTTGAAAACAAACGCTGTTTTTTTTGGGTGCTTTTCTCAGAATCCATAATTGTAAAACTTCTAACAGGTCATTTAAACGATATTTACTATAAAATGTACAATCCCCCAAAATCACCCATTCATGATAATTCAAGCAATTACATGTACCAATGGTGTATCTAACCTTTAACCCTAACCCCTTAGGCCTTACTTTGGGCTAAAGAACTGCGTACTACAGAATACTACTTAGTATTTTGTAGCATTGGGTCTCTCCGTGACTGATGATTGGGTGTGTACTGACAGAGTACAGATACTGCCAACTACAAAATACTAATAGTGGCAATACAGGTCAGTAATACTTACCTGGCAAAAAATGCAGTAGTCCAGCCTTGACCCATTGTGTCCCAAGTGACAATTTTTGCTGTAGAGTTTAGAACACCTTACACAGCATACATGGGCCATGCACACTCAGCAAGCGGAGGGACCCAATGCTAAAAAGTACTATGAGTGCAATGAGGGGTGAACTACCAAATACTAAAAATTACTACAGGCATTGCACACAAGTCAGTGAGAGTACAATTTTGTACATGTACAATATTTGAGGGGTTCTGGCAAAATGAGGGCAGAGGTTAAAATGGGCATTCTCAGGTATTTGAAAAGAGGAAAAAATTCTCCTTTCAATGCTGTTTCTTGCGCTTCAATCAGACATTTTGTTAACAAGTTATGGCTGGTAAAAAGTTTGCAATTATCAGCATGTCCCAAAAATAAAATGTTGAGAAAAAAGGTCGTTGTATTGTTTTTTCCTTAAAAACACTTATTAAACTACTTTCATACTATTTCTCAACAAAATATAGTTATTGGCTATTCCAAAGATTACAAATATCAATAAATCTAAAAATTTAAAAAGATCTTTCATTTTTATTATTTTGCATTTTTCTCCACTATGCCCTGTGCCCAGTTCCGTCTCATTTTGCCAGAGTGCCTCACATATTTCAAGCGAATCTAATGGTGCGAAATACGGTACCCTCTGGAGACTTGAACACAATGGAGACAATGGGAGTGAAAAGGTCTCCAAAGAGTAATTTCTATAGATGAATAGGTCTCCCTTAGGAATTTCACGAATTAGATTTTTGGATTGTACTTAAATTATCCAAAAACTAGGGTTAGAATGTGGGTTAGGGTTAGTGTTTGGGTTAGGGTATGGGTATAATATAGGGTATATTGGGTCGAAATTTCAACCCAGGAAATTAATTGTGATTGAAATAAGAGCATTTTCAAAAAAAGTGCTTGACTTTTTAACCATTTTGTACACGAGAACAAAGCCATGTCTCCACAGTGATACAAAAACGCGAATACATGTACCTGAATGTGTTCTTGGTCTGTTTCCGGCCTCATCTGCTATTGTGACTGTCTTACCATCGGGTTTCACATGAAGCGCAATAGGTTGGAAGATCTTGGCTTCCTAACAGATACACAAACAAACATATGGACATAGATTACAGCATGGTTTAAACTACACTGAACAAAAATATAAATGCCCCCAAAAATATAAACGCCCACAAAATAATAAACGCCCACAAAAATATAAACGCCCCAAAAATGGTTATTCCAACACAGATTTGGGTGGAATCACTGCATCACTGAGCAATTCCTCACTGGCAGAGATGGACACAAATATTGTTTACAAATCAAGACAAATAACCATTTTGGGGCGTTTATATTTTTGTGGGCGTTTATATTTTTGTTGGCGTTTATATTTTTGTTGGCGTTTATATTTTTGTGGGCGCTTATATTTTTGTGGGCAATTATATTTTTGTGGGCGTTTATATTTTTGTGGGCGTTTATATTTTTGTGGGCGTTTATATTTTTGTTCAGTGTAAATTCATACATATCTAAGACAGTTCAACTATTACTAAAGAGCGTGTAAGTTGACTTTACGAGAAACTGGGAACATCGTATAGTAGCTTCAACGTGTAAAGTGAGGAGTTTTCTGGAAATACTTTGTTTTGACGCTGTTTTTTTTACTAAAGGTAGACAAAAAAACTGCCGACGATGGTTAAAGGTAGGATACACTATTTGCAGACAACAAAATAATTTACTACCGAATTATTAGGAAATATCTTACTTATTTGTAAGTAAATAATGATTGTAGGCAACCAGCAAAAGGATTGTGCTAAATATCATGTAATTGTTCCTAGCGATCGATAAAAAAACAATAACATAAGAATCACGAATGCCGTTTTTCTTGCTTTTCTTAGCATCAATGATTGTAAAACTTCGAGCAGGTAAGTTAAATTATATTTACTATAAAATAAAGCCCCCCAAACTCACTCATTTATGATAATTCAAGCAATTACCAATGGTGTATCAAACCTTTAAAAACGAACGTCGTTTTGTCTTACCTTTTTCTTGGCATTCATGATTGTAATTTTACCATAAATACCCACTATGTCTTGTAATACATCATTTTAAAGCTTATTTCTTGTAGATTTCATTTCTCTAAATATCTAAAAACGTCAAGATGCCTATTTTACAGCCCTTTCGTCGTGTACGGTCCCAAATGGTGTATCCTACCGGTACCTTTTAATATACATATTATTGGGTAAAAGGGTCGACTGCTTTCATTGATTTTCATTGTGTGGGATAATGGGAATAATGTTAACCAGTTCGCGCCGGGATTATTTTAACATCACCAAGCCGACGAGCGGGATTATTTTTAGCGAATCTCGATCCGAAGCGGGTTCAGGCCGCCAGTACCGGGAAGCACATACACCCATGCATTTCCGGCCTTGCTCGCTGCGTGTTTATGCGTCATCCGTTTTAAATCTGGGGAAAACTTTGCGTTTATATTCGTCATCCGGCGCGAACTGGTTAAAAGGCTTATTACTCAAAAGCAGCTTAAAGCGATTTGCGACTCATTTCGCTGGGTTAAGGTCAAATAATGTGAGGGGTTCTTGCAGAATGAGACGGAACTGGGCAGAGGTTGAAATGAGGGTTCTCAGGTATTAGAATAGAGGATAAATTTCTCCTTAATACAAAGCTGTTTGTTTGCACTTCAATCGGATATTCCATTACGAAGTTACGGCTGTTTAAAGTTTGCATTTATGAACATGTCGCAAAAGTACAATATTGGGCGTTTCAAGTTTTGTACATGTGATATGGAAAAAAATGTCAATTGTTTTTTCTTAAAACACTTTTTTTTCATTACTTTCTTACTATTTCTTTAGAAATATGGTTAGTAGATTACAAATATTAATAAATCTGAAAATTGGAGAAAAAAAATCACAACCATCCAGTATTTTGCCGTTTTTTCCACTATGCCCTGTGCCCAGTTTTGTCTCATTTTGCCAGAACCCCTCACATAATGGGGTTGGTCATTTTTCTCTGGGACAATCGTTGTTTTACAAGTGCGAGTAAATAAACGATAACTATTTCTGTCGTTTTCAACTTACAGGATCGGGGGAGATGGATGCAAAGTCAAAGTTAGCTGGTGACTGGGAAGAAGGTGACGGAACGGCAGGAAATGGCGAGTCTGTGAACGTGGCCCAATTCTTGGAAATAAAAAAAATTAAAAAATAAAAATTAAAAAAATAAAAATAATAGCAGGGACGTGTGTGGCCTCTTTATCGTTCACCATGCTTTTTTGTTTTTTTGGCTAAGATTTTTTGTTTAGTAAAGTGGTAAAATTGTGTAATTTTGAATTGCAAATCACAGATAAACTCACTCGGTTTCTAGAATAAGGCCATGTCCGAAACGGGTGTCTAGAGCTACAGCTACGGCTATTGTCTGCGTCGGCCATTTTGTAGCGCTGTCCGAAATGCCGTCTAGAGCAACAGCTACGGCTACAAAAGAAGTTGTCTAGCTCAGGCAAAACAAAATGGTGGCAGCACTGACGTCAATTTTGGAGCAAATTTTTGTTTATTTTTCAATGATAGTGCATCGAATTGAAACTAACAAATCAAAAAATACGTCAATATCATCAAGTATTTTAACCGGCTGTTAACAAACATTGCGTAACATCTAGCAGACGATATTTGTCATCGCAATTTTGCAAACACTAATTCAAGCATCGCTTGGGGGCGCAATAAAAAGCTGTAGGCTCTACCGTAGCCGCCTACGTAGACGTAGCTGTAGACATAGATCGTAGCTCTAGACACTTGTTTCGGACACGGCCTACGACAGTTCAGTATCTCACCTGAGCATGTGCACAGCGATTTGTGAGGGGGTTCTGGCAAAATGAGACGGAACTTGGCAAAGGTTGAAATAGTGGTTCAAAATGTGGGGTTCAATAGGTATTAGTAAAGAGAATAAAATTCTGGCTATTAATTGACGGCGTCTTATTTTACAACGACCCAAAGACACGTCGTAACTTACGGCGTGTTTCATACCGTTGTCAAAGTAGTTGCGATGTGTGTTCAACGCATCGCAAGTTTCGTGAAATGGATCGTACGACGTGTCGCGAGATGCAGCGCGTCACTTTTCAAAACGTTTAGTGAAATCGGGGGCTGGATCCTGGACAAAATGCATCAATTGCACCAGCATTGCTTCGGGCCTCCTGAACAAGTCTATCATTCATCACTATTTTGTTTCACCGCCAAAATCTAATAATTTGGATTTTGGCAAATTTCAGGGTGGTAAGCATTTGTGACCTGGCACCACGAAATGGGTGGAAAGTCTAAAAAAAGTCTAAAAATTGACATTATTACATTTCTAGAAAGAGGATGCCCAACGCTTTCAAATGATGTATCGTGTGTGTTGCTGTAGCTTATTCCTAGCCGCCGCTATACTCTATTGAAGTAGCTGAAGTCATGCTCCCTTGTTTTGAGAAAAAGGAGTTCAAAGTCCGTGAACCGTGCCAACTCTACTACCAATCAGTGCAATTCAGCCACACAAAAAACCACACTTTAGAGATTTAATTGAGCTATACAATTTTGGGATATGATAAAGAAGGATTTATTGTATGTAAAACATTAACAACTCGAAACCGACATCCCACATGAAAAACGAAAGTTTCGGCCAATAACTCCTTTTGCTTTTGGCCATGTGAGACTTTCTGCTCATTTCTGAGGTAAAATTCAAAACCGAGATTAAGATAATGAACTTGCCTCGTCTGTCTTGTTAGGTGTGGGCGGAGTTACACTTCTAGCAGGGGTGGACTGAAGCGGCCGTGGAACTGGAGAAAATAAAGGTTGGCAGTACAAACGCAAGATAAATATCAAGAAATATAAACTCTGCATTAACGATTAAAGTCAAATCATAAAAGTCAAATTTGTTTAATATTGGAAGTACATGTAGACCAAAGGTTTTTATTTTTTAGACAAAACAAACATTTAACCCTAACAACCCCAAACCCATCTAACTCCAACTGCAGGTTTTGCCAGGTTTGGTACCAAACATTAGCAACTTGTTGTTGGACTTTGTTTGCTTCAGTACCAAAGGCCAAGGAAGACCCTGTTGAATTCTGCGAGGTTCAGGACAGAAAGGCAAGAGACTTGTAAAAATGTTGGAGTTTGGGGAAATGCACAGGCATTTATTCGTGGGTGGATCACGGCTGGCCACGGCACAGTTCCTGGTCAACTGTATTAAGTGTATGTGTACACCCTGTATGTCCCCACTCAAGCACATAATACCACAGGCCAGTCATCAATGCACTGATACTGAACAATGCATTGACCCATCTGTACCAAGTCAATCAAATTTCTACTGTTGGAGTTTGGCAGGTTTAGCACTGTTAGGTTCAGTACAGTGTACCAATAATTACTGAACCTGTGTGAGCTGTTGAAGTTTGTTAGGTTTGGTATGCTTTCTAGTGCGAGAGCCTAGGGGATTGGGGTTGAAACAAGGGTTGAGTTCGGTCTGAGATAGTACATGCGCACTAATAGGCAAGGCAATTTTGTCACTCATTGCTTCTCTCCACCCAGGGATAAAATGGGTACCTTTGAGGTCAAAAAGTCATTTTGCGACGAAGGCCGTGTCAGAAACGAGTATCTAGAGCTACGGTCTAGGTCTATAGCTACATCTACATAGGCACTAAGGTAAATGGAATTCGGATGTGGCTACGGTAGAGCCTACGGCTAGTTATTGCGCCCCCAAGCGATGCTTGAATTAGTGTTTGCAAAATTACGATGTAAGAATTTACAACAATTAGCGTCTGCTAGATGTTACGCAATGTTTGTTTACAGCCAGTCGAAATACCTGATGATATTGACGTATTTGTCGATCTGTTAGTTTCAATTCAATGCACTATCATTGAAAAAATTATAAAAAATTTGCTCCAAAATTAACATTAGTGCTGCCGCCATTTTGTTTTGTCTGGGCTAGACAACTTCTTTTACGGCTAGATTTTTGTGAAGTTGTAGCCGTAGCTCTAGACGACATTTCGGACAGCGCTACAAAATGGCCGACGCAGACAATAGCCTTAGCTGTAGCTCTAGACACACGCTTCGGACATGACCTTATTCCTGATTTTGATGGTCTGGGTCACACATTTGCATTATTGTACCAGTACAATCAATCAAATATGCAAATGAGTAATTAGGTATGCAAATGAGCTTGGCCAACCTTCCTCTTGTTTGGGGCCTAGGACCGGCACCAGACTGGCAGGTAGTTGCTCCGGTAACTCCACCCTGTGTCTCCTGGCAACCACTAGATGCATCGCTGTGCAGAACTCGGGAAGTGATAAGGTGCCATCTTTGTTCACATCGGAGAGTTGCCTTCAAAGAAAAATCATCAAATAACTTGTTTACCAACTAGAACCAACACAAATCCTCCCGAATCCTGCAAAATCCTCTTTGCAAATTGCAGGATTTTGCAGGATTGAGGTCGAGTAACATTGACAAATCATAAATTGGAACCGGCTATCCGTAATCAGCAGTCGGGTTACGGGTACCCGGGTACCCAGTTATCTGGCACAGCCCTAATAGGTACTTACCATATTTTCGATAGTTCCAATGTTGGTAGTTTGGATTTTTCAAAAAATTCCTTAGAATCAGCACCTGAAAGTATTAAATCAATGAGTTTAATTTACCATCAACGACCAAAACGTGGCAATTGCAGGCAAAAGTAGTCCAAATTATATATGTGATTATAATTATATTATATATGTAAATGATACATCATTTTAAAGGTGAGAACCTAGAGAATTTGAAAAAAAAAAAAATCTAAAAAAACAAAAATGTCAACTTTTTCTGTGTTTTGTTGGAGCAGGTCACATTTCAATTTCGGTTTCCTTTTTTTAAAGGTAGGATACACCGTTTGCAGATATCGAAAATATTGACTACCGATTTATTAAGAAATATCTTACTCATTTGAAAGTAAATAATGATTCTAGGCATCTAGCAAAACGATTGCGCTAGATATCCTGTAATTATTCTGAAAAATTCTATAAAGAAAAATGTTGCGATAACATAAGAATAACTGCTTGACGCCGGTTGAAAACAAACGCTCTTTTTTGTACTTTTCTCAGCATCCATGATTGTAAAACTTTGGAGAGGTCAGTTAAACGATATTTACTATAAAATACAACCTCCCAACTCTACCCATTCATGATAATTCAAGCTACTACCAATGGTGTATGTATCCTACCTTTAAGACACGCTGTATATAAAAGAGAAATAAGAAGTGTTCCATTCTTACCTGATAATAGACCGTTAGGGTCAGATTGCAATGTACTAAACTGCTTAGTGTAATACACTCGCTGCTCGGGAGTTATCAGCCATACGTCCTCGTTTCCCTCATGCATTTTGCCTTTGCCATGGGGACCTGATTCACCGTGACTCTCGGGGAATTTGGCCCAGGACGTGTCCAGGGTGTTGTCCAGGGTGTTGTTGAGGGAATTGTCCAGGGATTGCGGCGGCTGCGAAATTTGAGTTTCCCCTGCGGAAAAAGGAAATTCTTGGAGTTCAAGGCCGAAAATCAATGAAAACAGTCCATGAAGTTGGGACACAAAGTGTGACATTTTGGTAGATTTCTTAGCGTCATGCCTTTTTTTTAAAGAAGGAAGGAGGCCCTTTTTTTCCCTTTTTTTTTCTTCTTCAAAATGGCCGCTTGACACATCTTAATTCGAGTCATGCAGTAAACATGTAACACCCTATCTTCCAATTTAAAATAAGAAAATGGTTCACCCACGATTAGAAATTAAAATTCATGTTGGTCGATTATGTATGCACCGTACACGACTACACGTCACACCCTAGCCTTCCTATTATAACAAATATATTTCCAGAGCATGTACACAGTGATGCTAAAGTCTAAAATACGATCTTAAAAGTGTATTATCTTTAAAAAAAAAAAAAAAAATGGCCAAAATGGTCAAATTTATCATTTTTTTCAAAAAAAAAAAAAAAAAAAAAAAGGAGGCGGCCCCCAAAAAGGAAGCGGGCGGTGACGCTAAACATGTTTTTTTTTTCATTTGGCCTTATCAACTAAATGGTTTTCCAAAAAGGAACAATGACTACATTGGCTTTGAATAATGATAGTATAGATACATGATGTATTTTGTCTGTTGTAAAAACAATTAAACAATGTTAGCTTTAATTTTATGCAAAACAGAAAAACAATCTTTAACAATTATTACTCCTGAAACCATCTTGAACAATAATGATAATACCCAAATGTCAATAAAAAAAAAATTAAAAAAATTTATATAAAAAAAACAAAAAACAAAATCATAATAATTTGTTTTACAAATTATAATAAAACAAACCTCAGGTACCTTTTCGGTCTTTTGCAAAGGACGCCCATCCTTCATCCGTGATGGGACCAAAACCAGGGATGCTGCCTTGCTTGTCAAACGGGCGGTGCTCCCTGGGGCTAATGGGTGACGGCAAGCTCTTGTGTCGCTCCAGACCCACTGGGTGGGTCGGGGAGGTGATGGGTGGGATGTCGTTGAAGGGGGAGGTGTCACGGGGTGAAGAAGAAGGCGGTGAGCCAGTTATCTGATAAAGAGAGAAAGAGAGCTGAGGAAACGAGTACAAATGTGACCCGCTCTTTGAAAATAAGTCAGATGTCGCACAGTGCGCTTACGAGATTTGGGTGATTGAACGCAGAGAGGGGGGTTTTCGTACGAAAATTTGATATTCCTATTTCATGATTTTCACCTTGGTTAGGATCTATATTTTCAATTTCTACATTAAAACATGCTGAATTAAATCAGACTTTAGTATTCTATTGCATACAGTATCTCCTATTAAAAAGGGAAATAATTTTGTTAATGCATGATTTCTCATGAATGGGGTTTTTAGATTTTGCAAAATCGTCAACATTAAAATCGGTGTATCACAAGAATGCAACATGCTACAGACCTCCAACATATATCCAATGCACTCTTTCTAATGGTATACATAACTCCGTTTGTCAAATTTTCAACATCTGACTCATTTTTACAGAGCAGGTCACAAATGTGACCCACTCCACAAAAAAAGGTCATGATATTGATTTGTGTTATGTCGCAAAATTTAGTTAGGCGAATCCAGGATAATTGACCATTTGCGTGTGGAATTTAAATAATATCTGGTACACTGACTTGTTAACACAGCTTGGCACAGTTTGACTTTAAATTATCCAGACCAAATACACTGTTGCTATATCACGTGATTCGGGGCAAGCTCTTGTATAGTTACGTTAGAGACGCTCAGCACCAATACATTGTTCACAGTGGTTGAGAATGGTACAAAGACACCAGACTATTCCAGAGCCGGGGGTTGCTAGCGTAAGGCTTGCCCCGAATCACGTGATATAGCAACAGTGTCTTTGGTCTGGAGAATTTAAATGTAAACTGTGCCAAGCTATGTGGTGCGAAATAAGGTACCCTCTGGAGACATGAACACAATGTGTACAATGGAGACATAACGTCTCCGGAGGGTAAACTTCTATAGATAAATATGGTCTCCACTGGGAATTTCACTAATTAGATTTTTGAATTTTACTTGAATTACTCAAAAACTAGGATTAGGATGTGGGTTAGGGTATAATATAGGGTATATTGGGTCAAAATTTCAACCCAGGAAAAAAATTATGGTTAAAATGGGAGCATTTTGAAAAACATGCTCGACTTTCTAACCATTTTGTACACGAGAACAAAGCCATGTCTCCACAGTGATACAAAAATGCGAATGGGTGAACAAGTCAGTGTACCAGATATTATTCAAGGTCAACACGCAAATGGCCAATTGTGACCTGCCCCAGGAAAAGGTGACAAAAGTCGCAAAAACTCTAAAAATAGAGTTATGTACATGGTTAGAAAGTCCAGGATATAAGCTTTCATTTGGTACATAGTACAACTCCATAGCCCCTCCCATTCCGGTGATATGACGTTTTTGCATATTAACGGAATTCAAAATACACAACTGAGAAAACAGGCTTCGAAACACAACAAAACTAAGACAATACATTGGAACCATGCACTCTTAAAAGGTTTTGTTTCACTTTATTTATCGAATTCCATTTTTGTGTTAATTCAATTTTAAACTTTGGATATTTAAGATGTCATTTAAGACAAACAAATCTAAATTAAATTTTGACTATAATATTTACCCTATTAACCTTAACAGGCCATTACTCATAAATGCATAGCGCGACTTATGTCACTTTTTCCTGGAGCGGGTCGTAAGCTTTCATTTGGTACATATACATGTACCGGTAGTACAGTTTCATAGCCCCTTCCATTCCAGTGATTTTTGCATATTAACCCTAACTCCCTACACAACAAAGGAAGTTGGAGGATTTTGAAGGAATTGTATTGTTCAATAACAATGGTGAGGGAGTTAGGGTTAATAGCTTCCATGAAATTCAAATTACACAACTGAGAGAACAGGCTTCGAAACACACACAAAAATACATGTAAGAGTAAGACAACACATTGGAACCATGCACCAACTTTATTTATCAAAATCCAGCTTTTTGTTAATTAAATCTGAAACTTTAGATATTAAAGATGTCATATACATGTAACCCTAACCACCTAGGCTCTCGCACTAGAACGCATAACAAACTTCAACAGCTCACACAGGTTCAGTAATTATTGGTACACTGTACTGAACCTAACAGTACTAAACCTGCCTAACTCCAACAGTTGAAGTTTGACCGACTTGCTACAGATGGGTCAATGCATTGCATTGACTTGATACAGATGGGTCAATGCATTGCATTGACTTGGTACAGATGGGTCGATGCATTGCATTGACTTGATACAGATGGGTCAATGCATTGCATTGACTTGGTACAGATGGGTCAATGCATTGCATTGACTTGATACAGATGGGTCAATGCATTGCATTGACTTGGTGCAGATGGGTCGATGCATTGTATTGACTTGCTACAGATGGGTCAATGCATTGCATTGACTTGGTACGGATGAGTCAATGCATTGCATTGACTTGGTACAGATGGGTCAATGCATTGCATTGACTTGCTACAGATGGGTCAATGCATTGCTCAGTATCAGTGCAGTGATGACTGGCCTGTGGTATTATGTGCTTGAGTGGCAGAGTTGTATGACTCGAGTCCAGGACTCGGACTCGAGTCCGTCTCGAGTCACAATTTTGGCGACTCGGACTTGACTCGAGTCACGTCGGCAAAAGACTCGAACTCGGACTCGGACTCGACTACCATGACTCGGACTTGACCTCGAGGACTCGTGACTCGAGTCACGTATTTTCACCAACAATACCTTTTTTAGTTTGTTGTAAATATTAAAAACAATTCCAATGATCCGATCGTCATGCACATGAAGGAAAATTAACGTTTAGCACACGGAATAAGCAGTTACACTGATGTTGCAAGTAATAGTGTTCGTGATTACTGTGTTGCTATGGCCATGGTAGTGTACAGCGCACGTACATACATACATGTGTATACGATCAATACGCATAATAACACTGGGATATATTTCTGTAAAAGCATTATTGTGCACGACACCAATATTAACGCTGCTATTCTGTCAACCTTAACACCATAGCCACTGCTTGATGCATATTACCAGGGAAATAGGAATTCGTCTCCGGAGTCCGAATGACGGCTTTAGCTGGCTGTGGCTATATCGCTACCTCTTTTTAATGTTAAAACATAGGCGGCTTACGCGCTGATCTAGCCATAGACGCAACCGAAGCTGACCATAGTTTGGCATGTCTGGTACCTGTAAAAACACCGCCTGTATATTGCTGAGATGGCTGTGTGTTGTTTGCACCAGTTTTCACACATGTCGACACAACCATATCCACCACACACGCTTGGTCACGTCACGTCAGTTCGCTAGTCGCTACAACAATTTTTTAACCATGGCATCTGTCGTTCTTCGTATTGTTTCTTTTGGTTACACCAACTTTAAAACAAATTTTGAAACTTCAAAATCAAGTGCGATGTGCAAATTTTGCAAGCGAAAAATATAAAACTTGTTGGCTACCTGCCTTTCTGAAATAACTAAATCAGTATATAATTTGTTATTTTGAAGAAAAAAAAATTAAAAGATATTCTGGAGAAGGGGCAAGGAGTATTGGTAAAACCTCCAAAAAAGATCAATAGTCATCCAGTCATCTAAGTGAACTGGTTGAACTAGTATTTTAACTATTTAATTATTTAAACAAGTGACTCGTGACTCGTGACTCAGACTCGAACCAAGTGACTCGTGACTCGGACTCGAACCAAGTGACTCGTGACTCGGACTCGGACTCGGACCAAGTGACTCGGGACTCGGACTCGGACCAAGTGACTCGGGACTCGGACTCGGACTCGACATAGGTGACTCGACTACAACACTGTTGAGTGGGGACACACAGGGTGTACATGCGTTTGTATTGACCGGCAATCGTGGTCGTCGGACAAAAGAATTGGGAGTCAAACAATGGGTCCACGATTGACACAACGTCCACGATCTTTTCCCGTGTACAAATCCTATGGCGATCATCCAAAAACGTTAGGGTATAAACAAAAGAGGAAAGACAGTCGGACAATACCCCGACCACGATTGCCGGTCAAAACATAACTGGGTGTACATGTACACTATGTACATACATTCGCATTTTTGTATTACTGTGGAGACATGGCTTTGTTCTTGTGTACAAAATGGTTAGAACGTCGGCATGTTTTTAAAAATGCTCCCATTTTAACCATAATTTTTTTCCTGGGTTGAAATTTTCGACCCAATATACCCTATATTATACCCTAACCCAAACACTAACCCTAACCCACATCCTAATCCTAGTTTTTAAGGAATTTAAGTAAAATCCAAAAATCTAATTTGTGAAATTCCCAGTGGAGACCTATTCATCTATAGAAATTTTCCCCTCCGAAGACGTTTTGTCTCCATTGTACACATTGTGTTCATGTCTCCAGAGGGTACCGTATTTCGCACCATTTGTACGTACACTTACAGTTACAGTTGACCAGGAACTGTGCTGTGAGCAGCCGTGGGTCACCCACGAACAAATGTTTACGGTGCATTCCCCCAACATTTTCACAAGTCTCGTGCCTTTCTGCCCTGAACCTCACAGAATTCAACAGGGTCCTCCTGGGCCATTGGTACCGAGTTAAACAAAGTCTAACAACAAGTTGCCGTGTACTAACCTGAGGCGGTGCGTTAGTGGCCCGCGTGGGCGTTACTGGTTCAACCTGAGCATACACTGCCGGCCCTCGTGGGCTGGCCTGGGGGCCTACCTTGCCAATCCCCTGGCCAACATTCCTGATGGGAACAAACACAATACCAGAGTATGGATTCGAAGAATTACGGTTAGGCAAAGACAAAAATTATTCCAGTTTGCGTGGCCAAGTTTCGTTGTGTGCCTATTTTTCCTGGGATTGTTGGTTCCCGCTGCACAATGCCATGGAAATGTTGCTATTGTAACCAGCACGACCAACCGCGGTAGGTTGGTCGCAAAAAGTCGACTAGACTAGTCCAACCATCTTCGACACTGCAAGTTCGATCAGAGTTAGTCAAACTATAATTATACATGTAGTTCTTGATCAACTTAATAATAATTATAATTTGGGAGGCTAATCATCCTTACTCGCAGCTGGTGTGCTGAATTGCGAAGAACGCGGCTACAACGTGGTCGAGTCGCTGGCACGTAAAGGCGCCTACAGCAGCCGGCCACATCGACTCATATATGACTACGGAGCACAGCCTGAGATCGAAAGTGTTTGATTTTTCAGGAGGGAGGAAAACCGGATGACCTGGAAAAAACCCTCGTAGCACAGGAGAGAAACAACGCACAACTCTACTCACATATGGTCCGGGCCGGGAATCGAACCCGGGCCACATTGGTGAGAGGCAAGCGCGTTACACACAAGCCACCCATGCCACCCAATCCAAAACAAAAGTCCCCTCGCCCCAAACAAATAATTGTTATTACCAATCAGTGGGCGGGTGATTGCTGGAGGCTGCAAAGCCACGATCAGGGGCGTTATCTATAAACGCTGGATTGACAAATTCCATCTGGCCTGGATCGTCTAAAACAAACAGAAAGAGATTTATAAAAAGTAATTAACAGAGACCTGATGAAAAGGACTGTAAAAAATTGACTTTTGACTAGCGCCCTCGAACAAAGATACTGACAACTATCAGAGACCGCCTACATAGGGCAAGATGTGGGAGGTCGGTTTCGAGTTGTTAACATTTTTTACTCATAAACTAAACTTCTTTATCATATCCCAACATTTTATAGGTCAATTAAAACTCTAAAGTGTGTTTTTGCGTCCAAATTGCACTGAGTGATAATATAGTTGGCACGGTTCACAGACTTTGAACTCTGTTTTCTCAAAACAAGGGAGCATGACTTCAGCAATTTCAAAAAAGTATAGCGGCGGCTAGAAATAAGCTACAGCAACACACAATACATCATTTGAAAGCTTAGGACTTCTTCTTTTTAGAAATGTAATAATGTCAAATTTTTTATTTTGCGACTTTCCACCTATTTCGTGGTGCCATGTCACATTTACGAGGTGCAGTAAAACAATGGTACTTGGGTAGTCCTTCGGTAGACTCAATTCAACATTTCGTGACCAGCCACAAAAAAAATAATTCCCAAACTGAAGCTTCTGAAGTTATTATCACCTGGGTCTTGTGCTGATGGTTCTATCCCGCTTGCCTTCACCTCAAATACTGGCAATGGTATGTCAATTCCTGCGGTAAATCATTCACAAATGAAAAAAAGAATGAGCTATCGTATTTCTAGGTATTAATTCACAACAGGAGGGGCTATGGAGCTTTGTTGTATACAATGTACTATTGTCATACTATTGTCGTACTATTGGGGTACTGGTGCTGCAGGCAATATGGTGGATATCTGTTCCTAAGAGACACCTCTAGACGGCAGCCTTTCATGAAATTAATTCTTGCCGTGGAAGAAATCTTAATGTTAAACTTTTTTATACCCCATGTTCCAACTAAACCCCAGTCTCCCCTAACATCTCAGTGAAGGTCAATCAGTGCAACAATTTTGTGGTTTGTTTGTGTTTTATAAGATAACAAGTTGTATCCTCATTAAGTGATCCCCCACAATGTCGCTTCTCAGGTGGTTTCGTAAAATAAGTGGTCGTGATCCCTGGCCACTCGGCAATCTGGTGTTTACGACTTCTGACTAGCGTCTTCGATCAAAGATACTGACAATTTGGGAGCCCGCCAACATCGGGCAAGATACATGTAGCTCAGTTGGTAGAGCGCCGGTCCGATATTCCGGAGGTCGCAGGTCGCCAAAGTACCGCCTTGACAATTTCTTTGTTCACAAATGTATTATTATTATTATTAATATTATTTCTGGTAATGAAACCAAGGATCCTTCAAAAGCGCTCAAGGCACTGTAGCTCGTAAGCCAGAAGAACCCCGTAGACAGAGGCACGTCAGCCAGGAACACCGGGACAAACCCCTTCTCTTAGCGATAAGTGTTCTGGGTTCTTTTACATAATGTACGTGCATTATACAATTTTATAATGCGAAAAATATATACACACATTATAAATTTTGTATAAACTTATTATAAACTTTACGGCCCATCCGAAGGACGAAGCAATAGTGGATAAATTGCCTTGCTTAAGGACACACGTGTCGACACCAGGACTCGAACTCACGCTCTGCGGAACAGAAAACCCAGTTCTCAACCGCTTGGCCACGACACTCCACAATGAAAATTGAAGAAAATGTCCTTTTGCCTCGTCCGTTTGCCTCGTTCGTTTGCCTCGTCCGTTTACCTCGTCCGTTTACCTCGTCCGTTTACCTCGTCCGTTTACCTCGTCCGTTTACCTCGTCCGTTTACCTCGTCCGTTTACCTCGTCCGTTTACCTCGTCCGTTTACCTCGTCCGTTTACCCCGTCCGTTTACCCCGTCCGTTTACCCCGTCCGTTTACCCCGTCCGTTTACCCCGTCCGTTTACCCCGTCCGTTTACCCCGTCCGTTTACCCCGTCCGTTTACCCCGTCCGTTTACCCCGTCCGTTTACCCCGTCCGTTTACCCCGTCCGTTTACCCCGTCCGTTTACCCCGTCCGTTTGCCTCGTCCGTTTGCCTCGTCCGTTTGCCTCGTCCGATTGCCTCGTCCGTTTACCTCGTCAGTTTACCTCGTCAGTTTACTTCGTCAGTTTACTTCGTCAGTGTATTTGTGTATTAAATAGGAAGTAGCGTCAGGATACTACATTCTTTTCTACAATTCAAATGCGCACCTACCTTGACCAATCATTTCCTTGGATACAGGTAGCGGTATAGCATTCTGTGCCATTGCAATCAACTTGAGGGCGATGTAGAACTGGCTCCGCCCAAAGTGACCAAGTCGGTTGGCCCCACAGATTTCAGTTATCTGCAAAACAAAGCAATTAACAAAACACAAGTTGAACATCCCGGTACACTGTACATGTACCGGTACGTGTTCTTTGAATTTCATGTACAGTAGTACAATCAAACAGGGCCGTGGAGTGCTGACAATCATGCCAACTTTACTCAATTTTTAGCTGATAAAATTCCCCAAATAATTCATGAGGCTAAAGAAGCATCCTGAGCCACGCAGCGCTTTTATGCGCTTTCTACTAATAGCGCTCAAACCCCTGCGGACATTCAGCCAGATCTGTAGTTATTAGCGCAAAAAATCATGCGCCCAATCAGAGCCTCTGTTACAAACAGGCCAGGGCCATTTCCCAAACCCTGGCTTTGGATCGTATTCGGCTACAGTCTATTGCTAAACTGTATGAATGAAGCCTGAGACGAAGACAAAGCTGGGGTTCGAAAAACAGCCAAAGGCATGCGAACCAACACGCATTTCTATTGGTCCATTCGCTTGGACATTGGATGCCATCCTGAGTCACGCAGCGTTTAACAGGCTCTTGAATTGTCGCGGCAATCATTAAACAAGTTGGCCAGTACATGATATTCTCTATTCTCTATTTTATTTCTCGGGAAACATCAACAAATGCACAGACCAAAATTACAAAGAAAACATAAAATAAAAGCTTTAGATGCAATGTACAAAACATAATAACCAAGACAAAGACAAAATGCCAATCCCGAAGGATTACCCAAAAGAAACATTGTTCCTGTCGAGGGGTTCTCCAAGCTGAATGGGATACAAGAAACAATTATATAACAAGATTGTAATTATAATTATAAAAAGAAAAGTGAACTTAAATTAAATAATACGTTAAATAAAGTTCAGACCAAGTAATGGTAAGTAAAGGTAAAAGGACAATTTCTACCTTTATTCTTAATTGTATTGGCGTTTACGTAGCTTTTCAGTCTTTTATGTTTCTTATTCTGTATAATATATAATAGCTAAGCTTTTTTTCACGTTATGTACGTTAATTTTTACAATTTTTCTGATTAATTAAACAATTTACGTGGAAGGATGAACATTTGTGAGAACAACCCCAGCTTTGTCTTCGTCTCAGGCTTCATTCATACAGTTTAGCAATAGACTGTAGCCGGTGACGGATCCAAAGCCAGGGTTTGGGAAATGGCCATGGTCTGTTTGTAACGGAGGCTTTGATTGGGCGAATGATTTTTTGCGCTATAACCACGGATCTGGCCGAATGCCTGCAGTGGTTTTAGTGCTATTTGTAGAGAGCGCGTAAAAGTGCTGCGTGGCTCAGGATGCTAAAGAAGTGGTCCTCAGTATTTCACCGGCCAATTAAAAGTTTGAAGTCTCAAATCAATTTTTAAAAGAGCGTTTTCTTCAATAGTAGTAGTACACTGTCGGACTGGTTGTTTCAAGTGCCAGTCTGTTTTCTTGTGTTGCATGTTTTTAGTACTTTAATTAACAGCAAAATAATGATGTGACAACGATCACGCTCCTTAACCAGTTCGCGCCGGGATTATTTTAACAACGCCGAGTCGACGGGCGGGATTATTTTTAACGAAACTCGATCCTAAGCGTGTTCAGGCTGATAGAGCCGGGAAGCACACCCACGCATTTCCGGCCTTGCGCGATGCTGACATACATTTCCGAACTTGAACTTGGCGTGTTTATGCGTCATCCGTTTTGAATTTTGGGAATTTTTTGCGTTTATATACGTCATCCGGCGCGAACTGGTTAAAGGTAGGATACATGTACAACATTGATAATTGCTTGAATTATCATGAATGGGTGGATTTCGGGGGGTCGTATTTTTGTGGTAAATATCCTTTAACCCTAACCCCCTAGGCCTTACTTTGGGCTAAAGAACTGCGTACTACAAAATACTACATGTACTTAGTATTTTGTAGCACTGGGTCTCTCTGTGACTGATGATTGGGTGTGTACTGACAGAGTACAGATACTGCCAACTAAAAAATCAGTAATACTTACCTGGCAAAAAATGCAGTAGTCCAGCCTTGACCTATTGCTGTGTCCAAAGTGACAATTTTTGCTGTAGACTTTAGAACACCCTACACAGCATACATGGGCCATGCACACTCAGCAAGCAGAGGGACCCAATGCTAAAAAGTACTACAAGTGCAATTAGGGGTGAAGTACTAAATACTAAAAATTACTACAGGCATTGCGCACAAGTAGGTGAGAGTACTGCATACTACTTTTTACTACTAGTAGTAAAAAGTAGCATTAGGTAGGGTTAGGGTTAACCGACCATCATGGATGCCGAGAAAAGCACGAAAACAACATTTGGTTTCAACCGGCGTCGGGCAGTTACCGTATATTTATTTATGAACGAAGCGTACATGTAAGTAATCCTTTCAATCTTTTAAATCTTGTATGACATATCTGTAGTATCAAGACTCGCATTGTTAAAATAATAGGGCTAAACAATAAAGAAGTTTATTGACATTGCATACGATATACTGATATTGATCGATGGCATGATCAAAATGTATACAATTACGATTCACTGATCGATGTTCGGCAGTGTTTTCGAAACAAAATGATGCTTTGGGTTATTTGCTTTGATTAATCCATACTATTTCGGGCCGTTAATTATTGGATCATTTTTTTAAGTGTCTCGATTCTCATGGTCGGACATTGGGGATTAACCTTGTTTATCTTCTCATTGTTTATGCACTTAGCGCAAAGAGGAAATTTTGTTTAACGCATGTTGTTATAGATAGCTCGCCCCTTCGTGACGTCATGCCGACCGCGATGATGGTTTTTGTGTTGAGTTTACATTATAATATATTGTGTATAATGGGTTGTATACATGTATAAACTCTGGCTACGCCACTGCTTGTATATGTAAAACAACAGTCATTGAAAAATAATAAATAATGAATAATGAAAAAAATGCTCATGACCGAGTCGTGTGTTTTCAAAAGAATGTAGGACAATTCGTACCCGGGACAACTCATACCTGGTACAACTCATACCCGGGACAACTCGTACCCGGGACAACTCGTCCACTGGATAACTAGTACCCGAGACAACTGGTACCCGAGACAACTGGTACCCGGCTAAAAAAAATTAACACTGTGCAGCGAACTCGTAAATCAACACCTTGAATTCAAGATTCAAGGTTATCATATTATTTTCAACCAATTTTTGTAACTGTTTTCCAAGATAGAAATTGTGAATGGTTGGATTACTAGATATTTTAGACGATGAAGAATACAAATTGTTTTACATTTAAAATAGAGAAGAAGCTTAGGCCTGGCTATATGTAGTTGGCATGAAGATAATTTTTGTATTTTACAATACTGTTTTATTTTCATTCTGTTTCACTTTCAGAAACTCTGATGCAATCTCTTTTTAGTAAAAAAAGAACAAGGTATGAGTCGTCCCGGGTTCGAGTCGTGTCGGGTACGAGTCGTGTCGGGTACGAGTCGTGTCGGGTACGAGTCGTGTCGGGTACGAGTCGTGTCGGGTACGAGTCGTCCCGGGTACGAGTCGTCCCGGGTACGAATCGTCCCGGGTTCGAGTCGTCCCGGGTACGAGTCGTCCCGGGTACGAGTCGTCCCGGGTACGAGTCGTCCCGGATACGAGTCGTCCCGGGTACGAGTCGTCCCGGGTACGAGTCGTCCCGGGTACGAGTCGTCCCGGGTACGAGTCGTCCCGGGTACGAGTCGTCCCGGGTACGAGTCGTCCCGGGTACGAGTCGTCCCGGGTACGAGTCGTCCCGGGTACGAGTCGTCCCGGGTCACAAATTTGGGGAACGGGTCGTCCCTGGTCCGAGTTGTCCCGGTACCTTTTCAAAAAAGTCCGGACACAAATCAGAATCTATAACTTTCAAGTTTCACTTTCAGTCTCATAGCCTTGCCCTTAAATGCAATGCCAGTTTACGATGTCGCAAATAGTTGTAAATATAAGAAGCTATATATCTCAAAGTTAAATTTACCTGATGCAAAACTTCCGGGGTCAGCTTTGAAAGAAGAAAAAACTCCCCCGCCTCACCCGTCTTCACACGGCCTGCGTTCTCATTGTCCAACGTGCTAAACAGCGAGGAGTAAAACTGCTGCTCCGTGGGGGTCAAAAATGATCCATCCATGGCCAAAATCATTCAGTTTCATAACTCATATAACCTTCTTAACAATGAATGTCTAGTCTGGAGGGATGAGGTGCATGAAATGGTGGACTTTGACGAAGAACGAAGCGCCGAATTGTATTACTTTTCACACACCAACTTCCCAGCACATTACCTGGGCTGCCATCTTGGAATGGTGACGTCACGTATTCGATCCAGCTAACATAGTGTTTACACCCAGACTTAATCCGCGTTTTCGCTATGGTATTGCGCAGAACAAAACAGCACCAGTCATTAATTATGAAAATTTAAGATTTGCAAAAGATGGTCAGATTTGTAATTTTATGGGAAGACACGAAAGATTGGAAAAACTTTACAGGGAAATTATTAACACTATCTTGAGATACACTTTTCTCTGGAGCTATTTTCATTTCCAATGGAATAGCAATAAAGACAGGTGGGGACCCCCCCCCCCCTCTCAACTTCTCAACTTTGGCTTATACTAGCTACAGCCCCACCCCTTAATACAAAAGTAGACTCCTGGATCCATTCAGTTAAATACCACATTTACAAACATAAAAAACAAAACTACACAATTATTATGAAATACCTTACTGGACTGTTGGTAAAATGTCACCAAATATTTGTTAGAGTGTTTGTGTTCAGTTTTGTGTTTAGTTGTTTTGTTTTGTGTTAGTTATCTTGTTTTGTGTCTAGTTGTTTTGTTTTGTGTTAGTTAATTAATTTGTTTTGTTTTAATTTGTTTTGTTTGTAGTTAAATGTTGTGTGTTAATTTGTTTTGTTTTATGTTTAGATGGTTTTTTTTAATTTGTTTTGTATGTTTGTTTGGTTTTGTTTTTTCTATATTAGTTATGACTGTATAATATTTGTTTTACGTCCGCTTTTCTTGCCTTTGATAAATTGATAAATTGTCAAACTTGTAATTTTGAAAAAAACTTGTAATGTTGTCAATGTTATTCACACTTATTATCATTTGATCATCCGTTTATTGTTTTTTCTTGTTTTAATTTAAAGTTGTAATTCCAGTGTAAAGTTGTAATATTTATCTAGGTGGTGTGTTACCATTCCAGTAAGGATTGACAGGCTTTAGAGTCAGAGTGTTTAATTATACTTTTGTCAATCCTGGCCAGCTTGAATTGGATTGTTTTTGTTTAGTTAAATCTGTTTAGTTTTTTGGTGTGAATTGCTTGTTGTATGTTGCTATTTGGTCGAATAAATAATAAAAATAATAATAAAATGACAGTCTAAAGCATCCTGTAAAATTATGGCACCTAGTTTGGCACCTTTATTTCCATACACTGCATGGTCAGCCGATCAACAACTGTTGGAAAAACCTCAAACTGGCTTCTTTCAAACACTACTCCCAATTTACCATTTAGTTTAGTCCAAATTTTGTTAGTGTATATTTTGGTACAAGCCAGCTAGACTGGTTCCCTGACCGTACTTTTTCCCCAACATCATAAATTGAGGTATCATCATAACTGGGGTCAGGAACCAGACTACAAGAGCGATTGTTAAGTTCTTGGTTTTTCTAACATCTACAAACACAAACCTTCTAAAAAGTCAGTGTAACAATGATTTGTATACAATACTAACCCTCCCCCCTCCCCCCTCCCCCCTCCCCCTCCCCCTCCCCCCCCCCCCCTCTCCAAGCAAAATAAAAAGTTGTAAATCCCTTTAAATTCAGTGTTATGTCCAAAATATATTCCACGAGTTCTCTCCTAAATATCTTGCTCTTATCTTATGCAAATTTCATGCGTTACCAGAAAAGTGTTTAAAACTGGCCCGTGTTTTATCATCCGTTTAATACCAGCCATGCAATGGGCTCTCGACCAATGGGAATGGATTTACATTGTATTTAGATTTTATTTTTTAAACCAAAGATTTTTAAAAGGATTTCCCCAAGATGAACTAAAACAATTATCACTGTGGGGTGCCATGGCCTCTTGGTCTGGATCAAGGAATTTGTAATCTGTAGGTAAAGTAGGTTGTGGGTTCGAGTCCTGCCTGGGACTATGGTGCGTGTGCTCTTGGGCAAGGCACTTTGTCACTCATTGCTTCTCTCTGCCCAGGAGTAAATGTGTACCTGTGAGGGCAGAGATGGTAATTGTGGTTGATTTAGCTGCTTTGCGCCGAAATGACAGCATCGAGTTGTATACTCCCAGGGAGCTGAGATGGTATTTTGGAATGTTTCATGGGCCCAATGACCGGGGTGATAAAGCGCTATATAAGCACCGCAAATTATCACTGGACATTATCATAAAGGTCAACAATTAAACCATACAAATGTAACAATCAACATGGATTGACAACAAAATGTTTGTTTTCTTTTTATTTTATTATTCCATCTTTATAAGACTTGGAAATGGGAGATGGCTACACTGCCATAGTGACAGGTTTTTTTTACATGAACTCTCTTTTTTCTGTTACATGTGGCAACAAATTAATTTATTTGTCACGCGTTTTCTATTACCAATGACAGCAGCAAAACTCGATAGATTAGAGGACAATTCAAAATTGACCAGTTTATTGTTTCATGGATACCCTGCTCATTATGTGACCTGTCATCACAAAATGATCCGTAAAGTCGGCAAAATCTAAAATTGAGATATGGGTATTTCTAAATTCTGTGGAAACAGAGCTTTCCAATGGTATATAACACTTGGAGGTTTGATACTCAATATTTATTTTTTATTTTTTTTTTAGTCTGGAGTCTTAATACAGAGATTATGAGAAAACGGGCATTTCTTGGGAGAAATTGTGTGAACACGCAAAGAAAGGCATAGACAAAATTGTCTCAAAAACTTTTTTTTTTTTTTATCTGATCGTTCTGAAAAATTGGGAATTGATTGTTGGAGATTTAGTCTTTACCATATAATCTCAAAATCGACCACCCCTTCAAATTTTGACTTTGACTGGCCGTACTGGGAAATCACTCCGTGCGACTTTACGCTCATTTTGTGATGACAGGTCACATATTAACACCGCTATAAAGAACATCACTGGATCCACAGATTTTGTTTGGTATATCAATCGTTTGGTATAGCGATTTGAAAAAGAGAACAATTGACCATTTTGCGTGTTAAATTTGAATAATATCTGGTACACTGACTTGTTCACACAGTCGTGAACCACATAACGACCGAGGATCGATATTGTGTTTTCCTTTCTTCCTTTACTTAACCCAATCCCCATTGCTTTGCCATTGCACCGTCGATCGAGGACAGAATTCGGACAAGCAAACCGTCGATCGAGGATCCTTTGTTCCCTTTGTTCTCTTTTGTGTTTCGATCCTCGATCGTAATGCAAGACAAGAACACACAGCTTGGCACTGTTGCTGTATCACGTGATTCGGGGCAAGTTCTAGCATAGTTGTGTAAGATATGCTCAGCACCAATACATTGTTCACAATGGTTGAGAATGGCACAAAGACATCGGACTATTCCGGAGCTGGGGTTGCTAGCGTAAGGCTTGTCCCGAATCCGGTGATATAGCAACAGTGTCTTTGGTCCGGAGAATTTAAAGTAAAATTGTGCCAAGCTGTCTGCTCTTGTATCGTATTACGATCGAGGATCGAAACACAAAAGAGAACAAAGGGAACAAAGAATCCTCGAAGGACGGTTTGCTTGTTTAAATTCGGTTCTCGATTGTTTGGGTAAGCGCTAGGTAAGGTAAGGTTAAAGTACAGGAATAAAGGAAAACACAATAGGGGATCCTAGTTTTGCTTTGCATGTTGAAGTACAACACACAGAATGGACCCATATAAAATTTAAGTTAGTTACTCTTTACCTGAAATACAAGTGAATCAGTAGCTATAAACCATTTAGCACGGTGTTCCCTAGTGTGACACCTATTACCGGTACGTCCAAACATAATAGTCAACATATTCCTGGTAATTTATCTACAATAACCTTATACAAATATGTATGGTTCCATGTTGTGGTCAGTTACATACACGTAGTGTTATCTCCAAGCAAACTTGAATCGTCGATCCTGATTGGTCGATCCATGGCAACAACCAGTTTGATATGAGACCATAATTGCGCGGCCCATATCGAACTTCGCGTGTTGCACTGTTCTAATTCCACGTATTGCGCAGCACGCAAAACCGCAGTGCTGCACAAACTATCGGAAATTTAAAAGCTGCGCGTTTGCGTCCCATGTGGTTCGTCACAATCTGTGTGGCACGTCCGGACGTACATATTCCATCTTTACTGCAGACAAATAAGAGTGCTAACCCGTATTATTGGCGGAGGCCGAATTTTTGGACTTGGCCGCTTCCTATTTTTTTTCTCCATCTTTACTGCGCATCAAGTTTGCTTGAAGATAAATTTGTTATCCCGCTCGCGGAACATGAACAATTTAGTGCGTCTGTATTCCATATCCCACTCGGGCGAATAGTATGCAGAGATTTACACTAAAAAAAACTTGCAACATGACAAAAAGATGTTAAAGAAAACAATGTCAAATTTCTTAGGAAACTAATGTCGGTTCAAATGGTACAAAACTTGCCTAATTCTGTCCAACATCCAAGACAAATATCAGGAATAAATATTCAAATAATAGATGGCATGTATTAAACTAGAAAATGTACCAACATTTTACACCGTGTCCCAACCTCATCACAGAATGACCCTTATAACCTTTCGCACAACAGAAAGTTTTCTACACCCCAAATAATGGTACGGTCTGGAAATTACATCGGATGACATGTAAAGAGGCTGGCTGTCTCACTGCGCAGTGGGAGGTTCCAATTCTGCCGCAGGGGTGTCTGGATCCTCATCGTTGTAGATGTTTTCGGCCTGTGTCAAGAATTACAGACAATGTTAGTAGCAGTTTCAATACCTTAAAAAGTAGTATACAACAACAACAACAACAACAACAACAACAAAAAACCTACTAAATTATTATGAAATACCTTACTTGACTGTGAGTGAATAACAGTCTCAAGCATCCTGTTAAATCTCGGCACGTGATGTGTATTTGTGGACGATTGAGGAGGTTTAGGAATAAGGTCTTCTTTATACCGTACCTCCCTAATTCATTTTTCTTACACATAACCTAAATTCTGAAAAATTTTGCGATTTCAGAGTAAGTTACGTGTAGTGCTGGGCGAGTAATGATTTTTGTCACTCGAGTACTCGCAAGGAAATTACTCGCGATTAATTAAGTACTCGTGAGTAGTTGTCAAGATTTTCGCAAGAAATAAAAAAAAATGAAAAAAAAAATAAAAATGTATGTACATGTATAGGGTTATATATATTGTTTAAACTTATTATATTTAACTTCTGCAGCAATTTGGTTTCCTTCATCACTCAAGTTCTAATTCAAAAACATCCAAGATTAAAATCCCTTCTGTATATTAAGTCAACTCTATGTTGAACTCGCTACTGAATTATTTTACAATCCCAAACCCAAACCTGGAACGTGGTTTTGAAACCTGATATCTGCATGAGAGATATTTGCTTCCATTGTATAAACTCTGCCATCAAAAACATTCTGCGGTCGGCGAATTTTGCTACATTTGTGTCAGTTTCACTCAAAGGATTTAGTTCGTTGAACCTTTTTTATTTTGGAAAAAGACGCACCATTGTAGGCGTGCAATTATAGAGAGCGGCAAGTCGATTCATTTTGTGTCGTTGCATCTTACGACCACAACTTAATCGGTAGTGTCAACAATCATCGCTCGCTAACAATCACTACTCGCGAGTACTTATTGCTACTCGGGCTGGCACGAATACTCGAATAGTAAAAAAAAAACGCGAGTAGTGCTACGACAAATCACGAGTAGTGACATAGTCGAGTTAGTCGCCCAGCACTAGTTTACGTGTAACCTGTATCCTACAAATTCATTCAATAATCGTGCTTATCCACTACCATGGGACCAAATCTACCTATACAAATGGATAGAGAATCTTTCTTGAAGAAAAATGATACCAAGATATCTCGATTTGGGCCAGTAGTTTTAGCTCTAGACCCTACTTTGTTAAGCACAGTCAGAGGTCCTTTAAAGGGATCGTATACGTTTGGTAATTACATGTACTCCAAAAATTAATGGCAATAAAAACTTACTTGGTAAGAAGTACAGCAGCTTTGGATAGTATAATGCATTTTTGGAAACTTTTCACTTCGAAATACTGCGGTTATGGAAAAAGATATCACTTTTTATCCTCAAAATTTTGAATCTGAGAAACATTACTGCAGTGACGTTTCTCAGAGTGTGTATTCCAATGCAGATTATTTTTCCTGCGTGGACAAAACCGCTCCAGAATTTCGGCAATATCTCAAAATCGTTACCACCTTTTGAAATGAAATTTGTACAGGTTAGTTTTATGGTATATATCTATAACTATACAGGATTGAAACAAACAGTGGGTTCCAATTACCAAACGTATACGATCCCTTTAACACCGAAAAACCGCACATGGCACAGTTTAGTTATTTCTTGGTACGAAAAAGCCTCCGACTTCACTTCACAATAGGGTCTGGAAGCTAAAAGTACTAGTAAAAGTATTTTCCATCCATTGGTACAGGTAGTTTTGGTCCGGGGGGTAGTGGAAGTGCACTTGTTTGTCGAAATATGTTTGTCTGTTTTGGGGGGCCACCACCCGCTTTCCATCGTATAAACGATCTCAAAGCGCTTTACAATTATTATCCTGTTCATCAGGCCCTCGACCCTTACAGTTACCCATTTATACTCCTGGGTGGAGAGAGGCAATTGTAGTTAGTGTCTTGCCCAAGGGCACAAACACCATGTTTCTAGCAGGTCGAACCCACGCACCATCGTACATGAGACGAACACCATAATCACTTGGCCATGGCATGCTACATTTTGTGAAGGATGCTTAGCGCTATTATACTGATATAGCATGTAATGGACGAGATTGGTCGTTTAAATAGTTGCGGTTTTGTAAGCCGGGATTTCAATAACTACCAGCCATTCATATTTAAATTAGCCTTCTGGGCACTGAGAGTAGCCGGCGCCTTCACGGGAATAACGGGAATATTCATGTCCTTTGATATGTGACCCGCTCCATCGTAATCAGGAATAAGTCGGTGGGGCCGTTTTACGCAATTGGCTGTTGAAGTGAACGCATGGGTGAAAATCGTGACCAAGTCGTTTTTCTGAACCTTGTATTTTTAGGAAGTGTAGTTATCACAGATTATTGTCATTAATGTCTTGTATGTAAAAACGATCAGTAAAGATCAAAATGAAGAGGATTTGTGTGCGCTGTCCGTATGATTTTGGTCAATTTTGTTTATTTCAAAGCTGTTTTTCTCAAAATGTGGATTCGGCAAATAAATATACACCTGTCATCTTCATCAGACCATAACTCGTTAACCTAAGGAGATACACACTTGTGATGGGTATCATTAGAAAGCTTATGAAATTCCCTTTCTCACCATGTGCATATCTCAAAAATTCATTTCGAGACTTATTCCTGATTTCGATGGAGCGGGTCACATATGTAAATGACCGTTCCAGGCGGGGTTATACCGATTTGTCAAGGGCTCTTTTGGTATTCTGCAGACTTCCCAGGGCACGAAACAGTGTGTGAGTCATTAACGAGACCGCGCCTAAGCGAAATTCACTCACCATTTGCCAGACTTGCATGATGTTGTCCTCGGATACCGAGCAGATGACCCATGGCTCGTTGGGATTCCAGGAGAAGTCGGAGATCTTTGCGGTGTGGCCGCCGTGTATGAAGAGGAGCTCTCCAGGACCATCCTCCGCATCCTCGGCCGACTGCTCCTCACCAATTTTACTACAAGTTGGGAACATCAAAAATCGTCAATTTAATAACGGCTGCTATACAGTTAGTAAGGCAAATTTGTTGCACAATATGATAGAATTGTTCGCTTGATGATAAAAGCATAAAATTTAGCACATTGTCAGAGTACATCATGAGAAAGATATTTGGCTATAGGGCCATCGCAGATTAGACTGTATAGTTAGAATAACAGGCTGTCCATAGGTCCTACCCAAGGCTGTTGATCCTAAGGCTCTCGATAGGTCCTACCCAAGGCTCTCGATAGGTCCTACCCAAGGCTCTCGATAGGTCCTACCCAAGGCTCTCGATAGGTCCTACCCAAGGCTCTCGATAGGTCCTACCCAAGGCTCTCGATAGGTCCTACCCAAGGCTCTCGACAGGTCCTACCCAAGGCTCTCGACAGGTCCTACCCAAGGCTCTCGACAGGTCCTACCCAAGGCTCTCGACAGGTCCTACCCAAGGCTCTCGACAGGTCCTACCCAAGGCTCTCGACAGGTCCTACCCAAGGCTCTCGACAGGTCCTACCCAAGGCTCTCGACAGGTCCTACCCAAGGCTCTCGACAGGTCCTACCCAAGGCTGCCAATTCTAAGCCTGTTGATTGGTCTTATCCCAGGCTGTTGATAGGTCTTATCCCAGGCTGTTGATAGGTCTTACCCGAGGCTGTTGATAGGCCTTATCAAAGGCTGTTGATAGGCCTTATCAAAGGCTGTTGATAGGCCTTATCAAAGGCTGTCGATTCTAAGCCTGTTGATAGGTCTTATCCAAGGCTGTTGATAGGCCTTCCAAGGCTGTTGATAGGCCTCAGGCCTTCATTTTAATAAATCTGAGGAGAGCTGTGCATCGCTCTCCTTAAATCAAAAGGTGAATTAAGGAGAGTGATTTGCTCTCGCTAACAAAACGCAAGTTTAAAGGCCCTAGACAATATCTGTAGTTACTCAAAATGACAACCAAAGGTGTCTATGCCTTTAATAAACACATACTCAAGAAAAGGAACACAACATTCACCAGTAGTTCAACTTTTGGTTAAGAGAATGATGGCGCTTTCCCATCCAGTGACATTTCTCTCTCTGTGACTTGTATGGCTTAATTAAGCGCGAATAAGTCTAGGCCCGTTATGTCCGAAATAAATGAAATGGGCGAACACGAAAGACTAGATGACCGTTGTTGGTATAAGATAAATCTGATGTGATTTTATTTGGGGGTGCGAGGAGAGAATTGTAATCGCAAATTCTCTTGTGTTAGCAATAGCAATGCTTTTGTGTCTTTACTGTTATGACACTCGTCAGTTGCAGGTAGGTGATTCCATGGTGAGGAATCGGTTTTAACTCGCAAGGTGTGTGGGTTTGGTGTGGTACAATCAATGAACGTAAATTCCAGGTATTTTGAACTTGGCCATATTATTTATTTTGGGTCCGTATTATTCCTCTTGTAAAGAGAGCAGTATGTTGGGTTTCAACTGTGTTTGTTTACTGCTTGGGGTTTTAATTGTTACGGTCCGGTGGTTTATGGCTCGGTTGCTGATTGGAATTGGCGTTTTTGCGTTCGCATTTGCCAGAGAAGAGAATTGATATTTGTTGGCTAAGGGATCTCATTGTTACCTTTTTTCGGTTTATTTCTTGCCATGGCTTTCCTATGCGGAAATTGTATATGAATATAATGAATATATTCGGATTGTGGGGCACATTGTAGGCAAGAAAAAACGTTTGGTTTGTTTTGGTTGATGAGATGTTTAGGAGGGATGTTTCCCTGGTTTTGTTGGTATTCTCTGGGGTATATATGTACGGTTTGCGTACGTAAGATGGGTAGCGTGCAAAGCGGCGTGGCCCGGTGGATGATACCGTGTTGTGATTTTTTTTTTTTTTTTTAATTTTTTTAATTTTTTTTTGCTCTTGTTAAAATTGTAAGGAGCGCTTTTTTTTGCTCTCCTTAAAATTTTTAAGGAGCGCGGAGGAGTGCGAGCGCGATCGCGCTCCTTTAAAATGAAGGCCTGAGGGGTTATCTAAGGCTGTTGATAGGCCTTATCTAAGGCTGTTGATAGGCCTTATCTAAGGCTGTTGATAGGCCTTATCTAAGGCTGTTGATAGGCCTTATCTAAGGCTGTTGATAGGCCTTATCTAAGGCTGTTGATAGGCCTTATCTAAGGCTGTTGATAGGCCTTATCTAAGGCTGTTGATAGGCCTTATCTAAGGCTGTTGATAGGCCTTATCTAAGGCTGTTGATAGGCCTCATCTAAGGCTGTTGATAGGCCTCATCTAAGGCTGTTGATAGGCCTCATCTAAGACTGTTGATAGGCCTCATCTAAGGCTGTTGATAGGCCTTATCTAAGGCTGTTGATAGGTCTTATCTAAGGCTGTTGATAGGCCTTATCTAAGGCTGTTGATAGGCCTTATCTAAGGCTGTTGATAGGTCTTACCTAAGGCTGTTGATAGGCCTTATCTAAGGCTGTTGATAGGCCTCATCTAAGGCTGTTGATAGGCCTTATCTAAGGCTGTTGATAGGCCTTATCTAAGGCTGTTGATAGGCCTTATCTAAGGCTGTTGATAGGTCTTACCTAAGGTCCCATACATTTAGTCGTCTGTCCGTGCCACTGGACGCCAAGATGGTCTCATTATGAGGCGACCACTGGACCTGGAAGATTTCATCTCGATGCGATTCGAAGGAATGAAGCTTGAGTTTCAGATTACGCAGATCCCACAATGCAACAGTCTGGACACAATATAGAACAAGACTCCAAATTAAACGATACATTCGGTTCTATAAATTCAGCGATACATAAAGCACTTTATGTGACCCGCTCCAGGAAAAGGTGACATAAGTCGCGCTATGCATTTATGAGTAATGGCCAGTTAAAGTTAATAGAGTCAATATTTTTGTCAAAAATAGATTTATTTTTTGTCTTAAATGACATCTTTAATATCCAAAGTTTCAGATTTTATTAACAAAAAGCTGGAATTCGATAAATAAAATGAAACGAAACCTTTTAAGAGTGCATGGTTCCAATGTATTGTCTTAGTTTTGTTGTGTTTCGAAGCCTGTTTTCTAAGTTGTGTATTTTGAATTCCCGTGGAACCATTAATATGCGAAAACGTCAAATCACCGGAACGGAAGGGGCTATGTAGCTGTACTATGTACCAAATAAAAGCTTATATCCTGGACTTTTGAATCATGTACATAACTCTATTTGTAGTTTTTGCGACTTATGTCACCTTTTCCTGGAGCGGGTCACATATAAACACCAACATAATATTATTGTTATTATTATTATGGCGATCAAGCCTGGATGAGTTAATCCTGCCCGAGAACCAGGAATGATGAATTAGAATAATGTGCGGTGCTTATAGCGCTTTATCACCAACGATATCAAAACGCTTCACTTTATTACCCCAGTCATTGGGCCCACGAAACATTGCAAATACCATCTCAGCTCCTGGGGAGTCTACAGCTCGATGCTGCCATCTCGGCGCAAAGCAGCTAAAATCAACCACAATAACCGTCTCTGCCCTCACAGGTACCAATTTTACTTTTGTCGGACCCTCACCTTGTCAGCGGATCCTGTGGCCAAGATGAATTCACTGTAAGGATTGAAGGACAGACAGTTCACCTCCGCTGTGTGCGCCTCTACTGAATGACTCGCCTTGGAGGGATTATTGACTCTTGTGTCCCAGCTACAAAACAATAAGTCAAAAAATTTACAATCCGAGAATGGGGCGCGCAAAAGGGCTGTGCTTAAAGAGATCGTATACGTTTGGTAATTGGAACACTAATTGGAACCCACTGTTTGTTTCAATCCTATATAGTTATAGATATACACCATAAAACTAACCTATTTCAAAAGGTGGTAGCAATTTTGAGATATTGCCGAAAATCTGGAGCGGTTATGTCCACGCAGGAAAAATAATCTGCATTGGAATACACAATCTAAGAAACGTCACTGCAGTAACGCTTTCTCAGATACACATTTTTGGGGATAAAAAGTGTTATCTTTTTCCATAACCGCAGTACTTAGAAGTGAACAGTTTCTAAAAATGCATTATACTATCCAAAGCTGCTGTACTTCTTACCAAGTTTTTATTGCCATTAATTTGTTGCAGTAAGGCATACAAAAAAAAAGTTATGTTGGCGTAACGGGCCCAAAAAAATAGGGTAGGTAGGTCGGGATTCTTTTTTTTTTTTTTTTTTTTTTTCCACTCCCAGCAACGAAAATTATGTTTTCTAATTGTTTAAGCCGGTAGTGATACACGATAGCGTGTCCAGGTTCAATATTTTCACAATCCACACACACAACAATGAGAAACAGTCAGAAATGGTTTCAAACGTATTTTTAACTAGATTTATATAGATTTTAATCATTAAATTTCGTCCCTTGAAAAAAAAATATCAAGGGTCGGCCGTATTTTTAGGGTCGGTCGGGTTACGCCAACATAACATTTTTTTTGTTATGCCTAATTACCAAACGTATACGATCCCTTTAAGAACCGGGTACTCGAATACCCAACCGTTGATGTCATGAACCGATTCCAGATTATGGGATCGAGTACCCGTAGCTAGCCAACTTTACAAACTACGTAGTAACTTTTCAGACGATGAAAGCGAAAGGTTTGAATGTCATTTGTTGGGAATTTAGAAAATTTCTAACTGATGAAGCTTGCAATTTTGCAGTTTACTCCTTAAAGCAAATGCTTCTTAAAGCAAACTACTCGTATTCGGCTGAATAATAACGCGCTTCGAATGCCAATTTTTTGTAGATGTTGATGTAAATGTATGTACAGTAAACCTAGTGTCCAATTTCCAGTCAGCGACCAGGGATGTCGCCACGCCGGTCGGCGCCGGTCGGGTCTGACCGGCACTCGCATTGGCCGGCCGGGAGTCCAGGACGGAAGGTAAACTAACACCTTTCCGACCGGCACCAAAATTCTCAGTTTGATTGAAGATTTGTTGAGAAAAGAGAAAAATAAACAGTTGCACATCCAAAACTTCCCATTTTACTTGTAAAACGATCATCTCTGCTTTGTTTACATAGTTTCCCGTGTTTTGATATCGTTTTCTACTCCGAAAACGAACTTATTGAGGGCGCCCTTGATTATCACGAGATTTGCTTCACAGAAATAAATCTTGTGATAAACAAGGGCGCCATCAATAAGCCCAGTATTGATGATTGATGAACTGCATCGACGCCGTGAGAACGCCGTGAGAACGCCGTGCTTCGCTCTATTTTTTCGGTAAATTACCCGGCACTCAAAATGTTCTAGCTACAACCCTGTCAGCGACATAATTTTATTTATTTATTTTGTTTTGACGATGTGAAAATCTTCAGTGTTTCCCTAATTAAAAAGTCCCAAATCAGGTTAGAGTATAAATTTATCTTTTATGCCCCTTTGTCTTCCTCAGAAAAAGAAGAGAAAAACATGATTTGGATCAACCCTGCATCACAAATTCCCGTTCGCACCAAGTATGAAACGGGCCTAGCCCCGGATAACTTTAACCCTAACCCCCTAGGCTTTGGGCTAAAGAACTGCGTACTACAGAATACTACTTAGTATTTAGTAGCACTGGGTCTCTCCGTGACTGATGATTGGGTGTGTACTAACAGAGTACAGATACTGCCAACTACAAAATACTAATAGTGGCAATACAGGTCAGTAATACTTACCTGGCAAAAAATGCAGTAGTCCAGCCTTGACCCATTGCTGTGTCCCAAGTGACAAATAGGGGTGAAGTACTCAATACTAAAAATTACTACAGGCATTGCACATAAGTCAGTAAGAGTACTGCATACTACTTTTTACTACTAGTAGTAAAAAGTAGCATTAGGTAGGGTTAGGGTTAAAGAAAGGACTCTTACATCATGAGTTTCTGGTCGTCCGCGACGGAGCCAAAGAGACTCTCGTGAAGAAGATGCCAGGAGACGTCTTCCACCACGGCCGAGTGACCAGTGAAGATAGTCTTAGCGTCCACCACACTAACGTCTTTCTCGCTAGCATCGATGTCCCACAAACAAATAGTCTTTAAACACAAATAAAAAATACAGAATATGGAATGGTTATCCGTAGGTTAAACACAATTTCAATGAATTCTACTTTAAAAGGTACAATGTAGGCTACACCAATCATAATTGCTTGAATTATCATGAATGGGTGAATTTGGGAGGTTGTATTTCATAGTAAATATCGTTTTAACTGAACTTTCTGAAGTTTTACAATCATGAATGCTGAGAAAAGCAAAAAAAACGGCATTCGTTTTGAACCGGCGTCAGGCAGTGGTTCTTATGGTTTTTTAGGTTTTTTATAAAATTCAATTTTTTGGAACAATTACGTGATATAGGGCAATCTTTTTTCCTGGATGTCTACAATCATTATTTACTTTCAAATAAGTCAGATATTTTCCTATCTGCAAATGGTCTATCGTACCTAGTTTAACCAGTTCGCGCCGGGATTATTTTAACATCACCGAGCCGACCTGCGGGAATATTTTTAACGAAACTCGATCCGACGCAGTTTCAGGCCGCCAGTACGCTGGCCCAAAAGTCTCTGCCCTGAACCTCACAGAATTCAACAGGGTCTCCCTAGGCCTTTTGTACCGAGTCAAACAAAGTCAGAAGACAAGTTGCTATTAAATGTTTGGGACCAAACCTAGCAAAACCTGCAGTTGGAGTTTGATGGGTTTGGGGTAGTTAGGGTTTAATCCGATTCACGTGTACTCACGTGATCATCTGACGCACTGAGGAGATTGCCGTTCAGGTTGGGATTCCATGATAACCCATATCCCTCCTTCTGATGGCCTCGCAGTCGCAGGTCGGGCTTACACTCCCCACATGGATCTGAAAGAATTCAACCACAGTATTGTGCCAAACAATATTATAATTATTATTATTAATTCTTTCTTGTAATGAAACCAAGAATCCCTCAAAAGCGCTTTATGCACTGTAGCTCGCAAGCCTGAAGAAACATATTTAAATGATACATCATTTTAAAGCTTAGAACCTAGAGAAATTGAAGATACAAAATAAAAAAACCTACAATTGTCAACTTTGTCCGGGTTTTGTTAGAGCAGGTCACATATGTACCCGGACCCTATCTCCTCTGGGTGAAGGATTTAGTGATAAAACCCCAGACAACCTAATTATGAGATAAACAGCTTTGAAGTTCAGAAAAGCATATTATTTCTACACACAATTGTTTCACAAAATCAACAAAAAACTAGAACTACGTCTGTTCGAGGAACAGAACATAGGGCTTTTTCGCATTCACAATTTTTTTTTTTTAAATATTTTAAAAATTGAACTTTTAAACCATCAAAACAATTTAAAATCATTGAAAACTAATTTAAGTTAATTTAAACAGAGTAAAATGAATTAAAACTGTTTTAAACGATGACGTCACACGTTTGTGAACTTTTTGTGCAACTATCTATCACCTAACAACACACAATGAGGTGTTATGTTAACACGATCCGTTGCTGAGATATGCCTTCAACGTCTAAACACGTAATAATTCAAATATAATCGTAATATGACGTAACATTTGTCAACATGACGCTAGAGGGCGCTTTAACATTTTATGAAGTCACTGTTAACTTTTTTGTTACTTACAACCTAGCCAGCGCCTAACATCGTTGAAAGTAAGTTAGCATCGTTTTCCACTTTTAAATTATAAGGCACTTCCGGTTTGGACCGGAAGGAAGTGTCAAGTCTTTTTGCATGTAATACAAATTATGAAGACCATGGATTAATCTATCAATTTCCTTAAAAATCTAAAACAGATCTCTTACAGTTGATTTTATATTGATTTTCAAAGATTAAATTTAGAAATATTTGGTTGCTTGTAATCTGACACTTGATGACGTCATTGTGACGTAATTAACAGAAACTCGAGATCAGTCTTAACTTTGCTATTTGAAGCAAACATCTGGATTATATCTATAGCGGTTGATTTTTAAGCGACTTTTTAAAGTTTAAAGGATTATTTTATTGTAACTTCCGGTTTGGTGACGTCATAAATATTTCTCCTTCCCAATATGCTCTAAGCATGAAGCTGATTATATATACCAGTTATAAAGTTATTTCAGCTAACTTTGCAACACACATCAACAGATTAATCATTTTAACCATTTTCAACCTGCCGCTAGAGGGCGCTATAACATGTTATGACGTCGCCGGAATTTTTTTGAAAAGTTTATTCTAGCCAGACAATAACATCCTTAAAAGTAAGTTCATATCATTTTTCACATTCAAATTATAAGGCACTTCCGGTTTTGACCGGAAGGAAAGGTCACGTGATTTCACGCACCGGAGATAAAATGAAGATCCTGGATTATTCGATTAATTGCCACAAAATTCAAGTTTCGGTCTTTTGCGGTTGATGTTTTGTTGATTTTCCAAGATTAAATCAATTGCACCTTTAAGATAAGGTCACGTGGGCCTGATGACGTCTTCCTCGTGGTGTCTGTCGGCGAGACTGGAGTTCACTATTGGGTCTTCACCTGGGTCGAGTTTATGGAAATACGACTTTGTTTTTTCCGTTAAAAGTGCTTTGAATTGTGCAAGCAACGTTTACAAAGTCTACGGGGTTGGATTCTGCGTAGCCGAAAGCGTGTTTACCTACCTGTCGTACGCGGCGCCCTTCCTCGTGGGCAACTTGATGACGTCATCCTGTTTCACAGGTTGGCGGCTAGTGTCATCTTGGGTGAGCGTAAATGTGCTTGCACGAACGATGTCAGTGGTGATACATTCGCTCAATACATAATGCACTATCGGTGTATACGTACATGTACTAGCATGTATATTATACATGTGGCACGCACACGTAAGGGGTCAATGCTTTTTGCACCTAGGCCAAAACGATTACATTTCAAGGGTGCCGCAGGGTATGTTCAAGTTCGTGTTTTGCCCCAAAACACAGGGAAGTTCGAGAACTACTTTTACATTAACCTTTACAGCAAAAATCAAGATTGTATCTGTCAAGTTTAATTTTTTAGGAATTTTCAAAGGAAAAAGAGTCTATTCATTCTAACTTCCGGTCTGGTGACGTCATAATTTTTTCTTCCCGTCAACTTGTTCCTAGCATGAAGCTGATTAAATACACCGGTTATAAAGTGATTTCAGCAAACTTCGCCACACACATCAACAGATTATTCATTTTAACCATTATTCAAACTGCCGCTAGAGGGCGCTATAACATGTTATGACGTCACCAATTTTTTTGGGAAAAATATATTGTAGCCAGACACTAACATCGTTGAAAGTAAGTTCATATCATTTTTCACTTTCAAATTATGAGGCACTTCCGGTTTAGACCGGAAGGAAGGGTCACGTGATTTCACGCACGCGAGATAAAATCAAGATCCTGGATTATTCTATCTATTGCCACAAAAATTAAGTTTCGGTCTTTTGCGGTTGATTTGTTATTGAATTTCAAAGATTAAATCAATAACACCTTTAAGATGACGTCACGTGACCCCTGATGACGTCACCATGACGTATTTCTGCGAGACACGAGTTCACTATGGGGTCTTCACCTGGGTTAAGTTTTATGTAAATACGACTTTGTTTTCGATTAAAAGTGACGGGCAGAAAAAACGTGTACAAAGTCTATGGGGTTTAGGTTACTAAAAGAAAAGAAAAAAAAAAAAAAAAAGAAGAAGAAAAAAAAAAATCAGAACAAAAACAAAGGCTTTTTCGCAAAATTGCGAAAAAGCCAACTAGCTTCTGGGTGACGGTTTATGTTCAAATTTGGAGAGATTGTAGATTAATAGTTAGTGATTCAGAAAAACCTGAAAACTCAAAATGGTAAAATGTGATGCGATCTGTGAAAACCCGCCACATGGTGGCAAAATTTAAAAAAATGAGTTCTTTACATCATCTCAAAGCTGAGATCATCCTCTTTCTAATGCTTTTTCAGTCAGGTCTCTAGGACCTCTACATCAAAAGTTACGTTAAAATGAACGTCGATTATTGGCGATGCGAAGTTCTGAGAAAACAGCGTTTAACGATAGGGTACCAGAATAGCAATGAAAAAATCAATTAAAAAAAAAAATAGTTTAGTTTTTTTTTTTTTTTTTTGTTTTTTGCTTTTATGGACTTGCAACTTTGCGACATCCGACGGGTTTTCACAGATCGCATCCCAAATGGTAAAAACACATTGCGCGACTTTGTCCGGGTTTCGTTGGAACAGGTCACATTTGATATCGGCGGCCAGATTATTCGACCGAGAGTGATGGCCTACGTCTACCTGGTTTGGAAGGATGCTTCGTGTAGTCAAAGACCAGGACATCACTGGAGGGAGTCTTGGTAGCGATGATGGTCGGGTTTTGTGGCATGTACCTCGCCCGGTTCACTTCTCCTTCGTGGTTGATTTTTATTTCAATCTCAATCTTGCCACTGACGGAACCGAATCCTCCAAATTCTGACCAAACAAAAAAAACACAAGCAAAGCCAGAAATTCTTACTACACAAAAACGACATATCACAATGTAAAACAAACATGTCCATATTTAATAATATTTACCCTAACCATCCCAAATCCTCCAAAATCCTCTTTGCAAATTGCAGGATTTTGCAGGATTGAGGTTATTTGGAAGTTGATGCATCAGAGGAATTTGTACGATTGAGGGCGTTTGGGGTTTTGCCACTGGTTGTACTAAAACCTAACAAACTTCAACAGCTGCACACAGCTTTCAGTAGTTAACCCTAACCCCCTAGGCTCTCTCACTAGAAAGCATACCAAACCTAACAAACTTCGACAACTCACACAGGTTCAGTAGTTAACCCTAACCCCCTAGGCTCTCTCACTAGAAAGCATACCAAACCTAACAAACGTCAACAACTTCACACAGGTTCAGTAGTTAACCCTAACCCCCTAGGCTCTCGCACTAGAAAGCATACCAAACCTAACAAACTTTAACAACTGCACACAGGTTCAGTAGTTAACCCTGACCCCCTAGGCTCTCGCACTAGTAAGCATACCAAACCTAACAAACTTCAACAACTGCACACAGGTTCAGTAGTTAACCCTAACCCCCTAGGCTCTCGCACTAGTAAGCATACCAAACCTAACAAACTTCAACAGCTCACACAGGTTCAGTAGTTAATCATAACCCCCTAGGCTCTCCCACTAGAAAGCATAACAAACTTCAACAGCTCACACAGGTTCAGTAGTTAACCCAGGCCTTCATTTTAAAGGAGCGCGATCGCGCTCCTTAAAAAAATTAAGGAGAGCAACAAAAAGCGCTCCTTACAATTTTAACAAGAGCAAAAAAAACAGAAAAAAAAAACAATCTCTTTCCATCACCGCACATCACCGAAATACCTGGTATTCACGTTCATTGATTGTACCACACCAAACCCACACACCTTGCAAGTTAAAACCGATTCCTCACCATGGAATCACCTACCTGCAACTGATGAGTGTCATAACAGTAAAGACACGAAAGCATTGCTATTGCTAACACAAGAGAATTTGCGATTACAATTCTCTCCTCGCACCCCCAAATAAAATCACATCAGATTTATCTTATACCAACAACGGTCATCTAGTCTTTCGTGTTCGCCCATTCCATTTATTTGGGACATAACGGGCCTAGACTAATTCGCGCTTAATTAAGCCATACAAGTCACAGAGAGAGAAATGTCACTGGATGGGAAAGCGCAATCATTCTCTTAACCAAAAGTTGAACTACTTGTGAATGTTGTGTTTATTAAAGGCATAGACACCTTTGGTTGTCATTTTGAGTAACTACAGATAGTGTCCAGGGCCTTTAAACTTGCGTTTTGTTAGCGAGAGCAAATCACTCTCCTTAATTCATTGTTTTGATTTAAGGAGAGCGATTTTAAAATCACTCTCCTTAATTCACCTTTTGATTTAAGGAGAGCGATGCACAGCTCTCCTCAGATTTATTAAAATGAAGGCCTGGTTAACCCTAACCCCCTAGGCTCTCGCACTAGAAAGCATACCAAACCTAACAAACTTCAACAACTGCACACAGGTTCAGTAGTTAACCCTAACCCCCTAGGCTCTCGCACTAGAAAGCATACCAAACCTAACAAACTTCAACAGCTCACACAGGTTTCTTGTATACAGTCATTATGTCTCTGAAGAAGATCTTGTTAAGATCGAAATATTAGGCCCTCTTAACTTATATGATTTAAATAATTTTTCCATAATTTCAAACGTACAAAACTCTAAACTTCAAAGGCCCCTTTTCTCAACATTTTACTTTTGCGACGTTGACAAATGCGAACTTTAAACAGCCATAACTTGTTTATGGAATGTCCGATTGAAGTGCAACAAACGACAATGTAAGGAGAATTTTATCCTCTTTTCTAATACCTGAGAATGCCTCACATCTGTCTATTTCTTACCTCCCTTTTCACTGTCGTAATGAGACGCATCAAATTGAGCGTCGTCGTTAGGCAGCTGGACACTCGCAATCACCAGGTGGTTCTGTTCATCCGACCTGTCGGCAAATAACAAGAAATTCATCCCAAACTGAGAGCAATGAACGAAAAACAACAAATGTGACCCACACCCCAAAACCAGGCTAAAGTCGAAATTGTTCATATGAGAGATTTTTATACCATTGTATTGCTAACGTTTTAAGCTTTAAAATAATACATCACATGCACCAGTACCGCTATGGAATGAAAAGTAACGACGCTTCAAAAAGTGACATTTTGTTGCCGTTCGCGGCAACAAGTTTGCTAAATTTCCCAATTTGAGTATAATAGCAACGACAACAAAAATCAGGAGAAGGTCGATATTATCACTTTCGGGAATTTAAAAAAGGTTTAAACATGAACAGCCTATAAATTAGAGTTTTAACTAACGATTTATGAAGGAAAAAAAAAATCGACCGGCAACACATTTTTTTGTGTACAATGCCATATCTCGAAATGGCATTTGCCGACTTCCGCCTGGTTTTGGCCTGGTGGGTCACAAATGTCATTAACCAGTTCGCGCCGGGATTATTTTAACATCACCGAGCCGAGGCGTAAAATTATTTTTAACGAAACTCGATCCGAGGCGGGTTCAGGCTGATGGTATCGGGAAGCACACCCGGCCTTGTCGCTGCCGACAGACATTTCCGGCCTTGCTCGTGACGTGTTTATGCGTCATCCGTTATGAATCTGGAGAAAACTTTGCATACGTCCTCCGGCGCGAACTGTAAGCCAGTCTTTATCATCCGTTTATAAACGGCCATGTGATGGGCTCTCTACCAATAAGAATGGATAAACTGCCGTAGGTATATATATATGGCAAATATGACATTAAAGGGACTACTTACGTGTGAGTGCCGAGTACCAGTCGATGAATAGAGTAATCTTTGCCTTCTGGTCTGTAGGTAAAAGCATAGATGTACAGTCATGACAGTATACGTGTGGTAAATTTGATAACGTTGATATTATGTGCATCTACGTCTATGTATGATTTTATAGGAGGCAGTTGGAAAATTCCTCACGAAAGTGGACATCGCTTAAAGGGATCGTATACGTTTGGTAATTACTCGAAAAATTAATGGCAATAGAAACTTACTTGGTAAGAAGTACAGCAGCTTTGGATAGTATAATGCATTTTTAGAAACTTTTCACTTCGAAGTACTGCTGTTATGGGAAAAGATATTACTTGTTATCCCCAAAAATTTCAATCTGAGAAGCGTTACTGCAGTGACGTTTCTCAGATTGTGTATTCCAATGCAGATTATTCTTCCTGCGTGGACAAAACCAATCCAGATTTTCGGCAATATCTCAAAATCGCTAACACCTTTTAAAATTAATTTTTTACAGGTTAGTTTTATGGTATATATATCTATAACTATATAGTATTGAAACAAACAGTGGGTTCCAATTACCAAACGTATACGATCCCTTTAAAGGTAGAATACACCATTAGTAATTGCTTAAATGATCAGGAATGGGTGGATTGGAGGCGATGTATTTTATAGTAAATATCGTTTAACTGACCTGTTGTGTTCAAAGTTTTACAATCATGGATGCCGAGAATAAAGCAAGAAAAACGGCGTTAGTTTTCAACCGGCGGCAGGCATTTATTTCATTTTTTTCTTGGTTTTTTTTCCATGATCGTCGTCCGGCAATTTTTTTTATAATTCAATTTTTTTAAACAAATAAAGGTTATCTATTGCAATTATTTTGCTGGGTGCCTAGAATCATTATTTACTTTCAAATAATTAAGATATTTTTTAATAATTCGGTAGTAAAAATTGTTGATATCTGTAAATGGTGTATTCTACCTTCAAAATTGAAAAGTTTACAAAATCTTCAACATTTCAAGAACCACATTATGTGATGTGGGCTTGAGAAGGGAAGGGGTGTGGGGGAGGGGACCATTTTAAAATTAATTTTTTACAGGTTAGTTTTATGGTATATATATCTATAACTATATAGTATTGAAACAAACAGTGGGTTCCAATTACCAAACGTATACGATCCCTTTAAAGGTAGAATACACCATTAGTAATTGCTTAAATGATCAGGAATGGGTGGATTGGAGGCGATGTATTTTATAGTAAATATCGTTTAACTGACCTGTTGTGTTCAAAGTTTTACAATCATGGATGCCGAGAATAAAGCAAGAAAAACGGCGTTAGTTTTCAACCGGCGGCAGGCATTTATTTCATTTTTTTCTTGGTTTTTTTCCATGATCGTCGTCCGGCAATTTTTTTTATAATTCAATTTTTTTAAACAAATAAAGGTTATCTATTGCAATTATTTTGCTGGGTGCCTAGAATCATTATTTACTTTCAAATAATTAAGATATTTTTTAATAATTCGGTAGTAAAAATTGTTGATATCTGTAAATGGTGTATTCTACCTTCAAAATTGAAAAGTTTACAAAATCTTCAACATTTCAAGAACCACATTATGTGATGTGGGCTTGAGAAGGGAAGGGGTGTGGGGGAGGGGACCATTTTGTAGGGTACGTTTTTTGTAGGGTACGTTTTTTGTGGGACTCCGGCATATGTGCACCAACTATGAAATATAGGCTCTTTCTCCAGCACTACATAGCGTATAGTCTCCCAATGTCATGAGTATTGTAAGCTGGAGTTACTCTAGCCCTAGTCTATGGTACCGTACTAGAGTAGACTCCGTGCTGTAGGCAATATGTGACCCAGCACGAGTAAATGAGACACTTTGCAGCAAAAATGAAAATTGAGATTTTGATTTCATCATTTAAAGCTTGTTTAGCTTTAAATGATGAAATCAAAATCTCAATTTTCATTTTTGCCGCAAAGTGTCTCATTTACTCGTGCTGGGTCACATATTGTGACCAGTGCAAAAAAACGTCAGATTTTTTTCATTTTTTTTAATGGAAATCATTCGGTCTCAAACTTGGCATGCAAGTTCACGCTGTGCCTGCGCAGACTTGTTCCGCCATTTAGTTTTTTTGCGTTTATCACAAATTCTTTTGTTTTACTTTAGATCGCATATTAAGAGAAAAATTACACCAGTCAAAACTGTGGAAATGTCCTAATTTTGGTGAAATATCGATGCGCTATGGCAAGTGAATTTGTATGCCGAGTTTGAGACCGAATGATTTTCATTAAAAAAAAGAAAAAATATCCGACGTTTTTGCACTGATCACAAAGTACGGCCTACTACAGCACAGAGTCTACTCTAGTGCGGGGCCATAGACTAGGGCTAGAGTTACTCAAGCTAGCCCTAGGCCAGATACAGGAACTCTTTCCTCTGATATTTTGCGTTGCCCACCTTCTGACGTCCGGCAACCATTGAGAGGTCAAACTAGGCCACTCCAGGGCATGGGTCATCACAAGGTCATACAGAAAAGGAGTATTCTTCTTCCATATCTTGTACTCCTCGTTAATGACACGTTCTTCCACTGCATCATCAAAAGGTTCTGGAACTAAATAGCCAAACATTTGTTTTTATTTAGTTGGTTCTCTTGTCATGATAAAGACAGTTCCGTGTCGATTCAACAGGCCTCGAAATAGTACTAGCCCGGTGTACAAAGTCTAGCGAAAACTGCTCCGGGCTACCCAGACCCACTTCCTTGGTTGCCCGGTGGGCTAGTGAAAAATTCAGTAACCTACCTGTAAAGGTTTAGTTCAAAATTGTTATTGTCTTTTTGTGTATTAAATAAATATCGGATCAAAATAACCCGAGTATAAACTGTCTTTTGTTTGTGTTTTTCGGAATGATTATCGATAGCCTGGGAGCGCTCGATCCACGCGTGCATGCAGTGCACTGCAATCTCAAGAACAGAGTAGACTGGTGGGCTTCAGTAAGATTAGTATAGTATAAACTACGGCGCAGGGTACCGCACATATGTGCACTATTCTCTTTCACATCGTTAAGCCTTTCTTACCATAACGGCCCACTGCGTAGCTGTATAGTACATGTACATGTACATGAGCGTTCTGCTGTGTCACTAGTAGTAACGTCTGATAAAGAGTCTGTTCAGAACAGCGCCCTCTGTGTACGCGACTACGAATGTACGTACGTGTACGTACCACTGACCTCTAGAGGTCAGTGGTACGTACATGTACGGTATGTGCACGTGGGCGCCAAACGAATAGCTTTGTGCATTGTGCATACGGGCTAGCAAAAATGTAAACAGGCTAGTAAAATCTGCAGTTTGCTAGCCTGGTGGGCTACCCAGGAAAAAAAGTTAGCGCAAGGCCTGTTCAACCCATACTGCCATAGAGTTATAGATGAGAGGCTGACAGGGAGCTCTCGGAACTTGACTGAAAATTTCACTTTTCATAACCCTAACGCTCCTTAATCCTCCAAAATCCTCATTGCAGTTTCGAGGATTTGAGGATTGAGGCTGTATGGAATTTTTAAAAAATGAGGATTTTGGAAGATTGAGGCTAAATGTTGTTTCAAGTGTGGAGGATTTTTGAGGATTGAGGCTGAATGGGATTTTCAAAAAATCATAATGAGGATTTTGGAGGATTGAATTTTTTCAATCCCCAGAATCCTCATTGATTGGTAGTTTTGGAGGATTACAAAAAATGAGGATTTTTGAGAATTGAGGCACAAGATGTTGCTTCAAGTGTGGAGGATTTTTGAGGATTGAGGCTAGAAGAAAATGGGGTTTTCAAAAAATGAGGTTTTTTTTTAAATGAGGATTTTGGAGGATTGAGGATGGCTGCTGGCAAAAAGAGCCTAGGGGGTTAGGGTTAAAGATCGTAAGTACCCCCGAGTACTATCACCATGATTTTAATCATCGATGACTATTTTATTTTTTTGTATCTCGAGTGGTGTGTCTAGTATTATAATTTTGTTGCCGTTTTGAGGGGAAAATCTGTTTTCTTTTTTAACCAGTTCGCGCCGGGATTATTTTAACATCGCCGAGCCCACGGGCGGGATTATTTTTAACGAAACTCAATCCGAAGCGTGTTCAGCTGATAGTGCCGGGAAGCACACCCACGCATTTCCGGCCTTGCCCGCTGCTGACATACATTTCCGAACTTGAACTTGGCGTGTTTATGCGTCATCCGTTTTGAATCTGGGGAAATATTTGCGTTTATATACGTCATCCGGCGCGAACTGGTCAAGAGAGATTCTTGGTTTTGGTTACTACTACTGACTCGGACTCTAGTAATCACACCAGCATTGACCAGATAATGTCCAAATGTTGAAAAAGCGATAACTATTAGGCCATGAGAATGAAAGTATGAGTTTACCGTCCACCGCCCGCATGGTCGTGGCGCCACCGCATGAAAAATTTCATTATTTAAAAAAATTTCATTATTTCTCAAAAAAAGTTGCACAGTTTTATCCCAAAAGTCTGTTTCACTTATTCCCTCCAAAAACGACGAATTCTACACCTACGATCATGGCGTTGTTCAGGGAGACATATTGGCCGAGTTCGGGCGGTCTATTCTTGACACGCGTAACTTGTTCTTGCAAAACCCTGGTGGATAGGTGGTGTGTGTTCTTGTTCCGAGTGCAATGTTCACGGGTCGCGTTCCCCGCGTTCGAGCGTAAGAACAGAGTTCGCGTGTCAAGAACAGACCGCCCGAACTCGGCCCTAGCGACTTGTAGTTACACTATTACTGGGCGCCAAACGTGTCAGCCAATCACCGTCGTCCTCTTTCATCGGCTTGGCAACGCTTGGCCGGGACCCGGATGTTGCTTACCGATTTGCCGATTTCGTGTGGGATTTCCCGTGTTGCATGTGCGTAAGTATTTTCATCATATCGAGCATTAAAACGATGAAAAGTCATAAATACGCAAATGAAAACCTGAATAATGTTTTGATGAATCTCGTAGATGTAATTACATCAAACGATGGCACAAATCTAACACGATATCTTGCGATTTTTGAAGGACCCAGCCGCAGCAGACGAATGCTCGCGTCATGATACAGGTCACGTGATTGCAGTATACGGGGCGGCCCTTGCCGGAATAATGAATAATGAATAATGAAAAAAAGCCTCATCACTTTTCAAAAAGTCTCGGACGGTAAACTCATACCTAAGTTCTCATGGCCTTAGGCCAGGGTCCAGTACTTCAGACTAAACCATTTATGATTTAGATGATGAGTAATTACCGTGGGTGAGTAATTCACTAATTGAACACCCCTGGTGATGATTGACATGGGCCGTTTTCAAAACCCCAATTTAATCTTCTTCTTTTTAGGTTTCATTCAAGTAGTTTAGCAATCGGCTGGAGCCAGAGACGGAGCCGAAGCCAGCGGTTTAAAAAATGGCCAGCCCATGACCGTGATGACAGACCATCATCGTTACCCCGGCATCCCGCATGGCACTTGACACTCATCATAATATTCACAAACTCACATTCTTGAAAGTTGTTTGATCGTTTACTTACATATTTTTACCAAATTAATAATTTCTGAATAACCATCATTAATAACAATACATTTACAAATTACCTTGTTCCTTATCTGCCATTTTCAAACAACTTTTATGTGGTAATCTTCGCGCAATAAACACGTTTCCGCGCCAAATCGGGTTTGTTCTTGTTCGAGCGCACGCTGGACTGGTGACCGACAGTGCGCTTCAAACTTGCGGAAAATAAGGGAACCAGGGAAATGTTGACATATCACAACGGCAGAGGGCGCTAAAACAATTACCGTTTTCTCGAACGCGCGAGGGCGCTGTTTCAATGCGCATGTATTTTCGTTCTTGTTATGGCGCGTCCTAACACTATACATACAGGGTGTCTACACAAAAATGCAACAAAATATAACGTAATACCACACGTAGAGTGTACAACTAATATCGATAATATAAATATGGTTTTAAAGATACTGGTTTTAACTTGAGACATCAAACTCAGACATCAAACGTCCAAATCTGACAATGTTTGACATGAGCTATGAATAATTTCCCAAGAGGGGTCATATTGACCATGGGACCAAGTTTTTCAATTTTGTTTGAACGGTGTGCAAGTACAAGTGTAGACTTGAAATCAAGTCGTGCAGGTGGCTCAGCACTGGTTCATTTTGTTGGCGCCTGCACAGACAAAGGGGACAATGTCTAACGATTCACTTGATTTCAAGTCTACACTTGCCCAGTATTCAAATAAAATAGACAAAATTTGACCCACTGTCAATTTGACCCTTCTTTGAAAATTATTCATAACTATGTATGCCAAACATTTTCAACTTTAGACGTTTGCCTCATTACCAATATCTTTGAAACCATATCTCATTGTTAGTTATACATTATACGTGTGTTATGCCCTTATATTTTGTTGCATTTTTGTATACCTCCTGTAGTGCTATAATGCACACACTTTGAAAATCTGTTTAAAATACTAAGGACTGTCACTGGTGTTCGGGCTACAGAAAAGTTACGGCCAACATGTAAAATTTCAATATCTTTAAAATTGTTGGTAGGTTGACCGATGACTTTTTTGAGAAATGTTCACTTAAAGGTAACGGCGCACCCAACATGGATGGGGTTTTTTTTGGGGGGGGGGCTCTGGGAGCTCCCCCTCCCAAAACAAAAGGGGGAAAGGCGAGAAAGGAAATAGAGAAAAAAGAGATTTTTTTGTCGAGGTTAAATCTCTTTTATTCTTACATACAACCCTAAATTACACAGGAATTTAGGGGAGGGGAGTGAAAAGGCGGTTAGGGGGAGGTGGCGCATGGGGGCATGGGCGCCCCTCCCCTACATATGAAGCAATATATGGGACGGATATAACCCCCCCCCCCCCCCCCCCCCTCCTCCTTTGTGTTGGTCATTGTGATTGCGGAATGTTGTGTTTCTTTTGAGGGTTTTAGGGGGGGTACGTTAGGTAACAATAGTCTAGGGAGCGTATAGGTATGGTGGACTAAGGGGGGGGGGGGGGGGAGTTGCTCGGTCCCATATGTTGCTAGGTATACTCCCCCACCCCACCTCACTTGTTTTCGGTTCAAGAAAAAATAAAAGACGATTAGGAAGAGAAACTGATCGAGCGTACTGTGCTTTTTTAGAACCGCTCATCCAAACAACTTGACACTGCACATTCTTGGATCCTAAGCAATACACCTGACGATTTTTAAATAATACAGTTCCCGGTTCTGGAGATAATCAAAATACGGACAGACACACATAATATTATCAAGAGATTGTATTAAATCTATAAACTATATCTATAAACCGTTGTGTGCCCGGCATAAGGGGTATATGCGCGTATGCCCTTATGCGCAAACGCGTAATCACTAAATTGTTCCCAGTAAAAGGGCTTATGCAAAACAACTGCCTGTATTTTAATGAAATTTAAACATTTTCCTTTGAACTTGAGACAAATTGCTCTCCAAAAATTGTGATTCAGATGTGCGACAAATATTAATGTGTACGGTTTATGACGCGTGTGAGAGAACATTGGAGCCCTTTAACGCAATTTTTTATGGAAGTGATTTTCGCGTCAGAACGCTCATATATGCATTTCTGCCAGGCACCCGACGAAACGCTCTTATTTCTATACCCAGCACGATATGTGGCAGAGGGGTACCCCCCTATTATCCCTATACTTTATACGCACTCAACACTATTGTAACCTAACCCATCCCCCTTGAAACCTAAAAAGAATTCCCGAGATTCCGGGAACACAATGTCAATGGTCAACACAAAAGAGGGGGGGTTTTCTTTGCCACATATCGTGCTTCAGATGCTTATTTCTCCCCGTTGTATATATTTCTGCTATGATTCAACTGAATTACGAAACACTAATATTACATGTAGCACGTATAGTTCGACTTTACGTGAAGCCCCCAACGTTACGTTTCAACTTCAAGAGCCCTTGCGACTCAGCACCTGCTGATGACTCTGCGGCCACGGCAGACCCGGCGGTTGCCGATGACTCGGCCGACGTAGAAGCAGTACTGGTGGTAGTACTACTAGTACGAATTCTCTCGATGTTTGGCGCTTTCAATGTGGGGATCGATCCAGGCTTCAAACGAAACTTTGTTGCCAATCCCAGTGATTTTTTCAAAGCACTTGAAGGTTCAACATAGTCCTCTGAAAAATGTGCTGAACAAATCAAAGGCCTACTTCTTGCCGAGAACTCGGAGAAGGTGAAATCCTTTCGTGTAATATTTACGAACTTCACCCATTCCTTTGATAACGCAGGATCCCGCGGAAATTGCACAAAATGAATCTCTGGATTCTTCGAACAATTTCTCGTGCATCCACCAACAACACATGAAGTTGGCATTATTGTAGCTGATAGTGATACACTATAAAAAAAAGATTCGTAAAAACGTCATGCCTCTGCATGAAAACGCATACACACGGAATGCGTCTTTTGTTTACTCCCGGTTGCTCATGGGTAGTACCACTGACCTCTATAGGGCTCTATTTCATAAAAGTATTTAGGAACATTCCTAAGTTATTGTTCCTAAGTCACTTAGGAACAATTGACTTAAGAAAATACTTAACTTAGGCATTATTAATTATCCTAAGTTAAGAACAAAAAGTTGGGAATTTATTAAAAGTTCCTATCTTTAATTCAAAGTTGCGATCTTTAAAGTGAGTGAAAGAGGCTGACCTTTGACCCAGTGTGTTCACAAAGTCATATTTCTGTAAGTATTTGCTTCATAAGTCAATATTTTATTAATATCAGTCTAGTGTAAGATAGAAAATGAAAATTATTATACATAGAGAGAGTATTACCTTGCAGGTAAATCAGGATATTGCATTTTCTTGTGCTTGATTTCAGCCTCAGTGAGTGCCTCAAAAAAAGCACAGTAAATCCTCATACAAACTTATGCATGGGAAACCTTGGTAAATTAAACTGTACATTCGCAAATAGCAGGAAAAACTAATAATAATAATGCCTTGGCTTTTCTTCATATTAAAACTTTTTTGTTTCATTGCCTATCCCTCTAGTCTAGTCTTACTCTTAGGCTTTCTTGTTTTAATTGTATTTAGAAATCTAGGCCAAAATTCAAGGAAACGTTAGACTGACGTTTGTCTTTTATTTGACTTTCACTGAGTTTGTGAAAACAACTTCCTTTGACACGCTATGATGAGGCTATGTTTTTTTGGTTGACAAGAAATGCTCTCTTCCATGGTTGTCTGTCTAGACTAGTACGAACACATTTAAGGCCTATTTATAATAAGCTTAACTAATAAGTAATAGACTTGGGCCTCTTAGTTAAGCTAGCCCTAGCTCAGGCCTACTGAAAACGATTTTGTGTAAATTCATTATTTCAAATTTACGTGCAGAAAGTGCATTTTCGACGCCATGCAATTACCATATCACAACATTGGGTTTATGGTTACACTGAACAAGTTTTACATGCGAAAGTATGTGACAACTTGTAATTGAGAGTAAGTTGGGCTTATTTTTGAAAGATTCTTACACATCGCAATCCTTCCAAAAGCAAGCTTATTATAAAAACACCATAATCGCTAAAATAAAAGTATAAGTTTTGTTTACATTTAAGCACAAAACCAGGTCTGTGGAGTGATTACAAATATACTGCCGAATTCAGCAGCCATAAACAATTTTGATTCAGTCTAGCTTTATGAGGTAGCAGAACTAGGCGTCTTATAAATATTATTAAAGGCGAGATATCTTGGGTGTGTGTGGTTTTTTTAATTATTTTGTTTTGCTTCCTTGGTGCAGTAATTAACATCAATTTGACACAGCCTATCATTCTCTTGTTTTTGCTTCCTTTTGTACAGTTTGGCACCTTTTCGTAGGCCTACAGATATGGATTCTAGAGAGGAAATACTGGAGGATAAGCCTAGTAGTGTTCTAATTCCACAGGTATGAAGCACGATTAAGGCCAAAAAAAGAAACAAGTCTGGCTCAGTAGGTAGCTCGAAAACCAAAATGTGTTTTTGTGTCTGTTTTTTGTGATATGGATTTTCTGCAGAATACAGGGGTTGCGCTAGGTTGTTGGACCATAGGTGCACATTTTAGGTTTTTGTGCACAAAGTGTATGTTTGATTTGAATGTTGGTATTTGGGTCATTTTGCTATATTTTTTTATTTTTTTATCTCGCATGTTGTTTCTAAATTTTATCACAGGCTAAAAAGCGCCGAAAACAGAACTTCAGAGAAGAAGAAAAACTTGCACTTCTGCAGTTTGTGCAGGACCACAAGCGCCAACTGATGGGCAAAGCTGGCCGGCCGGGTCATGGAGATGATAAGGTACATGAGCCATTAAACCTTAGGGACCATTCATTATTTTGACCTGAAAACAAAATGACCCCTCTATATTTCCTACCACCCCTCTTAAGAATAATTGATTAAGAGCATGAAAGTAAATTTCTCTAATTATTGTCTGATCACTAGAGAAACTCTGAAACCACTACTTTAAATGGAACCACAGAGCTACTGTGTTGGCCCTATGCAATAGTGATGTGTGAGATAAGAGCTACGATTACAATGTAAGCTAGCGCATAGATCTATGTGTTCGTATTTGTGGGTCAGGTAAAATAGCATAATCATTCATGACAGATGAGAGGCAACATTTTCTTAGTCATGCATGACTACAGCAGACCCTTATAAGTGATGTGCACGAATACTTATTTTGTTTTTCAAAACAACCTATGTTCTTTGTTTTTTTATTAATATTAACGTGGATATTTTAAAGTTTTGATTATTTTGAATGGCACCCTGTAGAAGTGGGTTCTTATAGCTGCTGCTGCATTTCTTTCATACAGCGTGCTAGTATAACCATATTATTTTGTTCTCTTTTAGGTTGAGGAGAGGAAAGCGGCAGCATGGAAGCAATGTACCATGGCTGTCAATCAGGTGGGGGGAAACAACAGGGATTGGAAGAAAGTAAAGAAACAATGGCAGGCCCTGCAAGACAAGGCCAAAAAAACAAAGGAAGCATGGAGCGGACAGGTAAATATCAATAAAACAAAAATCAATTTTGCTTATCGTTACTGTTCTGTCGAAACCTTGTAACTCCATCCAGATTGACCCCTGCACATGAATTCATAGTAAACCTTAATAGATGGTCAGAAACATGAAAGACAAAACCTCACTTGCTTTTTGCTCCTGAACATGTATAGCAGACCACAGAATAATATGAAATCTTATACAAAATAAATCGGTTGTTGTGGGGCCAGAGACAAAATACAAGATTTTAACAAAAAAATGATATGTTATTGTTATACATTTTTAACATTAACCCTATCAACCAAGGACCAGCACTGTGGGCTGATAGTGAACAAATAGCATTGAGCCATCTATTTAGCAGGTACATCACATTCAAATATTTCACTTTATTTGTGATATATACTGAACGCTCGAAAAGACTACCTAGCAGTAAATCGTCTCTGTTTGCGAGAATCAAACTTGATTGAAACTGTTACAATTACTATACATTTCAATAATAGAAATTGATTCTCATATCTGGATGGTATGAGAATCATTGCGAGAATAGATTCTCTGATTCTTCTCAAATTTGCAGCCCTGGACATGCAGCTGCAGTCTACACGTAAGATTGAAAATGAAAGGCTTATTGCGAGTTCCACGCAACCCCACAATGCCCACATTGAATGCATGAAGTGCCAAGGGTAAAAATGTATGTATTAAATCACTAATCTATATCCACTAATCTATATCTAATTATTCTTTTGAATTTTTACAGGAGGCGGTCCAAAGCCCAAAACGACTCCAGCAGTTGAGCTGGCAATGGAGGTGATGGCAAGGGAGTCACTGGAGGGGATAAGGGGGAGGACGTCGGAGCTGGACCCGACAGGTCAATCAATACCTGAATTTTCACAGGTAACTTAATTGCATCTGAACTATTCTAAAAGTTGGGGCCTATTCTTTTAATTCGCCCAGTAGGCATATTGCCAATGAGCTTGAAATTCACGGTTAAACATGCCCAACGCTTCTTTAATTTAGGATTCTTCACAAGAATCGGAACCGAGTCAACCGACTCAATCTTGTTCCAAGCCTTCGAGCAAACAGCCTTCGAGCAAGCAGCCTAGTTCTTCCAGAACTACAACAGCATCAATGCCCCCCAATGCCGAGTCACTAGCTGCTCTACAGCAACAAGTTACCATACTGCAGACCCAGTTGCAGACACTGGTATCACAACCATCATCTCTGCAGAGGACCACAGAAATCAGGCAACTAAAGTTCCAGGAGGAGCTTTTGAAGCTTGAGAAAAAAAAGGTTGATCTCCAGGCCCAATCTTTGGAGGTTCAGGAGAAAATGTTGACAGTGATGGAGGCGGCTGGTGCACGTTCACTGTTCAACTTAATTTCTGAACAGTAAAATTAAATGTTGATTAATTATATATTACAAATCATAAGTATTTGCCTGGGCATGGAGATTAATGTTTTAATTCTCTGGTTTCAAACCCTCTTGACTATTGGTTTGCCTGATTTCTGTAGCTGTTGTCTGCAACTGGGTCTAGAATTGGTAAACTGTTGCTGTGGGTAGCTGTGACATAGTCGCCACTGCTAAACTTTATGGTGCCAATATATTACATGTACAGTTTTAAGTAAAATCAACATGCTATTTCATACTTGAAAAATTAAAAATGTTAAATGTTAAATGAAATCAAATTTGTTTCACCACTGTTTGCACCTAACACATTTGCAAGACATGTACTTTTAAATCTGTAAAAAATCTGTAAATTGCCAAGTAAAGTATGTACCACACTGCTTTATTATATTTATGAATAAATTATATAAACTTGCATCAATCTCTATTGCTGAGTATCATTTTATGAGGCGTTTTGGTATAAAATTTGAATAATTTATTGCACGAGAACAAACCACTTACATTATAGAACACTCATACTTTGGATTTGATATCTCGGACTGATACCTTTTTTTTTTTTTTTTTTAGAAAACAATTAGTGATGCACTCAAGTGCACCACAATTTTTTTTTTTTTTTAAACCCAAATGATGACGATTCAAATCACCCAGTCTGAACTTTAGCGGCAGTAGCTCTTACATGTTCCCAAACTCCAAAACAATAATTTTCACTTGGTTTTTGGTCACACATGTGTATGCCATTGATATGTTAGGGGCCCCTGGGGTAACATTTCAAGTAAAGAAGTTGCGGACGATCTCATTCTGAACTGCAACCCCGAACACATCTTCAACAGCATCAGGAGGGGCGAGGTCGTCATCGTCTGGAACTTGTTCATGGTTGTAGGGCTCTTGGATGTGGTCGTCCTTGCTGATGTTGAACAGAACGCAGCAGGCTGTGACGACATCAATTGCTTTTCGTGGAGTTCTCACCCTCGGGCCAATACCACCAAGACACATGAATTTCTTCTTCAATTGCCCATTGAGATGTTCAATCAAAGCCCTGGTAGTTCTGTGAGCCCTGTAGAGGGGAAAGTACACACACCTTTTAGCTACATTTTTATCTGGGAAGAATGATTTAAGCCTCCCCCAAGTGTTTACATGGGCATGGAATTATTGGGCGCATGTGGTTTTCAGACTACTGGCTTACGGATTTTTCTTAAAACCAAATCACACCCCTGCGAACAAGTTACCTGTTGTAAGCTTCCTCTGCTGCTGTGCGTGGGTTCAGAATTGGTGTCATCAACCAGGGTTTCAACCCATAACCAGAATCTCCCAGAAGAATGCCATGAAGTAGTCCATATTCATAAGCTTCACCTAAGCGACTCATCTGCAAGATACGACTATTGTGTGTGCTTCCGGGCCACCTTGATACCACATTGAGAATCCGGTACTTGGCGTCGCAGACAATTTGCACATTGAGGCTGTATTTTCCTGTGTGGTCATAAAACAACAGTATCAAACAATGCATATTAATTTATGAAATAATTTTAAAAAATTGGATTAAAATGAATCATTAATTATTGATGTTTAATTTTCAATAAAATCAACTTGGGTCCTGACTGAAATTCCCATCAGGCATGCCGTCGACACGATTTGCAATAACCCTCGAATATCTGCAGACTTTTTTTTCTACAAATATTCAATTCAATTGTTGGGTGGCAAAGGGCAGCCCTGTGATGCTTTGCCACTGCATATGCCGGTACTAGCCTAGGGTAAGGTTGAGGCTATAGATGAGTCTACACCAAATTTACAAAGGCCTAGGAAAATACATGTAATAATTTAGATCATTTGCATAGTTAACGTAAATGCATTTACTAAATGTACATAATGTAGTTTATGACTTGTAGTTTATGAGTGTGATCTAGGCTATGCTTCTAAAATGGCTGGGCTAGGCCTTAGGCTTGGCTAGGCTGTAATAAGTAAACCCATGAAGCCTAGCTTAGCTGAAGCAAGCCTATAGTCATAGCGTAGCCCAGTCTGGTAAAAGATGGCCAAATACGCCCGTGTGGCAAATATAATTCACCATCATCATGAAGCACAAACCAATTCCAGTGAAACCTATGAAAACAAGAGAGTTTCGGCTAAAAAGCAAACCATGGGCAAATACACATGTATGTCTTACCTTACCGGACTGAGCTCTAGACTAAATTGATGGGCATGTTGGTATAAGCATGAAGCTAAAGTGCTTGTTAACTTCGTTTGTTTTTATTTGGTACCACAAATATCCCTAAGGTTTATATCCCCTGGCAGCTGCTTTAGGATGAAAACTTCAATTCAATGATGAGACAAACGACTCGATAATGTGATTGTACAAATGTTATCATTACGAGTGATTGGCAGGTCAAAGGTTTATGTCTGCTTAGTTACAGACGCACACTACTTTACTACAACACTCTGCTACTGTACGCTGTAGGCCTTTGTTTTTAATCATTAGCATTAGTATTATTATAGATAATTAATCATGATAGTACCTTTGCGGTTTACGTATGCAAACTCATTTTGTCCAAGTATTACACCGTAAAGCCTGATGTGAGTGCAGTCGATTGCTCCAACAACGCGTGGAAAACCTCCCCGTGGAACAGCCATCCATTGCCTTTGCTTCTGACGCACTACTTCAGCAGTGACGGGAAACTTTATGAATGGAGCCTGTACACGGCACAATGCTTTGGCGACTCGGGCAGTAACGCGACATGCTGTGGATATACTGACGCCGTGTATCTCAGCACCAGAATCATCCAAAACAGACCCGTGGCCGAAAAAGCGCAGGGCAATAAACACCTGCAAACTGTAAACAGTGCATGATTGCGCCGAGTTGGATGTTCTAGTTGATCATGCAACAAGTCGATGATTCTGAGGCATGATGAAAGCCGGCTAAAACGATATTTTTGATGCATCTCCTGATCATCCCATAAATCGAGGGGATTATTCCTATCTCTAAATACCCTCTCCCTGCGCCTAGCCCGTTGGTTTTCCCTTTCAAGTAGGCCGAAAGCCATATACATCGCCATAATTGATGCACAAATGCATGTAGTGACCATAGAGCTATGCAGTGACCTTAGTTGTTTGGATTGAAAATTTCCCGCCAAATTTCATGTGATACTTAGGAACAATGATAATCAGTCCTAATAGTAGGCCAGCCAAAGTGTGAAAATACACTTTGGACGGCATTGTTTGTTAATGGCCGGCATCCATGCTAGATCTATTGTTCATGGGATCAGGAAGATGATTAGGGTGGATGCCACGCTTGATTTTGAATTTTAAAGGTCATTTTGAGGTCAAAAGGTCAAATAAGGTCAAAAATCAGTATTTTCAAAATTTGTGCAAATTTTAACCGCAATTGATAGATCTACCCATAAAAGTTATTGTTAACTTCATGTTGATACACCAAACCTATGAAATTAACGGATAAACTTTGATCTTGTACACAAATATATAGCAAAATGAAACTTAAAAGGGTGATTTCTCAAAAAGTGCATATCTTAAGAATAACGAAGTTGTTTGCTCTCCCTATCTCAATGGTGCATATATTTGTTTCAAACAACTTTTTTTTCCAAGGTAAAGGTACCCCCAGGCAGTTTTTGATATAACAACAAATTCCATACCACATCTTCATATAATGTTAGGATGTAATAAAACAAGTAAATTTGAACGAAGTAAATTTAAACGTGTAGTGGTTTTATAGTTTGACATGGCACTTTGACAATTATTTCGTTGTGGCAGGGTGCATCACTTTTTTCTTTGTACATCAGAATAATTATGTGCCCACCTAAGCTTGCTCACAATAACAGAATGGAAAATTAGTTTACGAGTCTATTGGCCAGCTGGGTTGTTGCAGTCAGTTGCGTCACATCCGCAGGCATAAGTGCATCTTAGGTCCTTTTTGAAGCAAGTGCATCGGGATGTCCTGCACTTTGATTTGCATCCACAGGAAACTAGCTCAAGACATGCATCTGGGATAGGGGGTAGTCTTGTCCAGACAGCTTCCAGGTAACCTGACTCGTTCTTCCAAGCTGCTGTGTCTAGAGGAGATGGGACATCTATGTGTTCCTGGTCTGCCTGAAACCAAATCTTTGCCTGGTAGTTGGCGCGTACTGTGTGAAGTTCCAGTGCATCTCTTGTTGGCGGTAACATCTCCAGACCCTTCTTCGCCTTACTAAAGAGTTGGAGTCTGGCATGGTTGATGGTTGGCTGCTCAGGTGCACCGTATAGGTGACATACAAACTGCTCAATGGGGGCAAGTTCTCCATCACAACCAATTCCCTTGACGAGTAGTGGTTGCTTCTCAAAGATTTTCCAGCACATTTTCTTCCCATGGCCATGGAAGGAGGAGGTTGTATCACATCCTGTAAGGGCATGAAAGCTGAGCAGGTTATCCCTCACAGGTTGTGCGAGTCTCTCAGATACTGCATGTATTGGGTAACATTTGCGCTTCTTTGCCGTTCCAGAGATCATCCAAACTTCTGTTGCTTTTGAAGATAAAAAGTGCACCAGAAGTAGCATCACGTCTGTATCCCTGCAGATGACCACCACTCTTTGATATCCTTCATTGACTGCCTCACATGCATGCAGTATCAACCTGGTGTCAGCCTCTTCATGGTTTCCTCTAAGTTTTACATCATCTCTCCTCGTGGACCTGGCATCTGTAACATCAAGGAACCCACCGCCTGTTACTATCTCGTATCTTTGCAGTAGATCCTTGCCCTTCTGTACGATGGCGTTTGACAAGAACTTGGCGAGATCAGCTTTGTTCTCATCCAAGGCAATGAATTGGCCCCAAACCTGTGGGAGTGGGACCTGGGATCCATCGATGAGCTTTCGAATTGGCTTTTTTTTCTTCCATTCGCTTTGATCGAGTCACTGCCTTGATGGAGCTCTCTCCAATGTAGCGATCAAATACCACGTCAACTCTTGTTGTATTCTCTCCGAAGTGTTGTGTCACACTATTTATGAAAACACCAGCGTAATCACCAAAAGTTTGACACCCATGAGGCTTTCCAAGGGCTTGGATAAGTGCATGACCATCTATCAGCACACATGTCTTCATGTTGGCATTCGGTATATTTGTGGGCGTGGTAAGCCCAGCCATTAAGATGTGGATCAGATCTGCCTTTGCTGTTGAATTCATCTCCCCTCCAGCCTTGGCGAGAGACAGTGGGACGGGAGACAGCTCATGCTGGAGAATATTCACCATTTCCAATGGTCGACCTCCAGTGGCAGCATTGAGCAATCGTTGCAGTAACTTTCTGTCGGCTTTGATAATCTTCTGTACATTTTGGAGCAAGTTCGGGCGCGAACTATAGTTAACCATTAGTCAGTCTCTGCTTTACCAATGCGCATGCTCAAATGCAGTTCGCTCGAACGGCTCTAGTCGAACTATTGTTGAAAAGATGGCAGCCGCTTTGTTTACATTTGAGACATGAATGAAATGGGTATTGGTACTATTCTTCCACGCATATAAGTAGGATAAGTAGGATAAGCCATAACGTTAGTCATGTTGGTCCAAAAACAAGACAAAAATTACATTAGGCCCGCCAGATTTCCACTTAAACGTCTGCCTTTCCCTCCGTCCGACTACTGACATCACCTTTTTCTACGTACGTCACTGGTTCTCTCAATGTTTTCCTATAAAAAGAGGCTACTGTCAACCAGCGGCAACCGTGCTCCGGGGTCTGGTTCCAAATAGTCGACTGAGATAGCCCAACCATTCTGCGTTCGAGCGACGTTAGTCGAACTATGGTTAACTATAGTTCGCGCCCGAACTTGCTCTTATTTGGTGGAAACATTTGCTTTGTATAGATCAGCAAAAGTTTTGGAGCGATGTTTCTTCAGGGCGTCATGAAAACCGACAGTTTCTTCAATCAGACGTTGCTTCACGTTGGTCATCAAATACTGCTTTCCAGGATTTTCAGCCGTTAGAAGATCACTTACCACATCAATTGGTGCAGTGTCTTTGGTTGCCAATGATACCAGTGGTATCTCTCTAGTATCATCATCAGCGTCAGTGTCGTCTTCTTCTTCAGCCAATGTTGGGTTTACTCGGAACACATCAAATCTTGTTAGCTGTGTGGTAAGCTTCTTAACATCATCAACATCTCGCTTTGTGCGAGATGGAAGACTGTCAGAGCGGATGAAAGTGGTTTCTTCCTCATCATCTTCCAGATTGAAGAGAAATCTTATGTCTTGTGTGATGCGTGATCGCTCGGACCATGTGATACAAAATTTGTCCCTGGCTTGATCATTTCTCGTAATTCCAATTATGCCATTCTGCATTTTGCATGTCCTATTCATCCACTCAGTTGCAATCAATGATGCAATACTCATAAATTCCTAAATTGTGTCATAAGCAAGGACTAGATGTTTTACACCATACAGTCTACACGTGTGTCCATAATTACTATACATGTATAATTAAAATGTAATTAAAATTAAAACAACTTGAGATAAAAAAGAAAGTCTACTCACTCTAACAGATGATGTGATTCATCAAAGAAACTGAGGGTTGATGGCTTCAGATTTAGCCATACACACTTGTCAGCAAGAGCAGGTCCAGTATGTCTGATCAACAGAATGGCTGTAAGTACAGTATGGCATGCAATGGGGCCCTAGATGTCTGTGCTAATCAGACACCCAAAGGTCACTGATCTTGGCAGTTGCTAGGCAACAGAAGTACTTAGGGTGTCCATCTTATGTGAAAGAAGTGGCCTTGGAGTGCCTGGTCTGCTCTGGAGCATGTCTGGAGCTAGCTTTGAAACTTGGTAATCCACATTATGTTACACATGTAGCTTTTAAAGGCTATAATTTATCACTGCACGATACCCCTATCGTGTAGGAACCTGGTATAACATATGAAAAAGCCAAATTGTACAAATGTTCAACATTTTAACTCATTGCAAGTTTGTTGACTGTGTTGGAGTCTGAACAATGTTTTACATGGAACGATTGGGAGTATTCCTTCTTATTCCTCCATGGGAGTACAAACAATTTTGATATCAGACATACAGTTTTTGAGCAACTTGTCAAACTATAAACCCACTACGCGTTTAAATATACTGCGTGAATAACATAACTTCTTGTTTCATTACGCCATTATGGTGTATTATAAAATGTGTGTTATAATTTTTTTTTTATTAAAAACTGCCTGGGTATATTTACCTTCCAACAAAAAGTTGTTTGAAACAATTATATGCACTATTGGGATAGGGAGTGCAAACAACTTCGATATACTTAAGATATGCACTTTTTGAGAAAATCACACTTTTAAGTTTCATTTTGCTATACATTTGTGTACAAGATAAAAGATTAACTTTTAATTTCACAGCTTTTATATGTCGATATGATGATAAAAATAAATTGTATTGATAGATCTACAACTTGGGGTCAAGTTTGGTGCAAAATCCAAAAATACAAATGTTGACCTTATTTGACCTTTTGACCTCGAAATGACCCTAAAATTCAAAATCAAGCGTGGCATCCACCCTAATCGTCTTCCTGATCCCATGAACAATAGATCTAGCATGGATGCCGACTATTAACAAACAATGCCGTGGAAACTTTTTTTAGAGGACTTTTTCAAGTTTGGCTGGTCTACTATAAAGTTAGGAACAATTTTAGCCAAGATAGGAACGATTTTCTTCCTAAGTTGCTTTATGAAATCGAACTTAGGAATGTTCCTAAAGTTAGGAACAATTTTGGATTTGGGAATGATTATTGTTCCTAAGTCCAACTTAGGAATATTCTTAAGTTTTATGAAATGGAGCCCTGGACGGATCATTGGCTCACAGAAGTGACGCCGTGGGTCCGCCATGTTGCACTTCCGAAAAATCGACGTGCGAGAAGGTTGTAATACAGATTTTATTTGTGTACAGCCTTGTGTGCAGGTTCTGTTTCTGAACTTTATAATCGTTGAAAATGCCCACATGTGCTGCAATCAACTGCTCAAACCGGTGTAATAAAGGATGTGTACAGACATTTCATTCGTAAGTTCAACTATGTTTTCTATGTATTTTAAAAGCAGATTGGAAGTAGTTTAGCGTACCGTCTAGCGCTCTGACTGTGTAGTCCCATGGTAGTCCCAATGGTTTATATTTCATGCATGCATTGCATCATGCATATGTACGTACGTATGCGGTATGGCATAATGCCATTGCCAATGGCAATGCAATTCAATGTAATTCTGATCATTTCATTGCTGATACTAGGCGATATAATCTATAGCAATCCAATGCCATGCTATGCTATAGATTTCGACTAGACTAAGTATATTCAATTTCTAACGATTAGTCTATTCATAATTATCATCTTGTTATGTTAATTGTAACTTGAACTTGACAGTCACGATAAACGTCTTTAAGTTTGACGAGTGTCTTACTTAAAAAGGGTATTGTGTATATTCATCATAGATTTACCTGACATTCAACGTCATGCTAACTCTAGTATACTATTACTCTATTGAAGATTATGCATACAATAATTAATTAGTATTCTTATATTTATATAATAATAAACTTGGACATTGACATTGTTTACTTTAACTTAGTTGCATTTTATTGTAGTTCCGAATCCTATGAATTTTGGTCAGACTTTCACCATCGGTCTACTCTAGTGGTCTAGATTCCCCGCTAGAAGGGTGGAAGTATCTAAATTTCCTACATTCCTTCACCTGTTATTAGAAGACAATTTGTTTGACAGATGATAATTTTTTTGACAAAAAATAATGAATTGAATTTAATTAAAAATACTGGAACATTTTTTTACAGTCACCCCACCCTGGAAATAAATCTTCTGATGTAGTGTGTAGACTGTAGTGTAAATTATTCTACACATAATTTAATTCACCTCGTATGCTTACATTTGCTGCAGGTTTCCATTCAGCCGCCGGTCTGTACTTGCAGAATGCAGTATGGATGGTCAACATGAAGCTAGATCTATTTTGTGGACTCCCGACAAGAGCTCTGTACTCTACGTCAATCATTTTGAAGAGACCTGCTTTGACAATACTGGGCAGACAGTTCGTCTTTACTCAGGATGCTGTCCTTACAATATTTTATTTTCCGCTTCATCTTTAGAAGGTACATTAAATTGTATATGTTACAAACAAGTATTCTCTGTATTATCTACTTTTGCTTTAACAACACCTTTTTCAAAACATTCAGTTTTGAGTAGCCATGTGCCTGTATTCAAACTGAAGAATTACTAAAGGAATTGTTATTATTGACATATTGTTTCACTTTATCTTCATGAAAGTTGTAAAATAATCACTTGTTATGTTGAAAGAGGATTAATTTTGAAATAAATTGTATACATCATGTATTAAATATTTATTTGACAAATCTGAACTTAAAGGTAGTATACACCATTTGCAGATATCGAAAATATTTACTACCGAATTATTAAGAAATATCATACTCATCTGAAAGTAAATGTTGATTCTGGGCATCCAGAAAAATGATTGCGCAAAATATCCTGTAATTATTTTGAAAAATAGAATTTTATAATGAAAAATTGTTGAATTGACCTGTACAATAAACCGGTACAATATAAGATTGAGAATTCATTTTACCTCATGTTATTTTCTTTATTCTAATATATACAGTTCAAATACGTGTCAGTGATGATAAAATATTTTTTTTGAAAAAAAGAAAAGAATACAGTGATTAGGAATGATTCGTAAACCATTTAAAACCTTTGCCACATCACAAGTGCCTTTTTTTGAATTCTATATGGTTTAATGGCAAAATGTAAAGAATTTTCAAAACATCTTGCAAGAAAGCACATCATTTACAAATGTATTGTTTATTGATCTATTCATCCTTACCCCCTAGGCCCTTCTTGCTAGCAATCCTCAAAAAATCTCCACAACATCATGTGCCTCAATTCTTCAAAATCCTTATTTTTTTTAATCCTCCAAAACTGCAATGAGGATTCTGGGGATTGAAAAAAGTCAATCCTCCAAAATTCTCATTAAGATATTTTGAAAACCCTATTTAGCCTCAATCCTCAAAAATCCTCCACACTTGCAACCACATCGTGCCTAAATCCTCCAAAATCCTCATTTTATTTAAACCCCATACATCCTCAATCCTCAAAAATCCTCCAAAACTGCAATGAGGATTTTGGAGGATTTGGGAGCGTTCGGGTTAATCAGTTCAGAAATGTATTCATTTATTAAAGCATTTTATTTTTCCTTCGGGAGAATAATAAAACAAGGCTTTATTTAACTTCTAAGGTCTCCTATAATAATAAAAAATGAAGCGACACGCCCCGGGTAATCAAAAATAGTGTCTACACAATACAGCCCTTCAGTACTGTACTAATGTATAGTGAACCGTATCGCTCTTGGAAGTGTAAAATGGCCGCCGCGCGTGCTCGCCGACTTCAAGTGTCAGCACGGCAGAATATGGGCAACGATCCGTCCAGGTCACTGATCTCTATAACTGGATAGGTCGAGCGGCTCTGCACGTGAAGCCATCAGCGGCCATATTGGGATATTCAAAACATTGCAGGCGTACACACGTTTGTATAGCGCACGACCGAGAAAACTCATTTAATATCACAGGAAACGAAGTTAACGTCGCAAAAACGATCCAGTTTGATCAGGAAAATCAAGTTAAACATAATGACACCAAAGAATTACCTGTATACGCCAAGTTTCAATGTTAAATAGGCCTATTTTTTGGAAAAGATATGAGACATTCGTGTGAGACGATGCAATGCAGTGCAAAGTCTATGGGATATATGTCGGACAAGTATTTTCAAGAATTCCAACTTCTAAATTATTATTATTATTATTTTTTTTTTTTTTTGGGGGGGGAAGAAATCCACATCATAACCTTATACCGGAACAAGGAAAAGGCAAAACGAGTTTTTTTTGGATTAACCCTAACAGTCCTCAATCCTTCACCTGTCGGAGGATTGAGGACTGTTAGGGTTAAGGAAATTCTTGAAATTGTTGGTTTAATTTTATATCCAGACACTAAAAAGTGCATTTTATAATAAAATAAAAAAATGTTGAAAAAATTGAACAAATGTCAGTGTGTTTCAGGAAAATTTAATTGGCACATCATGGTTTGTTCGTGGGGTTTTAAGGCAGTGTCCAGATTTGGAATCAACCTAATGTTTAGTAAATTTTTTAGAAAGGGTCCCAAAAATTCTTGCTGGACAAGTGGACAGAAAAAATTAATTATGTGGTTTTGAGCTTAAACCATAGAGCTGTATAATAAAGATACAGCTCTATGGCTTAAACTATGAACTTGAGAAACTTGAAATAAATCACAATTAAAAATATCAATCACATGTGTAAATAATGACATAAGTCACACAATGGATTCAATTTTGCTTAATGCTTTTATTTTACATTGATACATTACATATAACATGTAATAACTACTGCCATAGTAACAATATGCTTATTATGTATTGTTTACTGATGTTGGAAAACCAAATAAAAAACAATTAACCCCCCGACTGTTTATGAATTGAAAACCAAAACAAAACTTGCGATGTCATTTTAGAATAATAATTGTTGATACTGTAACGCCCGTGCCGGTTGGGCGGTAGAGGGCGCTGGAGCGATTCCACGGTGTGGGATTCGCTCCGGTGGCTCCTGCTGGTGCGCCCCGGAAACCCGCCTTTGGATTGCGCAACCGCCGAACCGGTTCAGTGCAGTTCAGGGCCGCGTGATTGCGGGAGCCTGAAGTCCATGTTTTGGTCGGCAAGAGGTCACAATAAAACGGCAGTTAATCACCGGAAATACAGAATACTGGCGTCAAGAGTCCTTCTTGTGTGTGTAGTCGACCCCAGAGAAATCTTCGTTACATTGGTGGCAGCGGTCGGCATACAGAAGGACGGGAAAAGACCAGGTGAAGTGTTCAGGTTTTCAGGAAACCACGATAACACGGCAGCCAACTCGCCCCACGGCGAGAGGGCAGGCCGGGGCGTGGGCCCGGGGAGCGGGGACCAGTCCGGGAGGCTTTCAGGCACTCCGTGCATGACGCCAGGGGAACTCTAGGGAGGTTATGGGGACTTGGGAGTCTGGGGTTTCCTGGGGGAGGAGTTGGAGAAGGATAGCGGGGAATTTCGGGACATGCGCCAATGGCTGGGGGCTTCAGTGCGTCCACTCCGATTTGGAGAGAGGGCGCCCTTCTCCATATTTGTCCGGGTCCGCTACCAGGTCTGTCGGGGGGCCGCCCCATGCTGTAGACGGCGGCGCAGCAGACGGATGGTTCCTCGCGGAACAATCCAAAGCTGTGCCCGTGGATGCAGTGGGGGGCGGGGCCTCGTCGAGACATTCTCTGGATCTTCTGCAGGAATGAAACCGAGTCGGGGGGGCCCGGCCCATGCTGTAGACGGCGGCGCGGCAGACGGCTCGCAACACTCGGAGCGAGCCCGAGCCGTGCCCGTCGGCGCAGCGGGGGCGGGGCCTCGCCGGGACGCCCACGCTCTCTAAGCCAGTCGCAAGAATCAGTCGCAGTCGCAAGAGCCAGTCGCAGTCGCAGGCACCAGATACAGGAGCCAGTCGCAGTCGCAGGAGCCAGTCGCTGTCGCGGGAGCCAGCCGCAGATGCAGTCGCAGGAACCACAGTCGCAGTCGCAAGAGCCAGCCGCAGTCGAAGGCACCAGTCGCAGTCAGAGCAGCCAGTCGCAGTCACAGTCGCAGTCAAGTTTAACATTTAGAGGGGTGTGCCGGGGCCAGGGGTGTGCCGGGGCCAGGGGTGTGTCCTGGGGCCAGGGGCTTACCCTGAAAATTGTTGTAATGAAAATTGTTGTAGTGTAAATTGTTGGAATGTAAATTGTTGTGTAATGTTGGCGTTATGCGTTTTCCAGGGCGGTTGGCCGGGGTGCGGCAGCAGCGCCCATGGTCTTGTTTGGGGGCAAACAAGGTCTTCGTGGGGGGCTGTGTAACGCCCGTGCCGGTTGGGCGGTAGAGGGCGCTGGAGCGATTCCACGGTGGTGGGATCGCCCCGGAAACCCGCCTTGGATTGCGCAAGCGCCGAACTAGTTCAGGCCAGTTCTGGGGGCCGCGTGATTGTGTGAGCCTGAAGTCCATGTTTGGTAGGCGAGAGTCCACAATAAACGGCAGAGAACCACAGGAAATAGAGGAACACTTGTGTCAGGAGTCCTTCTTGTGTGTGTAGTCGACCCCAGAGAAATCTTCGTTACAATACTATGCAAAGATACATTTGACAGCATTCTTCACAGGCCAAATTTTAATAGGACACCCTTGTACAGCTTTAACTTTGAATTGTGAGTGTTTCTAGATATTTGTGCGATATGAACACAATATTTGTTTTGTAAGAAAGCAAAATAAAACCATGATTGAAAAGCAAAATTTGACAGCATAAAAATATGACAGAACAGCGTAACATGTACACAGGGCGGCCGCTACCCAGTGATTGTGGAGAACACTGACTGGGTAAATCCATGTCATTTTAACATCTGTATAATTTGCTTTGAATATTAACAATACAATTTTAACCAGATTTGTCAGTTTTCATAAAACACATGTTCAATATATTTCCATGTTACAAAGATAGGTTTGTGACTGTTGCGACTGTTTTATTATCTGTACTTATATTGTTGAAACATGAAATGCCAAGATGCAGAGTTCTGCAATATATTTGCAGCACATCTATAGGAATGTGGAACACCGAGATAGCTTATCTTGGAAAACGTAGTTGGTCAATTAAGCTTCCGTATTTACTGATGGTTAAACAAAATAAGTGTTGACATTCGCTGTCATCTGTTGTCCCTCTGTCATAATGGGAGCAGTTCGTCCTGACTTGTCCTTGTCCAGCCGTAATAAGCTGTACAGACTGACATCTTAGTAGCAAGAAGTGGACTTGGGTAAACCAATTAGCTGTAGTGTACAAAGAAAGAAAATATACAGGTATAAATTGAATGCCAAGGAAAGAATGTTGTAACATGACGCTATTTTAAAAACACAAAATTCTCAATTTATTTGGCATACCCATTTCTTCAGAGAGTGAAATTTCATTTGAGCACTGTATTAAGGAATGTCATCAGGACTACTTTTTTAAGAGAGATTTGTGGGCGAAAATGAAATTGTTCTGAAGTATTGGAAATACGTGTCTACATCCAAGTTTCACCATGATAGCCTTGGCCTACACCATGCATTTAATAATACTATTATTATTATTAATAGGTGGCTCTACACTTCCAGACTTGTGAGAGAAAAAACTGTGATCATTGCGATATAAAGTTAATGCATGTGATGTCACACGCGCTACGCGTACGCGCTAATCGCACGTACAACCGGGCGGAGCGGTGAGGTCAAACACACTTTGTTTGACCTCACCGCTCCGCATGGTTGTACGTGCGATTAGCGCGTACGCGTAGCGCGCGTGACGTCAATGCAACCCCTTTATTGGGATAATACTACAGAACATTAAATTTATGCACGTCAAATAGTTCATGACACAATATGTTGTGTACGAATGTGTACACAAATTACCACCATGAACTGTTTGACGTGCAAGTCAACGGGACAGTCTTCATGGAATGGGTACAAAATTGGTCTGAAAATACCTGTATTGTGGAATTCAATCATATTGTAAGGTATCCTAGACCAACTGATTCTATAAATCTACTGTTCTTTCGAAATATCCCAGTTTTTCTTTCAGATAAAATGATGGATAGGACCACAATATGAACAAATCCCGCTGGAATTCATGTGGAAACAAAAAATATCGTTTTCGCCCAACAATGTTCTCCTAAATCTCTCTTAAAACCGTAGTCCTGACATTTTTTACAAAGATAGATACTGATCGCACAGTCTGCGAGTTTATTTAATAAATTTACTTATTTACAAATGATTTTAATGGCGGCATTTTTACCCACCATCGCTGCTGCCACTGTCTCACTCTCGACGTGTCTACGCGTCTTTTGCATGCACGAAGGCAATGTTTTGAATATCCCATCATGGCCGCCGGTGACTTCACGGCTCGCTATCCCATCAATGTACGCTCGACCTATCCAGTTATAGAGATCAGTGGTCCAGGTACGGTATAGCGGTCAGTGGGTAGTACGCACGTTTGTAGAGATCAGTGGTAGTACGTCATCACTTTTCGCTGGTTTACAAGTCCGCTGGTACTATATCGTGGATTTCATTGTGGTTTTCAGTGGATCTTTGCCGGGAACCAGCAGTACAGGGCGGTAAATTTCAAAATCGAAGAATCGAGGTCTAATTTTTTCGGTCAAATTGCAACAAAATTATTTAGAGAAAAACATGACCGTATTAATAAAGTGTTACCTGAACACAACATAAACAAGGTCCGATAATAAATTTAATGTGTGAGTTTTCGTTGTAGTCCATCTTTAACTTATATTTGGTACGTACAGAGAGGTGAGATCTAACACTATAACAATATACCTATTAAATAACACTAACAAACGTAATTGACGAGTAATTAATGTAGATATCTACGCAGGGACAAAATACAATTTGGCTGTTCGTGAAAATTCACAAATTATATTTCGTCTGTTCGTGAAAATTCCAAATCTACGGTGGTGGCTTTTTTGCCCATAGCGCACGAATTTGTCTCTTCGTGAAAACTTAAAAAACTTGTTTTGCAGATATCTGTCTCTTCGTGAATGTATATACAATGTATATACAATGTATACACATTATACGCGCGTTGTTTTTGCACTCGGAGCAACGTTATTTCTGTTCGTGAAAACTGAAAATACGATTTGGGTGAAATTTCCACTGTATGATTTTCGTAATCTTGATGATTCAGACTGATTTTGACAATATTAACCTCGCCAGAATGTTCGTTGCTATCCACTTAATCGATTTCGGCCAAAAAACGAATTTTGAAAAAATAATGATTTTGGCCAAATTCGTCTCTTCGTGAAAACGCTGACAATGCGCGTATGCCCTTAATCACTAAATTGTTCCCAGTAAAAGAGCATATGCAAAAGAACTGTATTTTAATGAAATTTAAACATTTTCCTTTGAACTTGAGACAAATTGCTCTCAAAAAATTGTGATTCAGATGTGTGAAAAATATAAAATGTGTACGGTTTATGACGCGTGTGAGAGAACATTGGAGCCTTTTAGTTTTAACGCAATTTTTATGGAAGTGATTTTTGGGTCAGAAATGCATTTCTGCCAGGCACCCAACGAAACGCTCTTATTTTTCTCCCCGTTATATATATATTTCTGCTATGATTCAACTGATTTACGAAACACTAATATTACATGTACATGTAGTACGTTTAGTTCGACTTTACGTGGCATTATTAAGGGATTAAAACTAATTTGTAAACCTTCTACAACTATAATGTCGATACAAATAAATCTTGTGACAATAACCATGGCAAACTCTAACCAGCTGAGTGTTGTTTTAACCGCACCAAATCAATGACTGAGCCTGGCAATAGCTGCCCAATAGGCGAGTTTCTATCTTGACCACTGACCTCTATACATGGACAGATCATCCATTGTTTCATTTTGAAGTCGGCATGCAGAGAAGTGCAACATGGCGGACCCACGAAGTCACTCTGTGAGCCAATGAAATGTCCAGGTGTAGAGTTCAGTTGGTTGGTAAATCCACTGACCTCTACAACTGGACATTTCATTGGCTCACAGCAGTGACGCCATGTTGCACTTCCAGTTCGTGCCGACTTCAAGTGTTAGCACAGCAGAATATGGACAATGATCCGTGCAGGTGTTGAGGTCAGTGATCTTGACCCAATAGGCCGTATTATTGAACGTAGAGGGCGCTGTGATCACGGTATTTGGGGGTATAATTAAAAGTGATTAGGAGATAATTCACGTCATATTCGTACAGCTCCAAAATATATATTTTTCTAATATTCAATTTTTAGAGAAAAGTAAAGTTACTAAAACTACTTCAATGTCTGTGTTGGGTACCCAGAAAATGGCGTCTTACAGCGCCCTCATGCGGCCAAAATTACGGCGCATTGGTTAACTGGTCAGATGCTAGTATCCCTTGAACAATACCCACAGTGATCCTATCAACTAACACACCCTTAATAATTGGCATCTATAGGCCTGTAGAACTCAGGGCATTCCCTTTTTATAAAGAGTCCTACCAATTCGTATTTAATTTGGTTTCAGCTTTTTAACTATTATAAACTTTCCGAAAGATCTTGACACAGGACACATCCGCTACAGCAAGATCACCTTTCGGGGTAAACACAATACCGAAAGGACTGTCCAGGCCACAAGCCACGCGCCTTTGGTACACCCCGTCTGGATCGTAACGGTGCACCTCTGAATCACTGTCCGCCTTCTCACTCCGAGTAGTGACGTAGATGTTGCCGTCCTCGTCACAGCATACACCGCAAGGTTGTAATCGTGCGTTGTCACCATCGACAATATCAGTAGTGAACAGTTCGTTGCCTTCGAAATCTACGCACAGCAGTTTACTGTTCGTGTTGTTTGTGAAGATGATTTTGTCTTGGCTCATCGCCACAAATGCATCCACCATTTCGTTGAAAATGGTGGCGACCAGAGAGCCATCTAACTCGTGGAGGTAGATCGCACGACGGCCCCTGTCTACCACCGCCACTCTGTTCCTGTCGGCACAAATGCCAACAAGTTGACTCGCCAATCCACCCTCTGATGTGGCGTCCTGATGCGATGGGCTGAACTGGCGAATCAGTTGTAGGTCACCGTCTAGCACCTTCACTTGCTGTGAATCGGTAACCCAAAGTAGGCCATCACAGGTCGCTGTGACTCCGAATGGTTTCTCCAGTCGTTCTCCCCCAACTCTGACCGACGAAGTTAGTACTTGTTCTCCAAGCGAGGTCAACATTGTTACCTCCTTTTTGTCTAAATCGGTCACTGCCAGTTTGCCATCGCCCATGCAAGCTACGTCGGTTGCCATTGTAAAGTCACACGTGATTTCTTTGGCTGACTGCCATTTCTCTTCAAGAAGTATCTCACCGAGATCTGTTTCCCCTATGACATCGTGGCATCTGACTCCGATGAATGACAGACTGTGATCAACACCTTCATCTTTATCCCGGAGTTTCCAGTATGCCAAGTTGTGCATTACCGTCGGCCTTAGTTTCAAAATCTCGAAGTCGTCAGCTTGTTGCATTATGTTTCCGATAGATGCGATGGCATGTTCTGCCCTCGTCATCTCGACACGGTTGCTTTTAAGTTTTTCCTCAAACACTTGATGTCTCTCTTGGCCGATGCTTGTGACTTTTTCGCTGAGAAGACGCGACTTGAGTCTGATCTTGGCAACTAATTGCTCTTCTTTGGCAGAAACATCCTGGCAAGTCCGAGCCACCATGTCACTTAAGCGACTTATTGAACCCTCAATCAGCTTATCATTGACTACGAGTTCTCCTGTTAAGTGTTGTTCAACAGCCTTCAGATTCTCCTCGACATCGCCACGGAACGATCTTACAACGTCAGCAATGTCAGTGTATTCGTGCTCAGCGGTTCGGTGATCGATTGCAGCGCATCTTGCGCAGATCAACATTTCACATGTTTTACAGTAAAAACACAACTCGTAAGTCACATGAACCCGGCATTTTGGGGCGGCACCGTTACTTTCTCTGCACCTGATCTTGATTCCCTTTTGGTTCAGATCATCGAGTGTCTCGATCCTGTGGCTTCTAGTGCGCTTGGAGCGCCGGTGAGCACTGTGGCAAACCTTGCAGATATTTTCATCACAGTCTTTGCATCGTGCGATTGCTTCCAGGCCTTCATCGCAATCTTCGCATATTGAAGTGGATGGTAGTAATGATGATGATGGTGATGATGATGATGATGATGTGCCCCCAAGTAACAGCTCCAGGTTTGTGTTGAATTCGTCGACGAGGGAGCTCATAATGAAGCTGTTCTTCAAACCTTGCACCTGTATCTGGAAAAGTCGTCGCCTGCCTGCAAACCGGGCAAGCTATCTTATCAGTATTCGGCTTGTGTCTGTTGAGAAGCTCGTCAAGGCATCGAAGACAGGCTAGTGTTTTTTTTAGGATTGGCAAATCGACAAGAGCAAAGGTTGGTGTGACCGAGCGTGGTTCTGGTCGTAGCCTCTGCTAGGTTTTATCTGCCTAATCTGTGGGTGGAATACAACATAAATTACTGTCTCAGAAAAAAATGACAATAATTTAACGGGAATTAACTTGATTAAAATCAAGCTTATCTACCCCCAACCCCATAGGACTTCAGAGTAATGTAACGGGTATCGTGTTGGAGTTCGGACTCATCACTAGATGGAAAAGCCCATTCGTATCATATGATGGTACCTCAATTTATTGATTGGTGTGTGGCGCTCGTGATATTACGTTAGCTTTCTGTCTACCATCTATCGATATAATATTGTCCGTTTGTACATTTGTTGTGCGTTCCATTTGCTATTTCATATAGAAAAATGAAAGAAAAACAACATTAATATTTCACAAACAGAATATTCTTCATTTCTATATCTACTTCGAACAGCTCTATGTAGCTTGCTACACCCTAGTTTTTTTCTTACTATCTATTAAAACAAATGTTTGTACAGTTCGTTGTTGCTTTGTTCAGAAGTAGCGATTTTTTCTCGTATACTTATGCTGCGTTCCAATCGCGTCGTGTTTATCGTGTTCACCGTGAATTTCTCAATGTTCACGAGTGGGTTGCATTCCAAACGCTACCCACCAAGACGCACGCGCACACTCACTTAGTCAGGTGGCTTAGTGAAATTACCGTGACTCGGCGGATAAAAGTACCAAATTTGGCATGAGGCTCGCCTAGGGCCTATTAATTAAGAATAGCCTAGGAGCCCTCCAGAATTTTTAATTTTTCGTATGTAAAATTTAAAATTTTAAAATGGCCGCCATATATGACAAAATATCACTTTTCTCGAGTACTGGGAGTCATAAGAAGCTCAGGGTGGTTGCCAAATTTGTGATTTTTAGGTAATTGAACAATATAATAGTACCAAAACATTTTAAAAATATTATAAATACCGTCGTTATTCAACTTCCAATCAAAATCCACCCTCTTTTGGGGCGGATCGCAGAATTTTTGAAGGGGGGGGGGGGGTTTCAGGCCCGTCCGATTTTTGTTTCACAAAAAACAAAAGTAAATAAACAAAATCGCAGGATGCTTTCTAGACAGTCACATATTCAAAACATTCACCACATACAATGTATACAGATAATACACCCCCCCCCCCTTTTTTTTGGGGGGGGGGGGGGGGGGGCCGGGGGGGGGGGGGGGGCCGGGGGGGGGGGGGGGGGGGTTGACCACCCTCCTCCCGGATCCCTGTCTGCTTTTCTGGTTGGAAGTTAAATTTTATCACCCAATAAACATTGAGTGTGCTTGAGAATGGCAAGGAGAATCAACAAAAGCCAAAAAAATCACAAAACTAAAAAAGCAAGAGAAAGATCGTTCGAGTCTCGCAAAATAAGTAAAAAGCAAAACAAACAGACGAGAACGATCACTCTCGAAATGAAGGCCAAGAAAAGTGTGCCTTATGTGAAAAATCTATCAGACGCTCAACTCTCCAACATTGAACTGGTAGCATTGGGCAGGGGCCTTAACTTCATCCCGACCCCCCCCCCCCCCCAAAAAAAAAAACACCAAAAAACACCAAAAGGTCGACCATCCTTCGCCATTCCCGATCCTTCTTCAGAAAGATGAGATTACGGTTAAGAATGGCAGGGAGAGTCAGACCCATAAGCTCACACCCGTTCAAACTACCTTCAACTTGGACTCCCCAACCTACCTTCAATCTAAACCTAGAGTCATATATTGAAGGCACTCTGGAGGAACTGTCCAGACTGAAAATTCAAAATGTCAAACTAAATATAACAAAAGCAGAACGTGTTGCGCTATCTGGCCTTAAGAAAAGACAGGATATTATCATCAAACAATTCGATAAAGGCCGCGGTGTGTGCGTCCTTAACAAACAAGACTACATACGTGAAGGGACACGACAATTAACAGGCCCCCACTATGAAGAAATTAACAGGGACCTGACCGATGAAACCGCGGAATTAGTCTCTCAAGCCATACGCCAACTCTACGTGGACGGACTCATATCGAAAGACATATCTGAGTTTCTTTACCCCCGCAACCACGACATTAAAACACCTTGCCTTTACCTCCTACCGAAAGTTCACAAAAAAGTACCAGAAGGAACACGGTTCGTGGGGAGGCCAATCATTAGTGGTTGCGGAGGACCGACTCAATCCATATCCAAATACATAGACTATTTCTTACTCCCAATTGTCAAACAGCAAAGCACATACACACGCGATTCCGGGCATGTGCTTGAAAAACTAAATAACCTGACATTGGAGCAAGATAACTTATTGATAACACTGGATATAGTATCCATGTACACTAAATTCCCACAAGATGAGGCAATTGAATCAGTTTGTGACGCACTTTCAATAGCCGACGACAGACTATACGCAATACCCAAACCCACGACAGACAACGCGCGAAGTCTCCTTGAACTCATTATGCGTCGAAACACGTTTGAATCCCTCAATTGTGAGCTACATGAGATATAGAGACGATGTTCTTATACTCTTTAACGGAAATGAAAAGCAGGCTGCTGACCTTGTGCCATCACTTAATAAAATTCATCCTACGCTGAAGTTCACGTCTGAGATCTCGCACCGCCAAGTCACTTTTCTAGACCTTATTATCTACAAAGGCGAACGATTCATACATGAAGGGATATTGGATACTCGAGTCGCTACCAAAAAAACTGATTTCAGTACCTAGCTCGAGATTCAGCACACCCCAAGTCGGTATTTGGCGGATTAATCAAGGGCGAAGTGACCAGATACAAACGTATATGTACCCATTTAAAAGACTTTGAGGAGAGGGTTGCATTCTTCAAAGACAAACTTCAAAAGCGCGGATACACAAACGAAGACCTAGCCCTCCTTTCTCAAAGGGAAAGACTCCCGCGGACCCTAAGCGTGAAAAAAAGAAAAAAACAAAAACAATATCCCACTGGTGTTCGTCCTACCATACTACCCACATGTCGCGCACCCAGCCTTCGAACGGGCTATCCTCAAACACTGGCCCTTTATTAGCGAAAACGAATATCTGAATAGGATATTTGATACCCAACCCATCCTGGCATACAAACGGCACAAAAACATAAAAGATGAACTTGTTCGATCTAGGACTAAAGCATCTCCACAATCCAACCAAGAGGAACAAAATCTTGATGAGGAGAATCTGCAAATTCTATTGGAACTATTGAAAGAACAAAACAATGATCAAAGAAATGGATCTCAAGAATAAAACAAAATAAATAAGTCAAACCCCCCCCCCCCCCCCCCCCACCCCCCTTGTCCTTGCCACGCGTCATATAAACCGACACACAAATACAAACAAGGAAAGGAAAATGAACTATATAAGAAGGTGACTGATGAAGTGCATGATATAGCACAGAAAATATGCCCTGCTCCCCTTCCAAAAAAGGGAAAAAAAGAGGGGACGGCATATTATCACCGGTAATAATCAATCACTGTGTGAACTAAAAACAAAAGGACCACTGTTGCAATACACAAACCAGTCATCGCGTCGCCAAAACCAGAGACAGGGTTTGAAACTCCTGCTTTTAGGGAATGTCTAACCCAATTGGCCTGCAGACGTTTGATGTATTTGCCCGTCCACGAACTCCAACCACGGACTGTCATCTAGCAGAGATAATGTGGCTAGAACTGACCCCCAGATGCGTGTCGTACACAACAAAAGAAAAAGAGTTAAGAACTACGCTCTGGAGAGACCAGTCAAACAACCACTTTCTAGCATACCCACTAGTTAACGTACAATTACAGATCTATCTCTGTAGACCAGTTACAAATACAATCCATATGATACTTGTCAGCAGAACCTTTTCTGCGTCTGAAAAAAAAATAACGAAAATCACGGAGGGGTTCTTTGAACTGGCCTGAACTGACCTCCCATGAAGCGTATATCACTAGCAAAAAAAAATTAAATTAAGAATTACGCTCTGGGCGGGATAGTTACGCAACCACACTGCTGGCATACCAGCACATCATAAATTATACAGATCTATCTCTGCAGACCAGCCACACACCTACAATCCAATGATACTTCACGCAGCAGAACTGCTTCAGCATCTCCCCAAAAAATAACGAAAACGATGAGAAAAAGTTCTGACTTGTGACAACTCCCATAAACACCCTCCCCTTCCCACATAGAATGAGTTCTGATTGACTGCAGCTAACTCTAGAATTGATAAAAAAACAACAATTTTTTTACTGATCATTCCTTGAAGTATGCCTGCATACACCGGTTTCTTTGAGCTATACCTTCTTGCAAAAGCACTCCATTAGAATTAAAAAACATGATAGCCTCACAGAAAATGTCCTTCCCAGGTGACCGAGAATCGTTCTAAAAATTTAAAAAAACGGTGAGTGACATGTATGATTACGCTGCTTCCTAATAAACACAAACATGATTCCCAGGACTCAATAAAAGTGATAGTTTGTCCAAAATGTCGGCCATCTTGAAATTAAGTGTTTTACATAATTTTTTTTCAAAAATTTCTGGGGGCTCCTAGGCTAATCTTAATTAATAGGCACTAAGGGAGCCTCATGCCAAATTTGGTGCTTTTATCCGCCGATGCACGGTAACCTTAAAATTTAACACTAAGCCACCTGACTAACTCGAGTTAGTCGTGCGGTAATGACATTTTTTATCGCGCAAGAACTCGTACGTGAACCAACACGCATGCACGGGTATTTCATCCGTTTATGAAGTCGTGAACATGGAAAAAAAATCCACCTCTAGTTCACCACTGGTGAACACGAGTTATCAGGCGATTAGAACGCCATTATACGACTCGTGACTCGTGAACACGATAAACACGACGCGATTGGAACGCAGCATAATTAGGCCAATTTGTTCAACAATAGTTGATGTCTTGGCTGCTGGTACTGGCTGTTTATCGGATTTTGTCCGTGTTCACGTTACAGCGCCCTCCCGTGCCAACACAATTCTTGGTTCGGTGCCTGGGGTGCGTTTTTGGCGTTCATAACCAACAATTTCTGGTCCTGTTGTTTCTCTTCAGTTGGTTGAACCATAGATAAAAAACAAATCCATGGTTGAACGTTTTAGAGATTTGAATAGTGCACGATTGTGCGTAATTCTCACCTGTTGGAAGTTCTCAAAGAAATTCACCGACAAAAAAGTCAAAACAATTTTAATTTCATAAAATACAATTACCAATGTCTTTTTAAAAAACTATTTTACCACCTGTTGCGAGGAACACCCCTCTAGCTATTTGAATGGTATCCTCACGCACATGCCCTCATTTGGATTGACACGTACATGCGCATGTACATGTAGTTAGATATGGCGTTATGTGTGTCGCAGCCTATGCAGAGTGACCATAATTAGTATAATTAAGTGTACATAATGTATACGGACTCGCTATATATACCCAGCACGATATGTGGCAGAGGGGTACCCCCCCCCCCCCCCCCCCCCCTCTTATCCCTATACTTTATACGCACTCAACACTATTGTAATCTAACCCATCCTCCCTTGAAACCTAAAAGGAATTCGTAAGATTCCGGCGGGAACACAATAGTCAACACAAAAGAGGGGGGGGGGGGGGGGGGGGGGTTTCTCTGCCACATATCGTGCTTCATATGTAGTGATACATGTATTGCGCATGCCGTATGAGGTTTCAAACAATGAAAGTGTCACGAAACCAGACTCCCTTTTCACAAGCTTGAGCAGGGGCGAATGCAAACATTTATGAATGTGGGGTCCTAGCCATGGGCGGAGGGTCTGGGGGCTCTCCCCCAAAAAAAACGTTTACAGTAGAAGTTCTGATGTGCATTCTGGCACATTATGAGCCTATTTTTCTTATATATTTTGTTCCTGTTAATTGTTGGTTGTTATTGTTTACAATTTAGGCTACTTTGTACCTTTATACTTTAGGCTGCTTATTATACGCAATACTGGTGGCCAAATGATTTAGCCACTAGTGTCCAACATACTAAATAAAACTTTTAAAAAGCAATTAATTGGGGTTTTTTTAATTAAAAATAAATAATAATAATCCAGTCCAAAAAGGTGGGTTCCGGACCCCAGGTCCCCCCTCCCCCCCCCCCCCTCGCTGGATCCACGCCTGCTGAGGTTATGGTATTAGTGAATTATGATGAACATGTAGTGGTCTACCCCTGTTGTGAGTTCCGGGACGGGGGCTCGTCCACTCAATAAATAAGGAGGCTGGGAGTTCGAAGGTTTTGATATTTTAATGTATTGTTCAATCAAAGTTATAGGGAGTTCACAAAAGGCAATTGAACAATGAATCAACCGACCAATCAAATGTCAAAAACAACAACGACGACAACAACAACCCTGAAATTAGAAGTATGGGCACTCATATTATTATGAAACAGTCTAAATTATGGTCTAATTATGGTCTACATAATTTGGGGACAACGACCCTAACTGCAGTATAAGCACTTTTGACTTCCATTGTGATCCATACAACAGACGCATAGAAGTCAGAACGCTACCCTAGCCGCCATAATTATGAAGTATGAAACCCCCCCCCTCCCCCCTCCTCCTTTGTGGTGACTATTGTGCTTGTGTAGTGTTGCGATTCCTCATAAAGTATTCAGGTTTTTAGGGGGGGGGGGGGGGGGGGTTGCGTCGGGTAACAATTCAGTCTAGATAGTGTATAGGTATGGGGGCTTAAGGGGGGAGTACGTCGATCGGTCTCATATCGTACTGGGTATACTTGCCGCTGTGAAAATACCAGAGATGTAGTCGAGTCCATCACAAGTCCTTCAGTTCAAATTCAAATCACAAGCTATTCAAATCACCTTTGGCAAAAGCATTCCTTTGTCATTGTTCATCCAGTTACTTGAGCCAAGTTATTGAAGGGACTTGTAAACGGACTTGCAGGGACTCGACTACACCCTGGAAAATACATCACACATGTTCACACGTTTATAAAGGAAGCCCGAGTTTTGCATCTAAAATCCACGCAAACTGTAGGCAGCTATGAAATATAGACAGCTATGAACTTGCTGAATACTGACACACATTTATGAATAAAATATACTTACTTCACACAATTACAGCTAAGTGTAGCACTCATGCAACTATACATACGACTACAAGACAATCCACCATGCCGTGTAAATGTACTGAATCCAACCAAAACTATATGTCACATTATGTAAATGGTAAGAATTTCTCACACTGGGAATTCCCTAAGCACGCAATGCGGGGTGTACAACAATGGTGTCATACAAATACCGCACCCTCACAACAATAACAAACAATGCTAGTTCTTATATAGCGCTTTAGACTCCCACAATGTGGGTGTATCAAAGCGCTTTACAATTTATTATTACCCCGGTCATTGGGCCCATGAAACATTCCAAATACCATATCAGCTCCCTGGGGAGTATACAGCTCGAGATCGCCATTTCGGCGCAAAGTAGCTAAATCAACCACAATAACCATCTCTGCCCTCATAGGTACCTATTTTACTCCTGGGTGGAGAGAAGCAATGAGTGACAAAGTGCCTTGCCCAAGGGCACACGCACCATAGTCCCAGGCCGGACTCGAACCCACAACCTGTAGCTTTACATACAGATTAAAAATTCAATGCTCCAGACCACGAGACCACGGCACTCCACCTAGTATATAAACAAACAAACATCAAAAAGAGACACATGTACAATCCAACAAATGCAGTTTGCACCTTGTACGAAAGCCCGTTAGTGCCATCGTGTTTTTTTCCAGAGCAGTTATTTTTATTTCGAGAGCATTTTTTTTTTCGAGAGCATTTTCTTTTCCCGGGAGCAGTTATTTATATTTCCGGGAAGCATCGCGCAGCAGATAGCCTATGCATGCACTGTAAGTACATGTATGCAGTGGCGCTCGCCCGAGTAGGCCCTATACTATAGCACATGTACATTCCTCAAAAGCGCAGCTGTAATAATCTAAGGATAGGCTAATCTGAAGAAAAAAATGTTCTACTTATGATACAAATGATTATAGGCGAAACAAAATGTGAGGTTCAGTTTTTCAAACATGTTTATCCGGTACTGGGAACAGCGTTTTCTTAAAATGCCCCACCAGAATTACTCAATGCCCTGAGGTAATAATAATAATAATAATAATAATAAAACAGCATTTATATAGCGCAATATGAATCAAAGATTCCTCAAAGCGCTTTACAAAATGTAAAATGTAAAACTGTAGAATATTGTAAACTGTTAAATACCGCAGTACCGCACTATAGTTAAAATACCATTAAAATACTGTAAAAACTACATGTGTATAATAAAAAAAACAAATGAATGTAACGGTTCAAATGAAAACTAAAACATGAATATGACAATATTATGACTTGTGTTCAATTACAGTTAAACAGATGAGTCTTAAGTAATTTCTTAAAATCAACTACCGACTTGGCACATCTAATAGACAATGGAAGCTCATTCCAAAGTTTGGGAGCGGTCGCAGAGAATGCCCTATATCCATATGATGTTGATGTTATATGGCCAGTTTCAGAAGATGTACTCAACTGCCCTTCTATCAAACATGCAACACCAACAATGTCTGTGTGGTGTTTTGGGCGATAAAGGCCAATGAGATCCTCGAAATTTACGGTTTTGGTTACGCTTGCTGAAAAAAGATATTAAGATTAAAAGCAAGTGAAGCAATTATTTCGTCACAAATAAGTCCCAAACTAAAGTAACGCCGGATCAAAGGCAGACACTGTGCGTCTGAAGCCGCAGCAGCCACGGATGATCAGTGCCTTCCGGAAATCAGACAGCTGCTTAAAACAAATAAGAAAAAATACAGCTCTCTAAAATTACAAAATAACTGCTCTCGAAAATAAAAATAACGGCTCTTGGAATTACAAAATAACTGCTCTCGAAAATAAAAATAGCGGTGGCACTAACGGGCTTTCGTAGACGGTCATCTTTCGATGAGAATCTCTCACAAAAGTCGGCTGTTACCCCCTCACCGCCATATGCACATGCACATGCACACAATTATTATGCGAACCTTACTATAACTGTATAAACATCCTTTGTATTCGTGTAGTTAAGAACCATGTGTAAGGGGTGGGGGGTGGGGGGGGGGGGGGGGCTAGATCCGTGCCAAGATTACTCCCGGCGAAAGAGTGGACAAACTGCAGGTTCTTTCTGGGGTCTCTCTCCAGCCAGGGCCGGGTTTATTGCCGTATACGCCTGTGGGATACCTGCACAAACTGTGAAAGATTGTGCAGGCAGTCAGACAAGCTAATTAATTAGACAAATTGTAATACATGAACAAATATCACTGACATTTGAAAGAATATCAACAAACTAAAAGTGACTGTATAATTACTTAAAATGCACATTAATAAAAATAAGAGTGACTATAGTATTACTGTATCCAACTTGTTGTGCCTTAATTTGTCTCCCGTTTCCAATGAAACATTCCTTTCAACAAATGTCATCATCAATTTCTCAATAATTAAATATCCCAGATTATGTAGGTCGCAAAGATGCCACAGAAACGCTAGGCAGGAGGGGTATAGGACACAAACACACATCGCTGGGCCCAGCTCACTCATTCATACACAGAAAATACACGCCCATTCCCCTAAAGTCCAGCGCACCATAGCGACATCCATGCAACCCGCCACAACCAGCAATGTAATACATTGTAATTAAATTATTATTCCACGCGCGCACAACAAGCTAACTGCCTCCACAAATCACCACATACAAAGTACAGCACGTACATGTATATTGTGCTCTGGCAGAAACGCAACGCACGGCAACTGTCACCGCTAAACTTTTGACACTTCGACACAAGTTTCCAAACTCCAAAATAACACTTTTTGGTACCACGTTTTACATAACAAGTACAATAGGCATGAGCTATAGACCCAAGCGGATAAACTGGAAATAATAATGGACAACTATCATTAATGTGTAATCTCCAAAATCTAGGTTGAAATAATCAGTCAAAAATTGACGTTCTCACCTGTGAAAGATTGTGCAGGCAGTAAGGAGCCTTGGGTCATCGAACTTTTACATGAACATTATGTTAAAATAAAGGGCGCCACCGTTCAGCAGAGAGAGACAACACAACTTTCAAAAATTGAACAGTAACAACTAAGAACGCCTCCTCACACATTGATAAAATTTCACCAAATACTAATATTTCTCACACCATGAAGTTGTTTTACCTATAGCGTTCTGTATCCAAGAGGGGAAAACTTTTGTAGACTTGGGGTGCGTTCCACTCCAGCGAACGTTGCCAACGTTGGCCAACGTTAGCGTTGTAATTCGCGTGAGTGGAACGCAATGTGCGCCAATTATGTTGGCCAACGTTGGCGAAAACGGCGAACGACATTCCGAGCTGTTCGCTGTTGGCCAGTGACGTATTTTAATGATGGCGAAGCGGTTAGTAGACGGCAGGGTTCTTTTCACGGTTTTTATTTACGTTTTATACTTTTCGTTATAAACGGTGGATTGTTTTGAGCATTCACAGGGATCTTTAAAAGAAAAATAATGAGTTGGACAAAAAGCAGCGAACCAAACGATGTCACTTTCACTGGGCGCCGCCATTTTGAAAACGTAGTTTTTAAAATATCGTTCCACTTCAACTAACGCCAACTCAAAACGTTGGCGAACGTTCGCGCAAACAGTTCGCGTAAGTGGAACGCACCCTTGGTCAAGTCAACAGAAGGTTTCAGGTTTGTGTAAAGTGTGGACATCTTTTGTAGATAGCAAGTGTGCAAAATACGATACCCTCTAGAGACTTGAACACAATGGGGACAATGGGAGTGAAAATCATGTCTTCAAAGGGTAATTTCTATAGATGAATAGGTCTCCATTAAACATTTAACGAATTCGATTTTCGGATTGTACTTAAATTACTCAAAAACTAGGGTTAAAATGTGGGTTAGGGTTAGTGTTTGGGATAGGGTATAATATAGGGTATATTGGGTCGAAATTTCAACCCAGGAAAATAATTGTGGTTAAAATGGGAGCATTTTGAAAAACGTGCTCGACTTTCTAATCATTTTGTACACGACAACAAAGCCATGTCTCCACAGTGATCCAAAAACGCGAATACATGTACGTACACACATAGTACAGCAATGCATGAACCATAAAAAACGACTGAAGATCGACCATTGTGTTTCCTTTTGTAAACCTCGAACGGAAACGTAAAGACGATGCAATATAAACTGTGTTGATAAAAATTGATCCGCTACACAATAAATGACCATCGACTCAGCTTGGCTGCAAAACAACGTAAACCAACCACTCAATCCGCGAGAGACCCGCCAATAACATAGTCATTCAAATTCAGCACCTTACACAATCAAGTATATCGTGTCGCTTGGCATGGACATATCAATCTTTGTGTCACGCACAATGAGTAAAGAATAATAAAGTGTAGAATTGCAGTATTTTGTAGTCCGCGCAGGCTACTTGAAAATAGCAGCCGTGTATCACTGCAGTTCACTGACCGAGAGAACATTTCACTTCTGTTTTGTACGTCTTTATTCTATTTTGTATCATCGTTTGTAAGTGTTGTTTTAATCGCAAGTGACCCGCAGATTTCTGATCACTATTTCTTCAGATTCTGTTATTGTTGTAAATTTCTTATTTTCTCTCTTATACCTTGTGAAGCGTTATGGCAAAATGAGACGAAACAAATAATGAATAATGTTTGTTTTAGTTTTTTTGTTTTTTTGTTTTTTTAAAGATTTATGGTTATTTGTAATCTTTGGTATGGCTGCTAACTATAGTTTGTTAAAAAACAATATGGAAGTAGTTGAATACAAGTGTTTGCAGTAAAAACAATAGGCCTATTTTGTTTTGTATAACAATGTACAAAACTCAAAACTTCAAAGGCCTTTTTCTGTAATTTTACTTTTGCGACATGTCGATAAATGCGAACTAATTTATACAGCCATAACTTGTGAATAAAATGTCCGATTAAAGTGCAAGAAACAGCATTGCAAAACGTATTTTATCCTCTTTTTTTAATATCTGAAAACCCTTATTTCAACCTCTGCCCAGTTCCATTTCATTTTGCCAGAACTTAGTGTGAAATGGTCAGCTACTCGAACTCATGGAGAAACTCAGAAAATTAACTTGTACACACATTGAAAACATGTAGCGCGTGGGTACGTTCTAGTGCCAATTTCATAAAACGTGTAAGCACAACAATTTGCTTAGCAGGAAAATTCTTCCTTGGCAAAAAACATGGTTACATACCAAATGTCCAGGTGATGTTTGTTTTTTTGTGACTGGTAGCCAATGCACATGGAGTTTTGGCTGGTAACCTGTTTTTTACTGAGCAAGATTGTTGGTGTTTAGCACATTTTTGTGTGCACATGTTTTATGGCCCCATGGTAATAATGACAAGAACCTATCTTGTCAATGAAAGATGACGGGATCCGTTTGTCACACCGTCGCACTTGACGTCAGCAGAATGTGGGCGAAGCCAAAGTTGTATGAACAAGATTGACACAAGATAACGACGAGGCGTAAATAAGACAGTGTACGAGATTTAAAACTTGTCCATTTGACAAGTTAATTCCTGTCAGTACAGACACTCGGGCAAAACAAGATGTATCATGTCAACATGACCAGTTTCAGTTTGTAGTGTAACGCTGCACACTTTGTGGATATAAAAGGTCAACATAGAGAGAATGCTGTTTTCCGTCCTCCATGAGTCTTCCGAGCATAACAAAATCAAGTATGCCAGATGATAATTATATATTCAACCAATACAACGGCAAAAGGCACGGGATTAAATTTGAGTCCAAATTTCATGTGACACTGGAAAAGTGTTTAAAACTAGCCAGCCATGTCTATCCATGGAGGAATAAGAAGAAGCCTTCTTATTCCTCCATGGTCTATCTTTACCCAGCAACATGGGACCGAGCGACTCCCACCTCAGTTCCCCATACCTATACACTCCCTAGACTAATGTTACCTATCCCCCCTAAAAACCTCAATAGAAACCACAACATTCCGCAAGCACAATGACCATCACAAAGAAGGGGTTCTCTCCGTCCCATATATTGCTTCATATGTATCCGTTTAAAACCAGACACGTGACGGGCTCTCGACCAATTGGAACGTGTAAACTATTTTATGAACGCATGTAATATGTATCAAGCTCTGCAGTCATAGTCTTAAAGGGATCGTATACGTTTGGTAATTGGAACCCACTGTTTGTTTCAATCCTATATAGTTATAGATATAAACCATACAATTAACCTGTGAACATTTCATTTCAAAAGATGGTAGCGATTTTGAGATATTGCCGAAAATCTGGAGCGGTTATGTCCACGCAGGAAGAATAATCTGCATTGGAATACACAATCTGAGAAACGTCACTGCAGTAACGCTTCCCAGATTCAATTTGTTGGGGATAAAAGGTGATATCTTTTTCTATAACCGCAGTACTTCGAAGTGAAAAGTTTCTAAAAATGCATTATACTATCCAAAGCTGCTGTACTTCTTACCAAGTAATATTTTATTGCCAATAATTTTTGGAGTAATTACCAAACGTATACGATCCCTTTAAGGCCCATTCAAACACGCGCGCGGCAAACAGAAAGCGGTAATAGAAAGCGGCATGTCGCGCGATATTTGACATTTACAAACAAGCGGAAAACCGTTCGGCATTTACGTTAATGACATCGATTCCACAAAAACAATGGCGCCCTACATTAAGAATCGAAGACACGACGAGGAAGCTCCGCTTACCGACCCCCCCCCCCCCCCCCCCCCCCCCCCCCCCCCCCCTGGCTTTACACGTAATACACGTCATTGCCACGTATTGGATTAAGATCAAGATCAAGATCTTGATCTTGGTGGAAAGATTGCGTCCCGAACGACGCCTCTTTGTTTCTGAAATTGTGCCCGCTGATATCGTGACGCCATACCCAACAAGAACGGTGATTGGTCAGAACGCGCAGTCGCAGCGCGGGATATTAGGAAATTCGCTCTGGTTTCTAAACGCAGCGGCTTATCGCTCGACCGCGCGTTTTTTCTGCTCTTCATGTAAACTACCCCATAGAAAACCACGTGTTCTCTATATTTGTAACCGCGCGGTGTTCTGTTACCGCGCGCGTGTGTAAATGGGCCTTGCGTGTACAGCCTCATGGCCTGTTTGATGCAGTTCACGTATACTCCGCTCAAAACACCCTAGGTTCTTCAGGGATAAGTTGTCACTCCATCCGATTGCTCCGTATCTATAGAAGTATGCGTCCAGCTAAAAGATTGTTTTGAAACGCACAAACTCGGACCACAAACAAAATACAGAAAGCGGGACAATATTTTGTTCTACAGTTACCACTTCCCTTTCTCGGCTGCGATATCAGTAGATGGCCGTCTCGTGGGAACCAAGAGGGTTATTGGAGAGGTTTGACTGGGACATCAAAGCTTTCTCCTCGATCAAATGTAGTCATGACATGGATATCCGAGGTGGTTTCGCGAAGATGTAAATTGTCCCTGGCGAAGTATCCCCAGGCGCTTACTAAAAAATGAAATCTCCTCTTTTTTTGCGAGGGCACTATCCCCATTATAAGGATATGTGAGCGGGGATGTTGAAAACAAGTACAACGACCGGGTTGGGATACTATCTATGAACAATCACTTGTGGTGCAACCATGTCCGCGGGTCGTCTCTGCATCGCCGTGTAATTATATGTTCGTAAACACTCATCATAATGAAATCTATGGAGTATCCGCTTGTTGGATAGTCTTGCTTCAAGATTGACTTTTTCATTTGTTCCCGTCTAGTATGCAGTTCATAAATCACCAATACTCCGACAATGGGCTCGTTGAGGGCGCCCTCGATTTGTTTCTGAAGTCCGACGACGTTGGACGACGAGCGTCTATGATATGTTCTAAAAGTTAATGTACAGAGTTACCTAAGTATAAATGTTTTTGTATTCCTGTAAATATTCTCTATGGACGTCTGTAAATAGTGTGTTTGTATTATTGTGTAATGTTGTTGTAATTTCTTATGTTTTATTGTTGTCAGTTCAACAGATGTACGGTTTTGCTGATGAATTTCGATGTATTTTTGTAATGTATACAGGGCCCTAATGGAACCAGTTTTAAAACTGTTTGGGCACAGATTCGGTGTTTAATAATAATACAAACCATTACACGACCGAGCCCAATCTAATGCATTTTCTGAAACCTCGGTTTCTGAGGTTCGACCCGAGGAGAGAGTGCACTTAACCCCAACGCATTACGTAACTGTAGCTTCTCATGACACAATGATTCCTTGGCATAACAATAGATGTGGTGAAGTGACTGCAATTGACCATTTGCGTGTGGAATTTAAATAATATCTGGTACACTGACTTGTTCACACAGCTTGGCACAGTTTGACTTTAAATTATCCAGACCAAATACACTGTTGCTATATCACGTGATTCGGGGCAAGCTCTTGTATAGTTACGTTAGAGACGCTCAGCACCAATACATTGTTCACAATGGTTGAGAATGGCACAAAGACACCAGACCATTCCAGAGCCGGGGGTTGCTAGCGTAAGGCTTGCCCCGAATCACGTGATATAACAACAGTGTCTTTGGTCTGGAGAATTTAAATGTAAACTGTGCCAAGCTACGTGAACAAGTCAGTGTACCAGATATTATTCAAATTCCACACGCAAATGGCCAATAAGCCATTTGCGCGTGACCCCGAGTTAAATTTAAATAATATCTGGTACACTGACTTGTTCACACAGCTTGGCACAGTTTGACTTTAAATTATCCAGACCAAAGACACTGTTGCTATATCACATGATTCGGGGCAAGCTTTTGCATAGTTACGTAAGAGACGCTCAGCACCAATACATTGTTTACAATGGGTGAGAATGGCAAAAAGACACCAGACCATTCCAGAGCTGGGGGTTGCTAGCGTATGATGCGTAAGGCTTGCCCCGAATCACGTGATATAGCAACAGCGTCTTTGGTCTGGAGAATTTAAAGTTAAACTGTGCCAAGCTGTGTGAGCAAGTCAGTGTACCAGATGTTATTCAAATTTAACTCGGGGTCACGCGCAAATGGCTTATTGGGGCAAGCCCATTAGTGTAATTGATACCTGGGGTTAAACAAACACAGCTGCGCTAATAACCCCAAATAGCATTAGGTTGGGCTTAGTTTTGTAATGCATGAATGACCTCATCTTGACCTCAAGATTCTGTCCCATTCAGCAGGCGCTTTCCGAGATATCGTGTCTCCCGTCACCCGTTGCGACCAATGCTATTATGTTACAAAAACACGGGAGCCAAATTATGTCCATTCAGCAGGCGCTTTACATAACGATATATCGCGTCTTCCGTTACCCGTGGCAGACACAAAAACACGGCAGCCACATTGACCAAAGCAGTAGCTGGTCTAGATTTCTTCACCAAATGACGTCACAGTCGGCTCTGATTGGCTGGCGCGCTCGTTGGTTCAGAGGTGGCTCTTTTAACTGAAAGACACTTGATACTAACCGGGGTAGCGGTTACGCGATATTTGTTTTCAGGGGCTGGGTGGTGCGTGAATGTATATTCTTAAGGAAGAGCAATGACAACTCAGATACATTACACAAATCATAAATTATAAAGAACGGTTTCCTCAACCAACTCGCCATACAATAGCAAAGTTGAGAGGAGAACTATCGTTAGGGCCAAATAAAAAAAGAAAACATGTTTAGCGTCATGCCTTTTAAAAAATGGAAGGAGGAGGCCCTTTTCAAAATGGCCGCCCGACACATTCGAGTCATGTAGTGAACATGTCACACCCTATCTTCCAATTTAAAATTAAAACATGGTTCACCCACGATTAAAAATCAAAATTCATGTGGGTCGATCATGATGTAGGCCTATGCACCGTACACGACTACACGTCACACCATAGCCTTCCTAGTAGAACAAAATATATTTCCAGAGCATGTACACAGTGATGCTAAAGTCTAAAATACGATCTTAAAATGTTATCTTAAAAATAATTTTAAAAAAACGCTTTTTTTTCGACAAATTTTCTTACCTTAAAAACCGGGTTAGGTTACATTATGTGCCTTGAAAAATACAACAAGAACCGCTTCACTAGTTAGTTTTTAGTGATTTCCAATGATACGTCTGATGTAGTCTTTGCTAAAGACGACCTTTTGATAGTACACGTCGCGTATTCCTTTCAGACAGTTTGCCAGCTAACGACACGATTAGTCCAGCTCCCCAACTCACACAGTTTGTTTTTGCAAACTCCCTTTTTATGCAAATTCAACCATTCAAATAGACATAGGCCTAGTCTTCACGCAGTCAACATTTCAGTGGTGGCGCAAACCTGCGTTGCATATCTAATTATGCGCTGCTTCACAAAGGAATTTCGTGCGTCCAATCCAATCCAATTCAATTCAATCTGCATTTGTTAAGCGCCATCAATCTAGTTGCCTATTCCGAGGCGCTGCCAGGAACACCGGGGCAAACCTCTTAGCGAAGAGTCACTGGGTTCTTTTACGTGCATTACACAACACACGGGACCTACAGCTTTACGTCCCAGGACGAAGCAATAGTGGTTTAATTTCCTTGCTTAAGGACACACGTGTCGACACCGGGACTCGAACTCATTCACGCTCTGCGGAACAGAATACCGAGTTCTTAACCGCCCGCCCACGACACTCCCGCATATAGTATTGATAACCGCAGTTAACCGCAGTTCTGAGATGGCCGATTAGCTCCCTAGGAAAGCCTGCGGAGAAATAAGGACAAAGATAAATGATGAGTGAGTTAGGGAGCTAGCTGGTCTGTAATCGTGTCGCTAGCGGCGGGCGCGCGCATTTCGTGAAAAGAATGCGCAACGTGCACAATCAAAATATCGAATACAGTCGTTGTTGGCAAAGACTACATCAGATGCGGATCACGGAGGACTTTCTTATCTCCAAACAGTGGCGTAGTCAATTTGTCTGAGCTGCAACTAGGGGACATTCAGAGTGAATTGAAATTGGAGGTTTTCATAAGTTTTTGAAATATCGATGATTTATTTTTACGAAATGGTGGATTAAGCTCATGGCGACGACCCTTCAAAACAACGTACAACTATATGTTTTCCCGGCTTAAAAAAAAATCATTTAAATTCACCAACTCCTACATTTAGTTTCGTTCGAGTGAACAATTTACCACAAAATTGAATTTTATATTCACGATCGCAACTCACGATCGCAACTCACGATCGCCGGAGCAATTGCAAAAAAACCAAAACAACAACATCAGTCCCACTATACCCGACGCCGGTTGAAAACGAACGCCGTTTTTCTTGCTTTCCTCGGCATCCACTATTGTAAAACTTCGGACAGGTCAGTTAAAACAATATTTACTATAAAATACAACCCCCGAATCCACCCATTCATAATAATTCAACAAACTACCATTGTGTATCATACCTTTAAAGGTAGGCTACACCATTTGCTAAATTCTTGAATTATCATCAATGGGTGGATGTGGGGTTATACAATCATGGATGGCGAGAAAAGCACGAAAAACGGCGTTTGTTTTCAACCGGCGTCGAGCAGTTATTCTTATGTTTTTGGTGTTCTTTCGCGATCGCCGTCCAGCGATCGCGAATTTTTCTTTATACAATTCTATTTTTCATTATACATGTAATTACAGGATATCTAGCGCAATCATTTTGCTGGATGCCTAGAATCATTATTTACTTTCAAATGGGTAAGATATTTCTTAATAATTCGGTAGTAAATATTGTCGATATCTGCAAATGGTGTATCCTACCTTTAACTTGGTTTCCAATACTCCGCTGTCAGACCACAGCCCATTATTTGCTCTATTTCATGTTCTTTATTGCATATCCACATCCGACTCACGCGCGTGACCAACAATGTCGTGCTAACTGCTGATGCGCAGTAAATCTCATTTGGATGTGGTTATAAATAGGTACGAGATTGGGAGACGAGATTGGGAGACGAGTTAATGCTTGGATGGGCCCCGCCCTGAACGCTCTGCGTGGCTTATTATGAGAGATTATTATGCCTCGACAATGACGGACACTGTTGTAAGAGAGCGTGTAAGTTGACCTCAAAATCTTGCGAGATTTTACGAGAATACACCACATCCGGGCAGCGTATTTGTTTTCCTTGGAGGGTTAGGGGTAATTATCATAAATTATATGGGCGGCTCCAGACCCCTCGTGTCATGATTATTCAGTAGTTTTAACAATGAAGCTACTATAATTGCTTATTCAACTAGTTACACATAGCCCAGAGGTACATTAAAGCACTTTGAAAAACGGCTTTTGTCGACCAGTCACGTTAGCTTAGTGGATAGATCGTTTGACTGGGGTTCGAATTCGCTCTCTGTCTATTTTTCATTGACTATTTTTGGTCTCCAAGTTTGTTGTTAGAGTGAGTTTAATTTAAGGGAAAATAAGGATCTGAGTACCTATGTGACCCAGCACGAGTAAATGAGACACTTTGAGGCAAAAATAAAAATTGAGATTTTGATTTCATCATTTAAAGCTTGTTTAGCTTTAAATGATGAAATCAAAATCTCAATTTCCACTCAGTGTGGTGTAGATACGCCCATTTATGATAATTACCACTAACCCTCCTAGGGAAACAAATAAGGCATCTGGGCACCATGTATAGCATCTACGGGTCAAACATCTTATTTTTGTTTGCATTTCTTTTCCATATGACTTGGCCCATCCGACCAAGGGCAATAAATTGGTGTTGTAAAAGAAAAATAAAACATTCCAATTTTTTTACATTTCGAAAATACCGCGAATTTATGACTTTTATACAATTAAATTTGTTGACCTCAACTTCCGTTAAATCGATCACGCAGATAACAGTTGGGTAAATTTAAACAGTGGAGTCTGTACCTAGACTAGTCAGTGTTTGGTACCGAGACACTCAAAGAAAAAGCGAACGTGAACCACTGACCTCTACACATTAACAGATCATCATTGTTTCACACTTGAAGTCGGCGCGAACTGGAAGTGCAAAATGGCGGACCCACGACGTCACTCTGTGAGGCAATGAAATGTCCAGGTGTAGAGTTCAGTGGGTACGGTACGTATGACGTAATGTTTATGAATAAATAAATGTATAGAGTAAATCCACTGACCTCTACACCTAGACATTTCATTGGCTCACAGAAGTGACGTCTTGGGTCCGCCATGTTGCACTTCCAGTTCGCGCCGACTTCAAGCGTTAGCACAGCAGAATATGGACAATGGTCCGTCCAGGTGTAGAGGTAAGTGACGTGAACTGGCGATAATGACACGATCTATTAGGTTATTGGCGTTTTTAAAACGCCAAGCAATAGCTTTCATTAGGCACCATTAAGACTACAGCTCACTTTGCTTCGTTTTGGCTTTTGTTTCGCCTCCGAATTCCGAATCAAATAGAAATGGAAGCAAATGGAAAGAGTATATTTGTTAACATCAATCGATTGGATGTTTCTAAAGCAAAACAGCCGGCACCAGAATGTGGCTGGAGATCTCGCAGTTGGGAATCTAAAATGGCCTTAAGCCAAATACGAAGATAGAGATTCGAAAAGGCCCTATGAGATGCATTTTTAAAGGTTGCGAAGCTGTAAACCGGATTTACAATTACCTACGCGGGCCACAATCACTATTTTTGTGCCCTGAAAATTATTTGTCTTTGCAATTGGAGCAATAAGCCATTTGCGTGTTAAATTTAAATAACATCTGGTACACTGTTCTTGTATAGTATTACGATCGAGGATCGAAACACAAAAGAGAACAAAGTGAACAAAGGATCCTCAAAGGACGGTTTGCTTGTCCGAATTCGGTCCTCGATCGTTGGGGCAAGCGCTAGGTAATGGGGTTAGGGTATAGTAAAAGAAAAAAGGAAAACACAATAACGATCCTCGGTCGTTATGTGGTTCACGACTGTGTGACTTGCTTCAAATTCTTGGCACAGTGTAACTTTAATTCCCCAGACCAAAGACACCGTTGCTATATATCACGTGATTCGGGGCAAGCTTTTGCATAGTTACGTAAGAGACGCTCAGCACCAATACATTGCTCACAGTGGTTGAGAATGGCACAAAGACACCAGACCATTCCGGAGCTGGGGTTGCTAGCATACCCAGCACGATATGTAGCAGAGGCACTGACCTCTACACCTGGACGGATCATTGTCCATATTCTGCTGTGCTAACACTTGAAGTCTGCGCGAACTGGAAGTGCAACATGGCGGACCCGAGACGTCACTGCTGTGAGCCAATGAAATGTCCAGGTGTAGAGGTCAGTGGATTTACTCTGTACATTTTGTATTTATAAACATTACGTAATACGTATCGTACCAACACCTGGACATTTCATTGGCTCACAGAGTGACGTCGTGGGTCCGCCATGTTGCACTTCTCCGCATGCCGACTTCAAAATGAAACAATGATGATCTGTCCATGTATAGAGGTCAGTGAGCAGAGGGGTACACCCTATTATCCCTATACTTTATACGCACTCAACACTATTGTAACCTAACCCATCCCCCCTTGAAACCTAAAGGGAATTCCTGAGATTCCGGGAACACAATAGTCAACACAAAAGAGGGGGGGGGGGGGGGGGGTTCTCTGCCACATATCGCGCTTATACCCAGCACGATATGTGGCAGAGAGGTACCCCCCCCCCCCCCCCCCCCCCTCTTATCCCTATACCTTATACACACTCAACACTATTGTAACCTAACCCATCCCCCCTTGAAACCTAAAAAGAATTCCTGAGATTCCGGGAACACAATGGTCAACACAAAAGAGGGGGGGTTTTCTCTGCCACATTCGTGCTTCATATGATCGCGCTTCATATGACGCGATAGTCTGGAGAATTTAAAGTTAAACTGGGCCATGCTGTGTAAACAAGTCAGTGTGCCAGATCTTATTTAGCATTTAGCTATTTAGCAAATAGCTTATTGTGAGCCATAAACTTAAAGGTAGGATACACCGTCTTACTACCGAATTATTAAGAAATATCTTACTTATCTGAAAGTAAATAATGATTGTAAGCCTACGCATTAAGCAAAACGATTGCGCTAGAAAAACTAATTGGTACGAAAAATTGAATTTTATATATACAAATCGCGATCACTGGACGGCGATCGCTGAAGGGCAATCGCGAAAAAAAAACCGAAAAAAACATAGGCCTAAACTGCCCGACGCCAGCATCCTTGATTATAAAACTTCGGACATGAATTTTATAGTTAAACATTTACTATACAAAAACAACTCCCAAATCCACCCATTCCTGACAATTCAAGCAATTACCAATGGTGTGTCCTACCTTTACATCCACCCATTCCTGATAATTTAAGCAATTACCAATGGTGTGTCCTACCTTTACATCCACCCATTCCTGATAATTTAAGCAATTACCAAATGGTGTGTCCTACCTTTACATCCACCCATTCCTGATAATTTAAGCAATTACCAATGGTGTGTCCTACCTTTACATCCACCCATTCCTGATAATTTAAGCAATTACCAAATGGTGTATCCTATCTTTACATCCACCCATTCCTGATAATTCAAGCAATTACCAATGGTGTGTCCTACACCTTTAAATTTTTGTTAAACGAACAAATTGGGCCTACTTATCAATTAAAGGATCGAAAGCAGTAACGTTCATAGCGATTTTATAGCACGGTATGCACATCTAGAGTTAGAAAATGTGTGATAGCAGTGCAGCGTGAGCAGTGGAAGCTTAATTCTTTTGGCTGTTATCTCTTTATGTTAATTCTTTTCAAAATGGCCGCGTTAGCGGCCATTTAAAAAGAAGAATCTATCACCTGCTTCAATGCTATCACATATTTTCTAACTAGGGGTGAATACCTTGCCAAAAAATCACCATGAGCGTTATTCATGGAGTGCCATAGGAACATTGAATTAGTAATACGTATGGTAAAGCTGCAGGTTGTGGGTTCAAGTCCGGCCTCGGACTGTGGTGCGTGTGCCCTTGGGCAAGGCACTTTGTCACTCATTGCTTCTCTCCAACCATGCAGGAGTAAATGGGTATACTGCAAAAACTGTGTTTAGCGAGTAAACACTTGTCTAAACACTTTCTTGCTATCAGTTTGTAAACATGTTTAAATGCTAAACATGTTTAGCATGAGGATGGATCGTGTTTAGCCATTGAACATCAGGGATGTAGTCGAGTCCATCACAAGTCCCTGTAAGTCCCTGCAAGTCCATCACAAGTCCTTCAGTTCCAATTCCAATCACAAGCTATTCAAATCAGCTTTGACAAAAGCATTCCTTTGTCATTGTTCATCCAGTTAGTTGTGACTGCCTTTATGAAAGGACTTGTGACTGGCTTCATGAAGGGACTTGTGAATAGACTTGCCCCTACTCGACTACAACCCTGTTATGAACATTGATGTTTAGGAATTGGATGCGTGCATTTAGCTTCTAAACTTGTTTCATCGCTAAACACAGTTGTTAGAGTGATACATGTGAGGTGCAGAGATGTTTTAGCTGCTAGGGGCCGAAATGGCGGCATTGATCTGTATAATTCGCAGGCAGCTGATGACATGGTATTTGGAATGATTCGTGGGCCCAATGACCAGGGTAATAATGTGACATCCTTCGCGATTCATCTTCACAGCTGCCAGTATAAGGATGATTAGCACCATTGTAATTAATATTATCCCCCTCACTTTGATACCGACCAACTCCCTCGGATGAATACTTCAACTCCTCTGTTTTGTACTCAGGCACTTCCGAGTGGATCAACAATAATATACAAAACAGTCAATCTACAGGGATAGATTTGGTTGATCCGTCTTGATTGAAATCGGCGCATCAAACGGAAGAGCGCGTGGGACTGCCGCTTTCGGCTATTGACGTCACGGTGACGTCGTTAGAGTCAGCCTTGATGGGACACCTGCTGACAGAGTATTGCATGCAATTACCCATTTTAAAAAAAATGATAGGTTTTCCCGTTATTTGTGAAACATTTATCATTCAAATATTTTAGTTTTAGTCATTTCTAATTAATTTAAAATTGTGGTCACAATATTTAAACATTGTCTCGGGACAGCATTCAGAGATTGAATTCGTCTTGTATCAAATCAATTTTAAATGTGTGCTTGACTCAATCACGCACCAGACTAATCTACTTAGTATCAGATTGAAATTGCTATAATTTCGTACTGTTTCCTTGTGGTTAGATAAACAATTCGGCACTAGTGGAACTGGGGCTTTACAAACTGGGGCCAATTTCATAAAGCTGCTAAGCACAAAAATGTGCTTAGCATGACAATTTGTCCTTGGCAAAAACAAGGTTACAGACCAAATTTTCACCTGATCTTTATTGTTCTGGATTGATAATCAGCCGTTTTTTTGCTTATCATGAAAAACACGTATAATTTTGGCTGGTAACCTGTTTTTAATGAGCAAGACTTTGTTTGTGCTAAGCAAATTTGTTTACTTAGCAGCTCTATGAAATTGGCCGGCTGGCTCATTCTGAAGTTGTGATGTCTGCGCATGATCAGCGTTGGTTGCTTTGGTTTCATTGCTTGGCAAGATATTATGTTGCGTTCCAATCGCGTCGTGTTTATCGTGTTCACGAGTTCACGAGTCGTATAATGGCGTTCTAATCGCCTGGTAACTCGTGTTCACCAGTGGTGAACTCGAGGTGGATTTTTTCTCTCTCCATGTTCAAGACTTCATAAACGAATGAAATACTCGCGCATGCGTTCTGGTTCACGTACGAGTTCTTGCGCGATAAAGAATGTCCTTACCGCACGACTAACTCGACTGTGCGCGTGCGTCATGGCGAGTAGCGTTTAGAATGCAACCCACTCGTGAACATGGAGAAATTCACGGTAAACACGATAAACACGACGCGATTGGAACGCAGCGATAGTAGACTAGTGTGCTCTCTGCTAGCGATATGGGGTGCATAATGTTGCTTGTTAGGCGCATAATCACATCAAGGGAATGTCATAGTGCGGTGGGACACTTTGCTATGCATACACCTGCGTAGTCGTCGCTTGTTCAATTGTTGAAACAGCTCGTGGATATAACATTAGGCATCGTGTGACGTCCTTTCTAAGGCGTGTTGACTTGCCCTAAGACTGTGCGCATCAAAGTCAACAGACGAAAGAGATAGATTTATTTTGCAAAACATTTTGTATTCACATTCCCCAAACTCTCACAGTCACATTCAATTTAGTCATTTGTATCATTCAATTTCAAACTGTGTTCGTTCTATTTAAACTTGTCTGGGGGGAATCGTCATTACAGATCAAATTCGTCTAAGCTGTTATCGAAAGGAAGTATTCAGAGATCGAATTCGTCTAATATATCAATCAATTTCAACAATATGTTCAATAAATTAGTCCGTTGTGTGCTTAAGTCAAGCACACATCAGACTAATTTGATTAGCATGAATAAGATTAAGACTGCTGCAAACTGCTTACTGGCTGGAATGACCTGAAATATACAAATCAAATAAGTTAAGAAGGCCTAATATAATATTTCTCCCGCCAGCCATGTTTGGTTTTTATATATGTTTGGTTTTTTTGTACACAGCCATTATGTCTCTAAAGAAGATCTTGTTAAGATCGAAATATTAGGCCCTCTTAACTTATTTAATTAGCATGAGTTTGAAATTGATTGATTTGAAGACGAATTCGGTCCCTGAATCCTTTCGGAAACAGCTTAGACGAATTTGATCTGAAATGACAAACATTTTACTAGACAATGTTTAAATAGAGTGGTCAAACGTTAACATTGAATGACTAAATTGGTTTGGTAAAATGATGAGCTGAATAACCACAGCAACAGTGATATCGATACATGTAAACAGGTCAAAAGAAATAAGTCCCCCCTGGGAAATGTGCATTTGTTTTGGAAAACAGTTAGACTCCTTAACCTGTTACAAAAATGTTAAATATATTCTGAAATGTTACACATTTATTCTGCAGTTTCACCCAACAGTTAACTTTCGCCTTGAAATGCTGCCATTTTTTTAATGTGATGACCAATAAAAAATGACACTTTCTTGCATAGGGATTGGATAAATGGAGAAAATCATGTTTTTTACAGAATTTGTTTATATTCTTTCCTCACTTAAATTAATTTTCCTAAAGTGTACAAATGTAAACATGCGTTTTATGTTTTTGATTTTGTTTTTAATTTTCTAAATTTACGAAGTACAGTAAATTAGAGTCACCCAAGCAAAACAATTTTGTTAAAGCATAAAGGTATTGTGGAATTGGAATTTTTTGTTTAGTTCTTTCGTTTCAGTAATGAAATTAAAAACAAAAACAAAAACATTACAACGTTGACATTTTTACACTTTAGAAAATTTAGGAAAGGAAGGAAAGAATAAAAAAAAATTCTTTAAAAACATGATTTTCTCCATTTGTCCAATCCCTATGCAAGAAAGTGTCATTTGTTATTGGTCATCACATTTAATAAATAGCAGCATTTCAAGGCGAAGGTTAACTGTTGGGTGAAACTTTATTGCACAATAAATGTGTAACATTTCAGACTACATTTTACATTTTAGGTTAAGGAGTCTAACTGTCTTCCAGAAAAATGCACATTTCCCAGGGGGGACTTATTTCTTTTGACCTATTTACATGTACTACCTTTCACCCAACGCTACAGAATGTACTCGAGTAAGCTGTACGTATGCAGTACTCTTACTATCATGAGACCTGTTCCAACGAAACCCGGACAAAGTCGCACAATGTGTTTTATTACAATGTACTCGTGAACTCATTTCAGGGTGGATTTTACAATTTTGAAGGTTTTCTTCTACCTTCCGAATCACTAACTATCAATCTACAATATCCCCAAATTTGAACATATTCCGTCATCCAGAAGTGTTTTATTTGGTCGATTTTGTGAAACAATTGTGTATAGAAATAATATGCTTTTTTTTTAATTCAAACTTGTTTATCTCATAATTAGGTTGTCGGGGTTTTATCACTAAATTCTTTCCCCAGGGGAGATAGGGTGGGGTATATATGTAAATGATACATCATTTTAAAGCTAAGAACCTAGAGAATTTGAAGAAGAAAAAAAATTCGAAAAATCAAAAAATGTTAAGCTTTGTCCGGGTTTCGTTGGAGCAGGTCACCTATTATAATGGTCTATAGGAAAACAGTAGTATTCTGTAGTAGTGTGCACTGTACCCCAAAATAAATGCCAGCTTTTCTCAGGAAACGGCGAAACTCTCGATTCTTAATCCAAAACGTGCGTAATACTAATACACTTGTTTTCGTCCGAATCGCCGTCATCTGAGGAGCTCGTGGCGGACGCCATCTTGGTAGCTGTCTAACGTTAGTGAGATATATGCGCGCGCACACAGCCTCTATGCACGCTCTAACATACAGCGCGCGCTATTGGTCCATTCACCCACGATTCGCCAAAAACGTGCCGCATCACGACAGAAGGGCCTCGTTGATTAGTCGTTCAAAAATAATGACGTAATTGTTCACTAGGCATTTTGTTTGCGTCGAAACGAAGAAAAACCTGATATGGCGATTTTAGCAAAAACTGGTTTACAGATATACTGGGGATTTTATTTTTGTAAAATATATGTAAATTTACGATAATGCGCCAAGAAGTTGCAAGATAATCGGTCATGTATTTTGGTCTATAGAACGTTATGGTGTTCTACATTCAATGATTGTATCTACCTGACTAAACGCGTACACTAAACACTAAAAACGAAGATTCTTGGAATCGACTTATGCAAGCTGCCGCTGTTTCAAGTTTCCGCTAAACCCCGAATGAAATAACATATTTAGAGTTCCTCAGGCGGTGGGTCGGTGTTTTAATATTGCAACACCGGATATCATATTCAGAGTTTCATTTACCAAGCGAGAAGACAGGGAGCTATCATCGGTGAATTAGAGCTGAAGCTCGTGGGCTAACATCTCCATACGATCACGGTCTCAGAATCGAGTGCACTGCCCTCATGACTGAAAGGTCAGTTACACACGTACGTACGATCGCCAAATGATGATATCAAGCGAGACGGGGAAAACCGCAATGAATTCAAAGTGACAAATAAGCCAGTTCGGTAATCCAACTGCGCGTGTGCGCAATCAAGATTTGACGATTTGTTTTTTTCTAGAGAAAATCATTCCATCGTATAATGCATGTAAAAGCATAGCAAGTACATGTACCAGTAGATATACAGAGATCGTCGTATTCTGTAACATTTTTCAAAACAAGGTTTAGGGAGCGATGTGATTTTTATTTATTTTTCTGTTAAAATAGGTGCAAAGACAACAGTAGTTTTGCTTTAATGAATAACAGTTCCTCGAGAAATACATTTTAAAAGATTGTCACACATCACTGACTAATTTTCTTTTAAAGGGGAACTCAAAGGTGTTTTTTTTTCTTGTTTTTTTGTTTTTGTGGCAGAGTATAGATTAAATAATAACTATAGATTAAATAATAACAAAAATTGAGCAAATTAAGTAAGATTTTTTTTTTTTTTTAAACGTTTTTTTAGAGGCATTTTTTTCTGCGCCTGCACAGCAAGCGCGAGGTCAAATCTCTGTCTGTATGTAAACACATGACGTCATTCTGGGAGACGGTGGCACTGCATACATATGTAGCCTATGACGTCATTCTGGGAGACGGTGGCACTGTATACATAATGTATGCAGTGCCACCGTCTCCCAAAATTGCGTCATATGTTTACATACAGACTTTTCAGATTTCTCGCTGTGCAGGCGCAGAAAGAAAATGCCTCTGAAAAACGTATTTCTTACCTAATTTACCCATTTAAAAAAAAAATATTATTTAATCTATACTCTGCCACAAAAACACAAAAAATCGAGAAAAAAACACCTTTTAGTTCCCCTTTAACATAAGTTTGAAATTGATTGATATCAGACGAAATCGATCTCAGAATACAGCTTTTCGACAACAGCCCAGACAAATTAAATCTGTAATTACGAATATTCCCGAGACAATTTTGGTAAAATCGTCGTGAATTGTTTTTCTCGGTCGAAGGTAAATGAAAGAGTTGGTGAATTTGAATAAAAAAATGTTTTCAAAATACCCGGGAAAATCTACAATTAACGCAATACGAGCTGAACACTGGCTACTATACACAGCAACATTTGAATAGTAATGAACAATTAAGTACCAAGATTGGCTTCCTCGATCCAACTGATTTCTGCCAGCGGTTATGGCATGTAATTGCAAAATGGAAAATACCCAAGTGACCAATACGCCATAACACCCGCGCGCCCATGGGTGTACTAGCATAATTCATGTCCCATTGAAAACAGTGTAAAATCAACAATGTTCAGGACTAAGTTTCATGCACATCGACATCACTGGGGTTTCACAAACAACAATCAGATTATTGTCTTGGTCTTTATCTTTCCATTTCTTTTCAATTTTTAGTGGGTTAGCCAATCACATTTTTAAAATATTCACACCAAAAGCAACTCACCTCCCGAAAAGTGATACTTCCCGAGCCTGCAAACAGCCATTACAAATGGCACCCCCCCACGTTCTAGGGCAATTAGGACCCATTTTTTAACCGTAATTTTGTCAAGTCTGCCCTCAGATTGAAGCTCAAAAACCATGGAGTTGATCCCATGCTATATTTACACAATCTCACCATTTTGTTTACCAAACGGCCTCCTTTTTCAAAAGAAACTGTGGCGTGGGGGGGGGGGGGGGGGGGGGGGGGGGGGGGGGTTGGCACATTTCATTATAATGAAACCGCGTAGAAATTCTCCCTTCAATTAGGGTAGTGCACCCCCATAGCCTGCAGAGTTGCCGGTCTTTTATAATGGCGGTGTAGACCATTCACTCAGACGATACTCAAGATTTAATTGCGTTAATAATGGCCGCGTCCTTCATCGTGATGACCGGCACTTCAGCGCGGCCCCAGTCGGGGGATCCACACTTTAATACAACCCAGATCTCCTATTCGCTCAGTGTAAATCGAGAGGGGCGATATTACTACGAGGCCCTTGGGTAGATTCGGTTGAACTGCACGGGGCGGTAAATGGCGGTAAATTTATTAGACAGGCCGATGACCATCGCGTCATAGGTGGTTTGGCGGTCGTCCCAATCACATCTCTTTTGTTTTGTTTAAGTTTGCACGTGTACCCGTTACAACTGATACTGCAGTACCCAACGGTTAAGATGTACCACCGACCGATCAAGTCACAAATTGACCGATACTGTATCACTATTACCGATAATGTAACAACAAGTTTACCGGTAGTGTAGTAACGTTAAAGGGATCGTATATACGTTTGGTAATTGGAACCCACTGTTTGTTTCAATCCTATCACTGCAAAAACTGTGGTGTTAAAATGTTAACACCAATGTTTTGACAATCTTTTGGAATGAAAATTGGTGTTAAAATGGAGTAAAATGATTCTTGAAGTATTAGTTTCAAATCAAGTACTGGTGTGACGTACTTTTGGTGTTAAATTTGACATAGAAACGTCACTGCAGTAACGGTTCTAAGATTCAAATTTTGGGGGATAAAAAGTAATATCTTTTTCCAAAACCGCAGTACTTCGAAGTGAAAAGTTTCTAAAATGCATTATACTATCCAAAGCTGCTGTACTTCTTACCAAGTAAGTTTGTATTGCCATTAATTTTTGGAGTAATTACCAAACTACGTACGATCCCTTTAACTACACTGTCGGTTACATTATCGGTTAGGACCGTATATATATATATATATATTTACTATTTAACGGTTGGGATCACCCTTGTTCTCACGTCTTTGGAACAGTCGACCCTCACTCCTAAACCCGGAAAGAAGGTTGTGACCAATTTCATGGAGCTGCTAAGCACAAATATTTGCTTAGCACAACAAAGTATTGAGCAGTAAAACAGGTTATCAACCAAATCTTCATGTACGTTTTATGCTAAGCAATAACCAGCTGAATTACATTCACAAACAATATACGTCATCCTGGATTTGGTTTGTAACCCTGTGTTTTGCCATGGAAGAATATCCATGCTAAGCAATTTTGTGTGCTTAGCAGTTCCATGAAATTAGCCCTGGTTTGTCACTATAAACTATCTCGTGTAGCGTTTCTTGTTGTATTTTTCAAGGAACTTAGGTAACCTTACCCCGTTTTCCCTTCAGCCTTGCTGTATGGTTAAAACAATCCACAAGAACATTTGGCGAAGACAAATATAAACGTTAACAATAGGCGGATTCGAAGAACACAGACCTTTCACTCTATAGCTTACCTCTCTACCAACTAGGCTAGTAGTCAGATTTCTTATGTATTTTCGTTCAATTTTTGTGTAAATTTGCTAAACTATACATTTTGGGAAACGTTATGATATACTTAACATGAAAACCAATGTTTACATTTGCTCTTAGGTGCTTTATGGCGGATTTTTTGAATAGCATTTAGATGACGTCATGATGATGTCACACATTTTTCACAATTGTGTGCATATGTCTATGACTCAAACATATTACAAAAATAATTTTGAATTTATTATGTTCTGTAGATGAGATATGGCTTAAAGGTCCAAAAATGAAACAAGATCATAACAAATCACACGACGGCATCATCATGATGTCACTTCAATTTATATCTATAACACAACCCGCCATACATGCATACCAAGTTTGAACCCAATCGGACTTATACTTCCAGAGATATAGGGCATTGAAAGAAATAGACCTTTAATGTGACACCCAATGACTTTTCATGTGTCACGTCACATTAAAGAACCATTTTTTTTCAAAAGAACCTAAAAACAAATGTAATCATTGGTTTTCCTGTTGAGTATATCCTAACGTTTCCAAAAATGTATAGTTTTGCAAATCTACCAAAAAAAGTGAACGAAACTTTCAATATGTACATTATGAACCTGACTATTATTGGCGAGTTGGTTGAGGACAGTCGTTCCTTACAGTTCTTTAATGCAGACGAGTTACCATTGTTGTTTCTCATAAATATACACTCACGCACAACCAAGCAGCTGAAGAAGAAAACAATCGCGAACTGCTACCACTATGAACAAAAGAAAAACAAAAGAAAAACGGTGCACTAACAATAAAAGTCCATTGTTGCTTTGCACTAAATTCATTGTTACTTATTAAGGTACTTTGCTGTTATTCCCCCGCCAAAAAAATGTTTTTGGATTGTACTTAAATTACTCAAAAACTAGTGTTAGGATGTGGGTTAGGGTTAGTGTTTGTGTAAGGGTATAATATAGGGTATATTATACCCTAACCCAAACACTAACCCTAACCCACACCTTTGCGAGTGGATGTGGCGACAGCGCCACCGAAACTTGAACTTGTTCGACAGGATTTTGACGGACATTGCGGTGTACTGGCCACCAAACTGAGCAGTTTATTCAATGTTAATCAAAGCCAAGTTTAGTTTGAGTTGATGTAGAAGACGTATTTAAACTTGTATTTCACTTGTTTTCACTTTCTGTTTGAATGGATAGTAGTTTGAGTTGAAATTCTTTTGGCGGGGGAATATCAGAAAAGTACCCTTATTAACAGTGTACGCGGGTATTCAGTGTCTTCCTGTTTGTGCTGATTGACAACCGGCCAGTAACACACAATCAGGGCGGCCGGCGACGTCGACATAGGAGCCAATTACGTTTGCGGATCTGTGTGGGATTGTCAGTTATATAAAACCAATACAGAGTGACTTAGACCGAAATGGGAGGAATGTCATCGCCAGGTAAAATCTGCTTTTCTTATTTAATTGAACAATTGTTCACCCATTTGACTGGCCAGTGGCGAATCTTTCGTGTTAAAGGGAAAATATAGTACCATTTTGGCGGTTGTTCATTGTTATCGATTAAAGCAGCAAAAGTGCTCAAAATATAAAGAAAGGTGCTTGACAAACAACCTGATGAAGTTTTTAGCTCTGTGAATTCTGCGCGTCATCGGAACACTTGCGCGCACTATTTGAGAAAAATGTCTAAAAGTGCGTCTCTGAGACGCATTTGGAAATGGCATTATTGTGTTATTTTCTTTAAAAAGACAGCATGCCAGGCGGAGAAGTTTCACAGGGAGTTTCAAGTCGAAAATATTATGTTCACAACAAGTAAGCTTGTCAACAGTATTTTGGTTGGTTACTTTTTCAAAAAAAATTCAGCTGAGGTCATTATTATTATTGTTTAAAGGGAAATTCCAGGCTCAATGATATTTTACCTAGTTTAAAAGAATATATGGTAACATACTGACTCCGCAGTGATTTTTTTTAAATTTGTTATCGAGAACGACTCACGCGCATATTATATTTACGATTTCTTGCCATTCAGGAGTTCAAGGGCGCGTCCATATTGTTCAAATTTCCCGCCTCATGCGGGACATTATGACATAGTGTCTGCACCTCAATGCACATCGCTTTATTGCGTGTTGTTCGCACTGGTATCCTACCTTGACGCGGCCAACTACATTATGCATACGTATGTTGTACGGCACCCGACTATTACGAATACATGTGTTGTATTTCTGTGCAGTAAGCGCAGTGCGAGACAATCTGTTTTATTATGATTACCGAAACCGATACAAATGAAACAATGGCAGTTGACACTCTTCAACTTCAACTTTAACGTCAACTGCGTCAACAAGCAAATAAATGTAAACTTACAAATAAATATTTAAACAAAGTCAATATTTATAAATGTTAATCTTTAAAACTACAAGTACAATATACAGGTGGTTTTCAAAAAAACATCGAAAATATGGAAATGGTTTCAAAGATACCGGTTTCCACTTTAAAATAAGACATCAAACGTTTAAATCTGACAATGTTTGACAGAGTTATAAATAATTTTCAAAGAGTGGTCAAATTGACCATGGGACCAAGTTTTTCGAATTTTGTTTGGACACTGTGCAAGTGTAGACTTGAAATCAAGTCGTTACACACTTTTGTCTTTATTCGTGCAGGTGGCTGAGCACTGGTTCATTTCGTTGGCGCCTGCACAGACAAAGACGACAAAGTCTAACGACTTGATTTCAAGTCTACAATTGCACAGTATCCAAACAAAATCAAAACAACTTGGTCCCATGGTCAATTTGACCCCTCTTGGAAAATATTCATAACTCTGTCAAACATTGTCAGATTTAGACGTTTGATGTCTCAATTTATAGTGGAAACCAGTATCTTTGAAACCCTATTTATATTATCGCTGTTAGTTATACATTATACGTGTGGTATTCCGCTATATTTTGTTGCATTTTTAGAAACCCTGTATACGCGAAAGCTAATTAATTATACATTCTATCAATTATATTACTCCAGTCACGCAGTGCGTACACAAACAACCGCACGCGACCTCCGGTCGTTTTTGCTGTTACTGATTGGTGGTGGGGTACCACGTGACAGGATCTTATAAATATGTAAAAATACCATATTTGGAATTACACCAAAGTGGAGTGTGTGCGTGCGTAGATGTAGACCGCGGTAATTAGATCGAATATTGCCTACGCGTAGCAAATCACGAATGCATTCAATTTCTTTGCTATTAGAGAATTTTGTAGGTCATGAGCTTAAAGGGTTTAATACATAAAAAAAAAAGTGGTAGCCGTGCACAGGACTGCCAGCTTGTGAAACTGTGAAATTTGGATAAATTTGAACCATGTAGTTTTGGCTCTGAATTACATGAGAATACTTAAAATCGTCTTACGTCCTGGTAGCGTCCAATTGGGCTACAGAACGCCTTTAAAGGGATCGTATACGTTTGGTAATTACTCCAAAAATTAATGGCAATAAAAACTTACTTGGTAAGAAGTACAGCAGCTTTGGATAGTATATTGCATTTTTAGAAACTGTTCACTTCGAAGTACTGCAGTTATGGAAAAAGATATCACTTTTTGTCCCTCAAAATCTGAGAAGCGTTACTGCAGTGACGTTTCTCAGATTGTGTATTCCAATGCAGATTATTCTTCCTGCGTGGACATAACCGCTCCAGATTTTCGGCAATATCTCGAAATTGCTACCACCTGAAAAACCTGTAAACTTAAAATGAAATTCAAGTTTACAGGTTAGTTTTATGGTATATATATATATATAACTATATAGGATTGAAACAAACAATGGGTTCCAATTACCAAACGTATACGATCCAGTTAAACAAAATGATGTTATTCGGAAAGAGCATTTAAAGGAAAATATAAACATTCACACAACCATTCTTTAAAAACTGGTCGTTTTTGTGTTATTCTTGTGTAGAACGAATGTCGGGGTCCACTTTTGCGACCGTGGCCCCAAAATCGGGCTGTTCAGTGCTAGCTGTGATTCCAGCCGTTAAGTGTTCGCTTGCTGCGGACGTGTACGAAGCCACATTGTGCATTCGTGCCGTGTGTAATTTATGTGACACACACGTTGCGAAATACGTTACCCTCTGGAGACTTGAACACAATGGGGACAATGGGAGTGAAAAGGTCTCCAAATGGTAATTTCTATAGATGAATAGGTCTCCATTAGAATTTCACGAATTAGATTTTTGGATTGTACTAAAATTACTAAAAAACTAGGGTTATAATGTGGGTTATGGTTAGTGTTTGGGTTAGGGTATAATATAGGGTATATTGGGTCGATATTTCAACCAGGAAAATAATTGTGGTTAAAATGGGAGCATTTTGAAAAACGTGCTCGACTTTCTAACCATTTTGTACACGAGAACAAAGCCATGTCTCCACAGTGATACAAAAACGCGAATGTATGCACACAACGTGTATCGTCCGTTAAATGAAAACGACAGGAAAAACGTATGCGTACTCGGTCGTGTCCGATGTAAACTACCATTTTTTCCCCGTATTTTATAAAAACGAACGCCGTTTTCCTTGCTTTCCTCGGCATCCATGATTGTAAAACTTTGAACAGGTTAGTTGCACGATATTTACTATAAAATACAACCCCCAAAATTCATCCATTCATGATAATTCAAGCAATTACCAATGGTGTATCCTACCTTTAACATCACAAAAGTAATTAAAGAACATTGCCAAACAAAATCTTTACCAACCGAAAATACACGCACTAAAACAGAGAGAATGAAACAAAGAATAGCGGGTAATTTCACACGAAAACATCAAAATATATTTTCCAAAACATGATTTGTTTCTGGGTATTTCAGGATGTAAATACCCCTTTAACATGATCAAGCAATTGAAGTACATTGCCAGCTAACATTATCTTTACCAACCTGAAAAAAAAAACATGCGCTAAAACAAAGACAATGAAACAAGGAAATGGCGGGTAATTTCACACGAAAACATCACAAGAAATCAATGGTTTCTAATTTGTTTCGGTTCTGTTGGTCATCTGCACGAGCAGTATACATGACCTGTCCAAAAGCGATGAGCGCATTTCCTTTTTAAATGGATTCCAAAATGTCCTCTATTTGTAATTCATAGTTACTTATTAAAAGTCAATAAAAGGTCCCCTTTAACTGCAAATTTCTAAAAAGGGTAAAAAGGGAGTCTAAAAAGGGGAAGACATTGTCCGTTTCCCCGGAGCCAAACCACTCTGTTCATTTGTAAAGCAGTTCGGAAGCTCCACGTCAAGTATTTCTCCCGTGGGATGAACTGTCTGTTTCACGAGTTTCCAAGGTGCCATTGGAAAATGGCTTGGGCGCAATTACCGCCTTTAAAACGGATTGAAGGTCCAATTTACAAAGCTTAATTCCTCCGGTGGGAGGATAGGTCTTTACTCGCCTTTTTTGTGCTCTCCGACAGAGACTTGGGAATTCTCTTCACGAGTCTCACACAATCTCGTTCGCTTCGATAGACCGTTTGTAACCATAAAAAACCCACAAAACTACTGAATTATTATGAAATACCTTACTTGACTGTAAGTGGATAACAGTCTCAATTTAAGCAGTCTGGAAAATCGCGGCACCTTGTGATGTAGTCGAGTCCATCACAAGTCCCTGCAAGTCCTTGCAAGTCCATCACAAGTCCATCACAAGTCCATCACAAGTCCATCACAAGTCCATCACAAGTCCATCACAAGTCCATCACAAGTCCATCACAAGTCCATCACAAGTCCATCACAAGTCCATCACAAGTCCATCACAAGTCCATCACAAGTCCTTCAGTTCCAATTCAAATCACAAGCTATTCAAATCAGCTTTGACAAAAGCATTCCTTTGTCATTGTTCATCCAGTTACTTGTGACTGCCTTTATGAAGGGACTTGTGACTGGCTTCACGAAAGTACTTGTAAACGGACGTGCAGTAGCTCGACTACAACCCTGCCTTGTGTGCTGTGGTTTGCAAGACAAGTTGATTTTTTTACCAATTACTAACGATTGCCGGCCGGAAATCGTTGGAAAAACACGACTATTTTTGAACACTGCCCCCAATGTTATTAAACTCAGTTTGTCTATTCGATTTGCAATACTGTTTTATATCTGTGAATAGATGCAGGCCAACCAGTGTGGTTTCCTAACCTGATAATCCCCCGACGTATATAAATACGTTTGAAGAAAGTCAGGGAACCAGACAAGAACAAAATAATTCTTTCATTTTCCAGCATGCACGAACACAAAACTTTACAACAGGTCAACCAACGTCACAATATTTACTGTAAAATACGAATCCCCGAACCCACCCACTCTCATTTTCGAAAATCACAGCAAAAGCCAATGGTTTATACTCATATAAAGTTGGGTTTGGACAATGAGTTCAATAAGAGCACAAGCAAAAAGGCACTGAACATTTAGACTAACCCGGCAAATAAAAATAAAAAACTCAGCACGACGCAATAAAGCCCAGCACTGCAAGACATGAGACCGATGGGCTCCTCCCTTAGTCCCCATACATCATTATACTCTCGCTATACTATTGTTACCTGGCGCACCCTCCCTACAACAAAAACCTAACAAGAATTCCTGAGAAACAACAACATTCCGCAGGCACAATGCTTCATACGCGATGTGTGGCGGAAGAACCCCCAACCCACACCATTGTGTTGGTAATTGCGTTTCCCGAATCTCCTGGATTCTTTTCAGATATCCGGAGGGGGGGGGGGGGGGTTGCGTATTGTATCTGTTATTTTAAAACGAAATACTTCATCCGCAATGTTGCGTGCTGTCATTTTGAAGAAAAAACATATGAAGCAAGATATGAGACGGAGTCCCCCCCCCCCCCCCCCCCCCCCCCTCCTTCTTCTTTTTTTTGTCATTGTACTTGCGGAATGTTGTGGTTTCTCAGTAATTCTTGTTAGGTTGTTGGTGTGTTTTTGTTGTTGTTTTTTTGTGTTTTTTTGTGTTTTTTGTGTGTTTTTTTTGTGGTTTTTTTTTTTTTTTTTTTGGGGGGGGGGGGGGGGTTGCGAGTTAAGTAACAACAGTCTAGAAAGTGTACTATAGATATGGGGGACTAAGGGTGGAGTCCCTCGGTCTGATATCGTGCTGGGTATAAACAAAGTGATTTCAAAAGGTGTGTCTCAGAGACGCATTTTGTTAAATGTCGGTTAGTTGTTCGTTTACCGTTCATAAATTTGATGCGCAATCGTTATAGCAACGTGAACGCGCGTGTGGCCGCTATATTAGTCAATTCAGTACGTGACACGCGCGTAGCTGCATTCGGTTGAATGAGAACGTGCAACGAATGCTGATTCCAAGCGCAATTCAAATTATGACTCGACAAATTTTGAATTGAAATCGAATTGAATTGAAATGCATGTTACGTCACGCGAAAAAAATACACACAAACAATTGACAGTCTATATAAGGTTAAAGCGGCACTATGTCCTGAAACCCTCGAACATTTTATGTTTTGGATTGTTCACTTATCCCATTTCAAACATCTGGATAAAAGAAAACCAACCTAATACCTTTCCCGAGTCACACAAAAGAAATAGTTATTTATATCGGACACCCGAAGTACGCATATGTCGTTTTTATTCAATGTACGATACACGTTGGGATTCGAATACACTCAACAGTACCAGCTATCTATTAAATTACTAGAGCGCCAATTCTCATTGTTACGCGTGGAGATACTTTGAATCCATCCTGTATGCAGACATTATGAATTCATGTGCGTGTTGTAGAACATAATTTTAAAAAGATGGATTGCATTTTAAGAGTTTACTCTAAATGCAACGCGCGTGCAAGTAGAACAGACGCAAACAACTTAAGACGCAACAAATTACTGGTAGAGAAAAATAATAAAACGCTAATTTGCTGATCGTGCGTTGCAGTTTTGGGCGTATCGGCTTCGGTAACGCACTGTATAGAATACAAACGGATATATGCAAATAGCCCGTACAAAAGCCGTACAAAGTTTCGAGTTTTCCATAGGTTTGTGCACAAACACGGATGCGCCCAGCAGGCATCACTTTGTACATCGAGCCAGCGCTCTAGTAAATTAATATAGCTCTATGGTACCAACACAGCACCAATGTGGTTTTGTACACGTCCACAAAAAGCGAACTTTCTACTGCTGGAATTACGAATACGCCCCAAAAGCTCGAGTTTCTGGGGTCCGAAAATTGGACCCCGAAACTCATTCTACACAAGAATAACACAAAAACACCCAGTTTATAAAAGATTATGTGTCTAATTGATTGGCCGAGAGCTAGTCACATGGTATTTTCTATTTTTACTATCTTTCTGTGCACGGCCAAAAAAACTATACCCGTAGCATCCAAAGTATACCATAGCAACCAAAGTACTATACCCGTACCCATGGCGCGGTCTTTGTGCGCAAATGTACCATGCTTATGTGTGCGCGTTGAGCATTGCGCGAAGTGCGTATTGTCCGAAAGAGCCAGCGCTACAGAGCTGGGTTCAAACATTTTGGGGTGGTTTAGAAAAGAGCTAAGACATTTACCAACAATTTTGTATTGAAATCGAAGTTCGTTTTAACTGTATTTAGATTTAAATTTTAAAATAATAAAACTAAGTAGAAACCGTGCATGGTTGAGGTGTTATAAAACAAATATTGAATGCTTTATCTCGTGATGAAGTAAAACTAGCCTCCCGAATTGATCCATCATGGAGCATTCCATTTTCCCTCGGTTTTCCCTCGATAAAAAAACAGAATGCTCCATGGATCAATTCGGGAGGCTAGTTTTACTACACCACTCGAAGCATTCAATATTTGTATAATAAGTTCTGAGCGTGCGTATTACATCGGGAAATCCACTCGAATCGGACAGTCTCAGAACGAGAAACCACAAAACGAGAAACATCAAAATATTTGCATTTCAATTGAAATGATTACCGCCACATAAACGCCCACGTCCCTATGAATATAAAGACTGAACCAAATATAAAGACTTATAACATAAAGTGTTTATAAAACCACTATACCTTTACGCTATTAAGACCTCAGCGCGTATAGAGTTAGATAAGTCTTATACAATTATGTTTACATTCAATTATGTTTACATTTAAAGGTAAGACACATCATTGGTAATTGCTTGAATTATCAGTAATGGGAGGATTTTGGGGATTATATTTAGGGAATAACAGCGCGAGGACCCGGTCATTACTGCGTTGTAATTGACCGGGTTGGGGGATGAGCGCTGGTAATGGATCGAGCAATTACAGGATATATATTTGTATAGCGCAATAATTCTGATAGATGCCTACAATAATTATTTTATATATATATTATGATATAAAATTATATCTGCAAATGGTGTATTCTACCTTTAAAGGGATCGTATACGTTTGATAATTACTCCAAAAATTAATGGCAATGAAAACTTACTTGGTAAGAAGTACGGTAGTCTAAAATATAATTTATAGTCTATATACATTGGTGTTTCCAGACATAATACCTACATGCCATGTTTACTTTACTGTACTGACATAGATTCTGAGTACAAGCGATTCCGAGTTTAATTTCAGAAACTAAGTTAATCAGAGTATTTGTTATTAATATAACTACGTCGGAAAATTAATTTCTTTTCTATATCTTCCTTATGTAATACTAGTAATAAAGTTCATAAACAGAAAGAAAAGGAAAAATACAACAATGATTTGGTAAAAACATATTGGGATGGTAGAGCACTGGGACTCGCTAATGAGAAACGCCAAAAGAAAGGGAATATTATTACAAACTTAGATTGGCCGTCAAATTGGTTTTTTTTTCGACTAAACAGTCTTGTTCGATTGCCAAATTTTCGAACACAATTCAGTATGTCATTTGGTACACAATCGACCGATAAAGCAAAGCTACAAATCAGCCTGACGTCTTACAAATTGCGTCTTGACGGAAAACAAAAGTTTTCCCATCGGGGCCAAGTTCAGTATTTGCATGCACTAATCAAGTGATACTCGATTTGCAAGAATCGAGATCACAGGGGAAGAATTTCGTTACAATTTACGGGGTGTGATGGTACAATCAAATCTGGGGTTCAAATTGCCGTGATGGGTGCGATTCATCCTTTAAAACAAAATTAGCCTATTGACTTACGAATTGCATAATAACAAAACTGTTCTGTCTTGGCGGCGGTTGACTTTTGGGAAGATGTTTCTCGTCTTCAGAGTCTTCAGTCAGATTGTACGCGACATATTCCTTGACGGTAGAACAGCCGTGAGGGGATGATGATGATCATGCATTTGTAAAGCGCCATCTATTTAGTTGCCTATTCCGAGGCGCTGCCAGGAACACCGGGGCGAACCCCTTCTCTTAGCGAAGAGTGTTACTGGGTTCTTTTACGTGCATTACACAACGCACGGGACCTACAGCTTTGCGTCCCATCCGAAGGACGAAGCAATAGTGGTTTAATTGCCTTGCTTAAGGACACACGTGTCGACACCGGGACTCGAACCCACGCTCTGCGGAACAGAAAACCGAGTTCTTAACCGCCCGACCACGACAGGGATCTGTCGGGCAACTTGGTGAGCTTTTGTCGTTTCTTTACCAGATCCAAAGCTTACGTGAGGCTGCACTTGGCAGAAGGGTCGTCGTCGTCCTCCGTAGACCCAATGCAGATTCGGTCAAGTCTTTAACTTTTCAGAGTGCTCAAATTGTTCGCGGTTGCCGTCGCTCTTGAGAGGCGTCGAATTCTCCGACGGTTTCTGTTTCTTATTGGTTGGAGCTACCTGCTTCTTGAGAGAATTGCCGACAGTATATCGCTATTGCTAGTCTGTTGGTCGTCGAACATCATGGATTTTCCAGGAGTATAGGCCCTAAGTTTTATCGCAAAGGTATACAGTAAACAGAAAGTGTTAGTATGACTCTGTCGTCTAACTCGAAGGGGGCGTTCTTAACTTTGACAAAAACACTTTATTGTAGGCTGGGATGACTTCTACCACTCGCTCGTTGATGATTCGCCCGTTGTCCGAGAGCTTGTCACGTGCTTCTGTGGTCTTGGCCGTCACACACCATCGTAGATTTGCCGATAACATCGCATACCGTCGAGTAGCTGCAGTTCTCCTCGCTTCAGATCCATGTATAAGCTGGAGAGTGTGGGGATTTTGGTCTTAAAACCCCACACCAGGTAAGTACATGTAGTTGCAACAGACACTATGGATGGCGAGCGAGGTTCGAATGCTCAGACCGAGAAGAAAGGCATTGAATGCAATGCCCGCTTTTATAAGCTAAGAGAGTTGGGGCGTAGCGAAAACGTTATGTAACGGCTCTAATAAGCCCAACTGTCGTTCAATACCGGAAAAAATTGGCAATACCTTGCATGCTGCATTAAAGACTAATTTGCAAGGTAACATTTATTCTTGAAACATCGCCCAAAATAATTGTCACTTTATTTGTAGCGAAAACTGGATCGGCATTCGACACAGTCTTTATCTGTTCCTTGTTGCAATAATTGTAGTTCTCCTGGCTGCCAAAACCCGGTTGTTTTTGTAGTTGTACCCTCGCGCAAAAGTCAACACAGTTCAGTAGCCTCAATATTATGGACAGGTGTCCCATATTATCAGTAGCTTAGACTCTAGACTTTACAGATGAACGGGTTTTGCCTACTGCAGATACGGTCATTCTATTGGTGGCGACGATTGGGCCAGCGATCGACACAGTCTTCGTCTATCCCGTTGAAGGTTTTAGTTGGTTCCCGGCTTCCCCTGTACTCCAACCCTCGTAGGGTGCATCAGATCCATCACTCCACTGGAAATGATTCGGCCATTCTATATCATTGTAGCCAATCCAGTACCTAGGAATATCATCGAAGCCATAGGCGCTCTTTACATAATCTCTGATGAATTCATCCTCCTCTTGGCTGTGGATGGACGCAAGGTGGACCATATTCCCCCGGTAGGGCTGCATCTGGCAGTAGCTCTCAGCATCCATCCAGGACATTGGTTTGTTCACCCACAGATAGCAGTGCCCCTGGAAGGCAAGCCAGGGTGGCGGGCAGTGATGATGTGTGCTGCAGAGAGGAGCTACTACACCGACGACGTCGTCAGACGAAAAACGGACGGACGTCATTATCAGTAGCATGAAACCGAATAAGTTCATTTTTCTCGCTGTCTTCTGATGACTTACCTTGCCAGTATTATGAGGTCGTTTATCAACACCAGACACTAACGTTTATTTAAATTTAAATGACACTAAGATAGATTTCGCCTCTGATCATATATTTTGCCTCTACCATGTACACCCGTTGCCAATATTGTGAAATGTTCGTATGCCTCAACTGCAATCTCCCACCTCTTTATTCTACATATAACATTAGTCAAGCTCAATGAACCTTTACAAGGGCAGCTTCAGCGCGCTCAGTTATGACAACCCACGCAATTGACAGAGCAACAAAGTTTCGCTCAGTGAGAGCTCCACCAGTCACCTAAACTGCAGACATCTAACTGCCAGCAAGATATATTGTTTTATCGACCAGTTCAAATGTTATTATTGTATGGTCTTGTCAGTGCAGTACAAGGCAATGGAATATTGTAAATTAAATTGTGCAGTGAACACCCGCTGTTACGTGAAATCACATTTGGCAAGCTGTATTGAACCTATTCACGTTATCTTTGATGAATTGATTTTCATCTTGGCTGTAGATGGACGCAAGGTGATGGACCACCTTCCCGTTTCATAAAATTCATCTAATTTAAGCTCGACCGAACCTTTGCAGTTGGAGCATGTTCTTTCAAATGACTGGCTTTACCTGACCCAGTTCGTTCTATACAAGCGACAACGTAGTTAAAGCTATACCAAGAACTGCCGCCAGTGTCCCAACAGTTCCCACTGGTGGGGTGGGCGCCGGCTATTACATTATCGAACGGTTCCAATTAAATCGCTGTATGAATGTGGTCTTGCCGGTGCAACAATATTAAAACATGGAAGTAAGGGAATACAGTGTCGTGTATGAAATTGACCATTTGCGTGTGGAATTTGAATAATATCTGGTACACTGACTTGTTCACACAGCTTGGCACAGTTTACATTTAAATTCTCGAGACCAAAGACACTGTTGCTATATTACGTGATTCGGGGCAAGCTCTTGCATAGTTACGTTAGAGACGCTCAGCACCAATACATTGTTCACAATGGTTGAGAATGGTGTCTTTGGTCTGAAGAATTTAAATGTAAACTGTGCCAAGCTGTGTGAACAAGTCAGTGTACCAGATATTATTCAAATTCCACACGCAAATGGTCAATTGTACAGCGTGCGCCTATTATTACAGAACGTCGCATTTGCCCCAACCTCTATTGAGCCCCTTCATAATATGCGGAGCAGTTGATAAACAGTTTTGTTCCAATTATGATGTTATTCCAATTGCCAGTGATGGCAACAAAGCACGGATATCAGCCTAAATAGTCTTTTAAAAGCGGTTTGTGTGAACCGACTCGCACTGACCACTTGGTGACTACCACTCTCAAATTTCAAAAGCATCTAACCAAGTTTGACGGAAACCAATTAGGAGACCAATGGCCAAATTCTGACTCCTACTGACCATTAGGTGACCGACACATATGAATTTCCCTCTGCACATTTTGCACACTTATACATGTACATTAGTACATAGATTCGTATGTCCACGAGGCCTGTGTGGGTTAGTTGTGCGTTCAACCTTGCCTTGAAAAGAGTGAATTTATCTCTTGAAAAGGAACTCTGATTCCCTGTGGCCATCGTTGTCGGAAGACGATGCATACCGTGGCCGTGTATTTCAATGGGATCTCAAACGACCATTCGGATTTGCTACTTGGATTCAGCATACCAAGTACGGTCGAAAAAAGTAGCCAATTAGCGTGACTTTTACAACATTATTGTAGGGTTTATTTTAACGCTCGAACTAAAGCAATCGGCCGTTCGGTTGCTGAGTAAAGCGACCATTTCACAAAGGATTGTTTTGGTCTGTATTTCTCCAAGGCGATGACATCAACACCATGCAATGGCCTTCGCTCTCCCCCGACCTGAATCACATAGAGCACCTATGGGATGAGCTAGGGAGACTCGTAGTTGGCAGGGCCAGGACACGGGCAAAGCTGCTTTAGACATTGAGAACTGAGTGGGACAGAATCCAGCAGCAATCCATCCAAAGACTGGATTTGAAATTAAAGAGACATTTATATTGAGTTTGTGATTGGCTGAAGGTTGAGACCGGTTGCCTAGGTGTAATGCCATTTGGTAAATTACAGTAATGTAATTGTCATTGGTGGGTTTGCTAGTTAATACAGTTTGAGTTTGTGATTGGTTGAATGCTGAGACCGGTTGCCTTGGTGTAATTTGTGTGCCCACAATGGCATGCCATTGCTGGGTATATTAATTAATGTATAATTTGTCTTTGGTGGGTTTGTTGGTTGATAAATTAAAGGGACATAAATATTGAGTTTGTGATTGGCTGAAGGCTGAGACTGATTGCCTAGGTGTAATGCGCATGCCCGCAGTGGCATGCCACTGGGTAGATATTAAACACACGCATCTTTTAATTGTTTGGGTTTCAACGGTTAATTTATTTATTTAACGTGAATATTGAGTTTGAGTACCCCCCCCCCCCCCCCCCCCCCCCCCTATGCCATATATACTGGATTGACACTTTTACATGTATTAGTTTTATGGTATATATCTATAGCTAACTATAGGATTGAAGCAAACAGTGGGTTCAAATTCTTCAAAATAGGCACTTGGGGAGACAAATTAGCGTACGTTTGTAGGTAATAAGGAGACAGTGGCACTTAGGGAGACATTTCAGTGTCTCCCTAAGTGTCTAGATACCTTAAAAAAATAATATTTGGGAGTTATATTTGTCCTAGAACGACAGATTATGGTCTAAATAGCATAAATCTCGAAGATCTTAGAGAATAGGGTTAGGGTAAACAAGTTAGGACTGTTTTAAGTTTGTGTACATCTTTATGGGATTGTCTCCCTAAGTGCCTATTTGGAGGTAACCAAATTATAATAACCAAACGTATACGATCCCTTTAATAACCATTTTAGAGAACAACTTTATATGTTAAAAATAATATATGTGACCTGCTCCCACAAAAATGGCGTAAAGTCACGCTATGCTATAATTATTGAGTTATGATTGAAAATAGCCGATTTGACAGTGGGAAATCGTTTTGGGGGTTTTGGCATATTACAATTCCCACATATGTTTTCTTTCGAACTTTCATGTATTTTTTGGCCAAAGATTAGCGGAACAAATCTAAATTTGATTTCACTGAGCGTACCCAAAAAGTAAAATGAAGCGAAATTAATTATTAACTATTCCTAATTTGATGTGTGTAATGACCGCTGGTTTTGCTCAATATTATATATTTCACTAAATACCCTACCCAATAAATGTTATATCATTATAAAGCTAAGAATTTAAGGAATCTGGAAATACCAATATCTCAAAATATCAAAATGTCAACTTCACTCTGATTTCGTGGGAGCAGCTGTTCACATATCGCTCAAAACTGTACACCGAGAATCTTGGATATTTTCAAAACCTACAACCCCCCCCGCAAGCAGTAAGTCCTTGTACAGCAATGCACCGTATTTTTTTCTCCAACCGCGCCGTGTTTTCGACATAACAAACACAAAAGCATTTTATGTAAATGTGAAACATAATAGGTAAACGGGTGGCTCGCATTCAACTATCGTGCTTCCATAAATAGAATTCCACAAGGCAACTGGAGACATTGTTCCCACTTGACTTTCCCGAGATCTTTGCATAGTATGTATATAGTTACCAGACGAAACCGAGACTACACTAAACGATAAGTAAAACGATAGTAGCAAAAAAAACGCGCAGTCTAGTCGTGCATTTACAGAATATTTAAAGGGATCGTATACGTTTGGTAATTACTCCAAAAATTAGAAACTTTTCACTTCAAGGTATTGCGGTTATGAAAAAAGATATTACTTTTTATTCCCAAAAATGTGAATCTGAGAAGCGTTACTGCAGTGACGTTTCTCGGATTGTGTATTCCAATGCAGATTATTCTTCCTGCGTGGACATAACCGCTCCAGGTTTTCGACAATATTTCAAAATTGCTACCACCTTTTACAATAAAATTTGTACTGGTTGGTTTTATGGTTTATATCTATAACTATATAGGATTGAAACAAACAGGGGGTTCCAATTACCAAACGTATACGATCCCTTTAAGGTAGCAATCTTTTTGCTAGATGCCTACAATCATTATTTGCTTTCAAATAAGTAAGATATTTACTAATAATTTGGTAGTAATTTTGTTTTGATATCTGCAAAGGGTGTATCCTACCTTTAAAGGTAGGATACACCATTAGTAATTGCTTTAATTATCATGAATGAGTAGATTTAGGGGTTGTATTTTGTAGTAAATACGCCTGAGCTGTCCGAAGTTTTATAGTAATTGATGCCGAGAAAAGCACGAAAAACCGCGTTTGTTTTAAAGAAGTCGAGCACCAGCTATATTCTTATGTTATTTTTGTTTTTTCGCGATCGCCGGACGCCGATCGCGGAATTTTTCTTTATAACATTCTATTTTCTCAGAATAATTACAGGATATCTATAGCGCAATCATTTTGCTGGATGCCTAGAATCATTATTTACTTTCAAATGAGTAAGATATTTCTTAATAATTGGGTAGTTTCGATATTTTCGATATCTGCAAAGGTTGTATCCTACCTTTAAGGTATTATACACATTGACTGCTCGGAGTTGTGTAGTAAAACTAGCCTCCGTTGGTTGTGATCCATTGAAAATCAAATGCTTTATCCATGGATCACATAGGGAGGCTAGTTTTGCTGTATCATGAGATAAAGCAATCAATATTTGATTGATAACACCTCACCCACAGATTCTGCTTGATAATAAAATAGCTAATTAAATGTATCTAAATACAGCTAAGAAATACATGTACAATATGAAATTCAATTTACTTGCTCTCCAAACCACCCCCTCACAAAAATGTTTAGACCCAACGCATTAGCGCTTGCGCACACATGCATTTGCGTGTGTGCACACAATGGACCGACCCAGCCTGTCAATCAAACAGCGACCAATGAGATTACGACTTTTGATAAGATGACTTAGCAACGGTTGCTACAGGCGTGGTCTGCCATTATCTAAACGCGCCGTATAGGGTGCACTAGCCTAATTAAAAAAAACAGTGTAAAATCAACAATGTTCAGGATCAAGTTTCATGCAAACCAACATCACTGGGGTTTCTCAAACAACAATCAGATTATTGTCTTGGTCTTTATCTTTCCATTTCTATTTCAGTTTGTAGTGAATTAGCCAATTACATGTTTTAATATTTACACCAAAAGAAACTCACCTCCCGAAAAGTGATACTTCCCGAGCCTGCAAGCAGCCATTTTACAAATGGCACCTCTCCACGTTTGCGGGCAATAAGGACCCATTTTGCAACTGTCCTTTTATCAAGTCTACCCTCAGATTGAAGCTCAAAAACCAGGGAGTTAATCCTAGGCTATATTTACACAATCCCACCATTTTCTTTACCAAACGGCCACCTTTTTCAAAACATTGTTTTTTGGGGGGGCATTTTATGCTAATGGTCGCGTAGTAGGGTAGTGCACCCTGAAAAGTGTAGACAAACAAATTGCTACGGTACAACAAGGCACCGTATTTGTCAATCAAAATGCGGCCGTATTTTGTCTATGTTGGGGAGTTTGGGAAATGGTCGAAAATATACAGTCATGGCATAATGTAAATTCCCCACCTGGTACTCGGATCCCGACGTCATTTTCCCCCGTTTTTTTAACCGAAAAAAGAATCTCGAAAACTAGAATCACCGTTGAACTCGCGTGACACGTCACACGAGTTCAAAGGTGATTCTTGTTTTCGAGATTTTGTGTGTGTATAAAATTATGCTGAAAATGAGTTTTCCGTGATTTTTTGTAATGGCATGACGTAGCGCGCTTAAGTTGTTTGCGTCTGTTTTACTGGCACGGGCGTTGGAAATAAAGTACACTTTCAAAATTCAATCCATCTATTTTTATTATTATCTACAGCACGCACATGAATTCAAAATGTCTGCGCGCAGAATGGATTCAAGGTAATTCCGTGCGTAAGAATGAGAAGTTAGGCCGAAAATCCAAGCGCTCGCTCGAGAAAAAAAAAATCAAAGTAAATAGAAATACAATAAAATGAAAAGCTAGATCCGCCCCGCATACACACATAGAGTACAAGCCTAGTAGATCTGTGAGAGTTAGTTTTGTTTAGCCCCCCCCCCCCCCCCCCCCCCCCCCCCCCCCCCCCCACCCGGGTGCGCCGTTGGTTAGACCCTCTCACGGTGACCGGCCAGCGATAATTTTATCTGCAGGTAGGTTGGTACATAGTGTACATTTATTAGCCAATCAGAACACAGATGGTGTTGACGTCATCGATGATGTTAGAGTTGTCTGGGACTGACTAGGGTTAGGGGTTAGGGGTTAGGGCAGAGAGAAAGGAATTTTCTCTAGGGGTTAGGGTTAATTTGTCCCAGACAACTCTAACATCATCCATGACGTCAACATCATCTGTGTTCTGATTGGTTAATGTACCAACCTACCTGCAGAAAAAATTATCGCGACCGGCCACTCTCCTAGTTATCTCCTCTTCGACGTACGTAACACATCCAATGAGTCCGTATTTCTTTGTGTTATCACCTTATTTATAGTCAAGACGTCATTTGCTATCAGTTGCCAAGGTAATTGGCTCCACACAAACGTTACTCAATCATTTCACCGTGCTTTTGCAATAGACGTTTCAGTCGACTCGTCAATGTGTGGAGCCGTCACAATGACAACTTACGTCACACTTTGCCTCGACTCTCTTTAAAGGGTGCAATCACGGTGCACCCTTAATGAACATCCTATCGACTGCGACTATCAAACAGCCTTGAAGGAATTACAAATGCCCCTCTGTAACACCCCCCCCCCCCCCCCCCCCCCCTCTTTCTAACTCCCACTTCCCACTTCCACAAGAGATTGTGCGCGCCTGCGGATATCCGATGGCACGGTAAAAGCCACTTGGCCCTGGTGGATCTTGCTCTTGACCTTACAAGATTAGCCTCGTCCTCCACACTGCAGCCGTCATGTAGGCCACTTGATGGCTTACGTCCCATTAGATGCACGGTCACATTGTAGATCATCAATGACCGTGCCTTGGACTGCTGCAAGTGGTTTTTTGATTACGCCTTCAGCTGGGCTAGAGAGGCATTTACGTCGACGACGTCGCGACAATTAGAACGAGGATCGTTCAAACAGACTGGCTTTTTATTATTAAATTCCAAGTCAATCAAGCCGTCTCTTATCACTAACCTTGTCTGGCGGGAATGCCATTCAAGTTATTCTCCTTTTTTCTCCTCCTCCTCAAGTTTAATTCGATTGATATCTAATAAAGCATTTAACCATTTTGAATACAAAATGCGTGACGGGTGTATAACGACCGACGAGAGGTGACACAATTTCAAAATAAGTGCGCGAATAATGTCATGTTATAAGTACATGTACGTCTATTACAGTGACGTGCATTAACTATAAGCCTACACCATCAAGTGCAAATTACATACTGCTATCTATTTGAACATTATTCAGCCATGACTGTAAGAAATGGGTCATGACGTGTATTGGAACAGTACTATATACGTGGTGACGAATAGGATAACGTACACCACAAAATACGTCGGTCTTGCCTCTTGCTAGTTCTGTATTCTGATTGGCTGAAACACGGTCACGTAGGGTTAACTAATATAGGCTAGTGCATGAGATTTGCGCCACCTTGAATTTGCGGGAAATAGTTGCCGAAGCGGGCAATAGACTAAAATTGTTTAAATGGTTACAGCGCCCTCAAGAGGTTTGTCAGGCTAATCTTAATATGAAAAATGGCGGCGTCTGGATCGGCAAGTGAAGGTTTCTTTTCTTATTTCATATTTTGGACCGAGGTGTGTTATAAAAAGCAAATATAGACTGGCATGATACGGTCACTAGAGCACGTCTATTCCCCCGGGGTCTGTGAGTGACCAAAAGGGGGCCTATTTCCCGAGGTCGAAGGCACACACACATGAATATTATGGGGGATACACTAATACATTCATTTGTTTTGTTATAAGCCGGGTATTTAAGTAAACAACTAAAAATACACCATGGGCGATACGATGTATAATACCAATGATTTTGTTCATAACCCAGATATCTTTCCCGTGTGCATTTTACAAGACATCAGCTCACACACCGCAATCTTTAAGATTACAAATTAAAGCTGACGTGTTTACAAGTCGCGATGTCCATCAAGACAATGTCAGGTCCAAATCAAACGAACTGTTATCTCTATTTGGACAGCCCTATCCGGCCGTGGGTACTCTCGCGGGGAGAGCATTTTAATACCCGGCCGTGTAACGCGTCGCACGGCCCCACCGAGCGGGCGGGAGATCGAGGGAGAGCCCGGTAATTTGCTCGGATTTGACGATGGCATCATCGGCGACTGACAGTTTTTGCGTTCAGAAGCGGCACGTCACCCTGAAGTAACACCCCAGCCTTGCTTTTATCTTGACAGCACATAATCTTGTCGAAGTGACGAAATACACGAGCGTTGCCCAAGATACACAGGAGTATTATAGATCGGTGCCTGCAAAAACAGTGTGGATTTGGTTTCTTCGTTTCTTATCTAGGTCGACCTATGCCCCCGGCGGGCCAACGGTCTCGGTTGTCAGGCATGCGCACAGTCGGCTGCTTTCGGTGGATGAAGTTCACATTACCATTCTTTAAGAAAGCAAAAATAGAAAAGACCAAATATTTCCAGCCGAACACAAACCTTTAAACAAGTAATTGTGACAATATTTATGTTATACAATACTACCCCCTCCCCCAATTGATTTTTTAATTTTTAATAAAACAATTATATACATATATAGATATAGTGTTAAAATACCTAAGGAAACCTATTTTAGAAATATCTTCCACATTATGGAAATGGGCTGGCTTTATCCTTCGCTGTGGTCGGTTATGTGTTTTAAAGGTTAAAACGGTTTAAATATTGGGAGGTTGGAATGTTAATAATTGCACTGGGAGCAAATAATCTGCCGTTTTCTCTCTTTTCTTAGGCAAAATCTTGCAGTGAAACCAAACCTTCCTCATCGATCTCGTAATGGAACCTTGGTTTGTACAGCGGTGGTCTCTGGACAGTAAATCGGAGAAAGAAACTCATTGTGCAGTAACGGGGACTAGAAAAGACTATTGATGCGAATTTGGTATGGGATAACACACCTGTACACGAAGGTAACTATGGCGCGTTGAAAATGCACACACCTTAACCGAATTACGGACCGTGCAAGACTTTGCACTTTTAGATTAAACTGAGGGTCGGGCCGCGTAATTTTTTTTCTGAGCAGGTCACGGGCAATATTGTCGTAGCTGGGTGTATCCAGACTACACCGAGTGGAAGACACTGATGATCTTTGAGCCTTACTTTCCCCTTATACATTATAAATTCATCCCGACAATAAACTTGAGCATAGACAACATTTTAACCTCAGATCTTACGATCTATAATTACCAACGCATTATCTGCTATAAACTGCTGTGAGAGGTCGGCAAAACCGTTTTCACAATACTTTAATGTACGTGATATACTGGGCCTACGGTATCTAATTGACCAAGTAATACAAATAAAATAGCGTCATTGTTAAAAACTACTGAATAATCTTGACACGACGGGATGTAGAGACGCTCATTTATGATAATGCGCCGTATTTTTGACCGCATGAGGGCGCTGTAAGGCGCCATTTTCTGGGTACCCAACACAGGCAAAATCGCGTTTATTAATGTAGTTTTAGTAACTTTACTTTTATCTAAAAATTTAATATTCGGAGAAAAAAAATTTGGGAGCTGTAAGCTGTAATAATATTTAAAATGACGTGAATTATCTCCTAATCACTTTTATTTATACCCCCAAATACCGTGAGCTGAGCGCCCTCTACGTTCAATAATACGGCCTATTAGGCCCTACCCCTTGCCCATCCTATAAACAAAAAATATAGGCTGGGCCATGCGCGTTAAAGGTTGAATTTCACGGCCGGAACAAACAAGACAGGAAAAAGATTACGATTTCTCCTAAAGTGAATTCAGACCAGTCACAAGGGGGTTTAAAGAAAATACTAATTAATTGCAAACATACCAAATTATTATAAAATACCTTACTGAATTGTTATGCCACCTGGTGTGAAGTCATAAATTATTCAAGAAATGTTTTATTTTGATATTAATTTCCAACGTTTAGGAGTGCATTTATTCCTCTGTAGAAATACCCTAGTGAAGTCGAAAAGAACACTGCCCTATTGGTCTTAATATTTAATTGCATATAAATTACTCCGTTTCATCTTAAAGGTAGTATACACCATTTGCAAATATCGAAAATATTTACTACCGAATTATAAAGAAATATCTTACTTATTTAAAAGTAAATAATGATTGTAGGCATCCAGCAAAATGTTTGCGCTAGATATCCTGCAATTATTGTGAAAAATTTCGCGAGAGCGAAAAAAAAATAATAACATAAGAATAACGGCTCGACCCCGGTTGAAAACGAACGCTGTTTTTCGTGCTTTTCTCGGCATCCATTATGGTAAAACTTCGGAAAAGTCAGTTAAACGATATTTACTATGAAATACAACCCCCCAAATCTACGAATTCATGATAATTCAAGCAATTACCAATGGTGTATACTACCTTTAAGTGGGTCAGGGAACCAGACTACAAGAACATGACCGTGTGTTTTTTCCCATCATCTACGAACACAAACCTTCAAACAAGTCAGTGTAACCATATTTTCTATACAATCATTCTAACCCCCAAATCCATCCATTTCTAAAAATTACAGCAAAAGCAATTGGTGTATACTACCTTAAAGAGGATAAAAGCTTGGATATTCTGTATTGAAGCTAAATGATCTAAATCGACTCTGTTTTATTTTTATCAATGGAAAAAAACAAACAATTTACAAATTACTCTCAGCTGAGGTTCAACTTTCAACACCTTCGGCGCACGCGACAGACGCGAGCAGACAGGGCGGAATCGATTCAAGTCAAGGTGGCTGCGCGCGAACGGGTCGTGTCTCTTGCTCAGTTTGGTCGCTCCAATGCCGACCAATCGCTAATAAAATCAGTCACTAGACACGAACTGTCATTGTGCAGTGTCCGTCGTCGCAGGCGTTTAATTGCACTTGACTGTCAACGTCTGTGTATGTGGCAAGGAGTCCCCAACCAAATCTATAGGCATGATTGACCAATGTAAAGATATACGTTAATTGGTTTCGATTTGGTCCAGTTTAGTAGACACTAGGGCGACCACGAGTTATGTCCCCAAGTCTCTTATTAATCAATAGTCCGTAGATTTCTAACCGGACCGTTGCCAATATGGCCTGGTTGTGAAAAAACCAACAATCTCACCAGAATGGTCAAGTAGCATTTCTGTCAAACTCTCTCACTCTATAAGGTTGGTTTATGCAGTTAAATGCCAGCAGCGGGGAATAAATGGCTGATCACACGCCGCCTGAGCCGACTCCTCTTAATAACGACACTTTCAGCCAACGCCGCTACTAAATAGCATCGATTTATTTCAGGTACACGTATCACGTTTAAGCTTGTTACAAAGGTTGGGTAAGTCACTCATTCCTGAGCTAATTTGAACAAGGTCCGGACCGTGGAGCGATCAATCACGCGAGTTGATCTCGGGGCCGAGCGACCCCCGTGATGAAAGTGGGTTGGATGATTGCGAGAATTGCGCGCGCATTTTTCTTCTTCTTCTCTCGTGAGGCGTACTTGTACATAAGGGTTGGTATCACGCAATGCGCGCTAGCCGACCATTTGCACAGACCGGCTCTATCAGTTACGAGCGAAGCGTGCAATGTGTACTGCCTCATCGCTAGGCGGCTGTTATTGCATCCTACCTCCGATCCTCAGATCCCACAGGCAAGGTGGTGTGGATAACACTCTGATTGGACTCGTTGTGTTGAACTGTGTCTACTATATGGAGGTAAATTTTAAGCTGTATTAATGCTGCACTAAATAACCCACCATTATCGTCCTTGCTTCAGCCGTAAAAGGACGACAGCTTTACGACAGGTAAATCCTATAAACTTGTCACGATTCCAGACAGAATAGACTCAGGAACGACCCGCTGCACTGAAGTGCGTCAACAAGTCACTTGACTCTTTAATTAATGAACGTCAACTGTATGGACAGAGACCGAGTAATGGGCAGGTGAAGTGTTTGCAACACCTGCGGTGAACGTAGTGAAATGGTCGCTCCACCTTGATCGCTATCTTCTGAAGAGTTCGGTGAAGTGACTCAAAAACACACACACACACATACATACATCGTTTTCGCCCGACTTTCCTTCATCGCCGACTGAGAACTGATTGGGTATAGTCACCATGGACGCCACGATAGCAATTGTCATTTTCCAACTGATCGTCTTTGTGGTCGGCGTGCCCGGGAATCTCCTCATTTGGCAGGTTTTCTTCAAGAAAACTCGCAAGACCAGCACCAACGTGTTCATTATGGCGCTCGCATCGGCGGATCTCGTGGCCTGTTTGCTGCGGCCGATATTTGTGGCCATCAAACTGGTGCTGTACGTAACAGGCGAGTATGCATCCATTTGGCTTGAGATAACTTATTACGGTTTAAACTTCATACCCATTTACAGCTCGACTTTACTTACTGCCGCCATTGCTTTCGATCGCTACGACGCCGTATGTCGCCCGCACACCAGACTAATGTCGTATCGGTGCGCACAGGTTATGTCCCTTCTGTGTTTCATTGCGTCTGTACCCATGTCGGTTCCAGCTGTACTCATTTACTTCAATCCTGCGGTGTCTGTCCGCTTGGGCAAGCATCTTGAAACGCTCGGTGTTTATATCTTAGCGCTGATTCTGGTCCTCGTGTTCTACGTGATGGTCTATAAAGCCGTCTTATTTCGCACCAAAGTCCGCACAAAGTGGGGCGGCCGATTCACTGGTATATCGGCGGCTGGAGAGACGTCTGTCTCGATGGCAGCCCACACGGAAGTCTCGGCGCTTCCAACGTCTCGGGAGTTCACCAAACCCAGCCCCGTTAAGGCGATAGACGCCTCGCAGGTTGGCAACCACGTTGAGGAGGTCTCCGTGCGGCCGCCGGTTCAGTCAGCAGTTCCTTCATCGTGTGCGCAGTCACCCACTATTAACACAACACCGACGGACTTGGAGATTGCCTGCGTTAATAACGACAAAGACGCCGTGGTTTACCGCAATCTCGCGAACACTACCATCCAACCTGTGGATACCACACCGGAGGTACCACCTCCCATGTACTCGTCGGTGTACCCCGACCAAACCACTGCCGTCCCTAGACCGTCTTCACGTGTTGCAGATGGGACCCTAGCCGTACCCAACAACTCTGCGATACCAACAAGTAGAAACTTCCCGGAGAGGACCGGGTCCACGGGGCCGGGGAGGAACAGAACGGCAAGCGAGAAAGGCAAGTCAACAAAGACGGTAGCTTCCAGGATGCAGAATAAGACAACACGGATGCTCCTGTTGACTACCATCGTGTTTTTCGTCACCTGGATACCCTACATCTGCGTGTCTTCAATGAACATCTATTACACGCTCACAAACATAGGCATAAGCGCGACCGTGATAGATGTATTCAACATCGCCTCGCACTTGTTGTTCGTCAACAATGCGGCTAATCCTTTCATCTATGTACTGGCAAACCGGCAGTTTAGGAATGACTGTAAACGGGAAGTACGTAAGTTAATGCGATCTTGTTCTAGACGCTAGTAAGTAAAACATTCAAGCAGTTTTTTTTCTTCGATAAGTTAAAATTCCATTTACAACAAATAATGATATCGATTTCATTGGGTGCTGGATCATTCCCAGCCAGCGTGCAAACCTTTTAAAATACCAAAGTTGTTAGGTAACAAACGCCACCTGCTTCTAAAATGCTTGTAAATAATTTGCGTTGAGGTACACTGTAGACGTATTATGACACAATTAAGACGTGTATGTCACAATTAACCAGCACGAAATAATGACAGAAATATTCCAGTTTAAGAAATGCGTGTTAATGTCAAAAATGAATTTATGTGATTACAACAAAATAATGCCAAATCGAAAGCGACAAAGTTTAATTATTTATATTTCCAATTTGTCTAACGTCATCTTTTTCAGCTGGCACTGAAGAATATGTTTTATTTAATGAGTCAAGATAATGTTTGTTTAACTTAAACTTGCAAAGTTACAATTAATGACACAGTTCCGGTCATGATCTATTGCGAAACTGCTTTAATGAGCCTGTACACTTTACATAGTAATCTTATATTCAAGTCTCTTAAAATTACAATATGTATACTAATGTGCATTGTAATTCATCGCAGATAATTGAATTAATGCTTGAATTAAGGCTAATGTCCACGGGGCACGAATCTCATGTAGTCTTGATTAAGTCGCTGCTTAGAATGCAGTGTGGGGAAGATGTCTAAGATTGTTTTATCAGTCATCCACCTGCTAAGACTAGCCTCTTGGGTGGTGCGAAACCAAACTTATCTATAGGACTGCGTGGATAATGGATCTCAAGTCTTAAGGGTTTCAATCGGAAGCGATGATTTTAAATTCTACGCTGCTTATACGCAAGATCATTCCACGACGGCTATCGTATGTCGAGTCGTGTTTTAAGTTTCGGAATTTCAAGAGTTGAAAACCAATGGAAATCCATAATTAGATGTACGCGTCAAAAATGTTGTAGCTATCAATTAACAGTACTTGTCAATACTTATTCTCTTAAATTTAAAATGAACAAAGAAATTGGCAAGGCGGGACTCAAACCTGCGACCTCCGGAATACCGGACCGGTGCTCTACCAACTGAGCTATCTTGTCCGATGTTAGTTGTTGGCGGTCTCCCAGTCAGTATCTTTGTTCGAGGGCGCTATAGTCAAAAGTCATAAACACCAGAATGCTGTGTGGCCAGAGATCACGCCCGATTTTACGATACAACCTGGGAAGCGACATTGTGGGGATCACTTAATGAGGATACGACTTTTATCTTATAATACACAAATAAACCACAAGAGAAACCGACTAGGTAATTTTGTATACATTTTAAAGTGAAAAAAGAAATTGGCAAGGTGGGATTCGAACCTGCGACCTCCGGAATACCGGACTGGCGTATCCTGCTCTCATTTGAACGAGTTTCTACGCGAATGCCGTGCGACTACCAAATCGCACAGGTCGCACGGCAGTCGGTTGATGATTCGCAAAGGCTATGCGGGTGTCGTGTGTATTAATTCGGACGGGTCGCATAACCGTGGGTGGATTCTTTTCAAATGTTGAAAATTTCTATACGGTGTACATAGTTCGCATTTGTCGCATTGGGGTCGCACGGCAGTCGCACGGCAGGCTGATAGGTCGCATGGGAGTCTGAAGAGAGTCGCACGGCATATAGTGCGGTTATAAAGATCGACGCCAAAGGCCTGCTTTTATGTGATTTGCAAGGTTCAAACGGCGCTTGTAATAAGTACGACGGTCTGATTAGTCGTACAGCGTTTGTATCCGCATGCGCACAAGCGCGCGAGTTGAACAAAGATCGCACAGCGGCTGCGCGGGATTCGTGCAGGGACCAATTTCATAGAGCTGCTAAGCAAACAATTTGCTTAGCATGAACATTTGTCCTTGGCAAAAACAAGGTTACAGACCAAATGTTCCCGTGAACTTTATTGTGTTTGAATGATAATCAGTTGGTTTTTTGCTTTGCATGAAAAACACGTAGAATGTTGGCTGGTAACCTGTTTTTAATGAGCAAGACTTTTGTTGTGCTCAGCAAATTTGTGTGCTTAACAGCTCTATGAAATTGGCCCCAGGTTGTACGGCAGTCGCACGACAGTCGGACGGAACTTGAACCGTTATCGGATCAAGTTTCGGAAAGAAAAGTCGCACGAGAGTTAAACGAAAATCGCACAACAGTTGTACAAGTGAAAATGCGCGGGGGGGAAAAACCGGGAAAATGTGTACGAAGATCGTATGGCTGTACGATTTTTTTTTCGCACCGCTGTTGTAAAACAAATCGTTCAAGTGAGAACAGTCCATTAAGGGTAGTATACACCATTGGTAATTGCTTTAATTATCATGAATAAGTGGATTTGGGGGTTGTATTTTATAGTAAATATCGTTTAACTAACCTGTCCGAAGTTTTACAATCGTGAATGCCGAAAAAAAGTTTGTTTTCAACCGGCGTCGAGCAGTTATTCTTATGTTATTTGTGTTTTTTCGCGATCGCCGTCTGGCGATCGCAAAGTTTTCTTTTTTATAACAATTGGTTTTTTTGAATAATTAAAAAATATCTAGCGCAATTATTTTGCTGGTGAGTAAGATATTTCTTAATAATTCGGTAGTAAATTTTTTCGATATCTGCAAATGGTGTATCCTACCTTTAATTCGAACCAGTCGATCTAAGAGTTAGACAATAAAGCATGTTTGGTTTTTCAATGAGCATTGTGCACAACAAGGTTCAACATTCTCTCAAGATAAAACGCGGCATATAAATGCACACAGGGCTATATAATTATAAATGGGGAACGTGATAACCGAATCTGCATTCTAATCAATATTGCGAGCAATCAAAAAGACAATGGAAACTTGTGTTCGAACAAAATGTTTGGACAAACTAAACACTTCGCTGTCCAAACGTTTTTTGAAATATGTTACTTAAGAATATGACGATATCTCTGTATATTTGCTGGTACCCGCTATTCTTTTGCAAGATGAAATTTTCAATTTTTTTTGTTATTCTCGAATGAAAAATTGGCAAATCTTGTTGTTTACACACGCGCAGTTGGAATACCGAATCTGCTTATTGGCTGAGAGGATACTCGTGAGATTATTCCTTGTAAGTTGTAGATCGAAATAAACAACACAATTATTACCGGCACTGTATATAGCCGAGAATGAAGTTTTTTTATTCTATTCTACACATACAACGCGCTATAACGCAGCTTAATTCTATATCCTCTACATGTACGATGATTGTTGTTTGTTATAATGCGCTTAACATCAAAACAAACAGACTCGCAAAATGGACAATGCGAGGGACGCGATCAAAATAAATTTGATTTTCCGAATCCCTCTACCAATTGAATTTGGATTTTTTTTTCTCTTGTTTCTACCTCCGTACACAACGACAGAACCTTGAGATTATTTCATTATAAGATTCTCTGGGAAAGGCCGGTTCAGCTGAAGGCTGAGTGAGGACGCGAAAATGCCAAGGCTGTGTAATATGTGGAGAATATAGGCTTGGTAATGCTCTTATGAAGCCGCGTGGGCGCGGCATGTGCGTGTGCGTGAGCGTCTCACTGGGCTGGCCAAAGTACAGGACGTGTACCGTAGAGATCTTAAAGGGATCGTATACGTTTGGTAATTACTCCAAATATTAATAGCAATAAAAAACTCACTTGGTAAGAAGTACAGCAGCTTTGGATAGTATAATGCATTTTTAGAAACCTTTCACTTTGAAGTACTGCGGTTATGGAAAAATATATCACATTTTATCCCCCAAAAATTTGAATCTGAGAAGCGTTACTGCAGTGACGTTTCTCAGATTGTGTATTCCAATGCGGATTATTCTTCCTGCGTGGACATAACCGCTCCAGATTTTCGGCAATATCTCAAAATCGCTACCACCTTTTGAAATGAAATTTGTACAGGTTAGTTTTATGGTATATAACTATATAGGATTGAAACAAACAATGGGTTCCAATTACCAAACGTATACGATCCCTTTAAGACACAAAAGAAGAAAATTGGGGGGAAACAATACCTGCTTCTAATTGACGGTAACCTTAACAAAAAACATTAAGAAAATAAACTTAAAAGTGCTTAGTAAGTAACATGGTTTTTTTTGTTTAGGTATTTCTGTGCACTGTAACAAACTTACCGTAACATTTACGGTCAAAAGGCAGTAAAACAGTCTCTAGACTTTTCACCGTAAAAAAACCGGTTTATCCGTAATTACAACAACGATCCGACCATACAAATATACCGTATACGGCCGCAGTGGCACCCTGACGTACGACTTTTAACCGTAAATGTTACGGGATTTGTTTTTACAGCGTGGCTTTGTATGTGTTATATTTAGAACAGAAAACACTGTACAACCCATGCCTTACAATACTATCTACATTTGTATCCGTGCACAATACAACCTTCGTTTAATACGCTCAAACCAGTACTTGCTACATGTGACGTACAATACAATGTTAAATACAATTACATGTACTTCTTCGATTGAACAACTCCATTAAAGGTATAGGATACACCATTTGCAGATATCGACAATTTTTACTACCAAATTATTAAGAAATATCTTACTTTATTTGAAAGTAAAACATGATTGTAGGCATCCGGCAAAATGATTGCGCTAGATATCATGTAAATGTTCCGAAGAATTGAATTGTATTTTGTTAAGTGCTTTAATTATCAGGAATGGATGGATTTGGGGGTTGTATTTTATAGGAAATATCGTTTAACTGACCTGTCCGAAGTTCTACAATCATAGATGCCGTGGAAAAAAGCAAGAAAAAGGGCGTTCGTTTTCAACCGTCGGGCAGGTTGTTCTTTGTATATTTATGTTATTATTCTCGATTGCCGATAATTCAAACACTTAACAAAATACAATTCAAATTTTCAGAACAATAACAGGTAACCTAGCGCAATCATTTCGCTGGATGCCTACAATTATTCACTTTCGAATAAGTAAGATAGGCCTATTTCTTAATAATTATGTAGTAAGACTTCTCGATGCCTGCAAATGGTGTATCTGACTTTTAAATCAGACGACTGACACGACACGAGAGACTTGTGAAGGAGACTAACTAATCCGACTGACTAACAAAAACCTAACAATAACAACATCGACGAACGAACAGACACATCAATAGAACACGTACGAAAGAGCGACTGACATATATACCGCAAAAACGAACCTGTGACATTTCGAAAATTTGTGGCGAACCTGTACGACAACGAAACAAATTCAAGGACATTATTTTGTACCTCGACTGACGGTCATGACTTGTTTGTGATTATAATACGACGTTCTATTGACAGCTGACGGTTTAATTCATGGACAAAGATGTATAGTGGAGAGCGGGGCTAGTCCGCCCCATTACCTTTCTCACTGGCCTAGAGATGTAAATTTGCAGGCTAGAAAGCCATACTTTTTACATGTAAAAGCACTATGTCTTGGCTTAATACCACCACAATTTTTGGAACGACAGGTCTTACAGTAACAGCAGGAGTAACACATAAAGACAAGTGGGCGAACTTACCCCACACCCATCCTGTTGGGGCAGGTTCGCCCACATGGTTGGGCAAGTTTGCCATATTCAAAAATAAGTCAAACCAATGCACAAACTATCATATATTGCATTATAACTGTTCTTAGAAATGTTTATTTAAGACTCTTTACCCTAGATGTAAATAATAGCTTGTGTTTTGTATTAAAAGTTCAGTCTCATTATTTTAGTCTGTTAAAGGGATCGTATACGTTTGGTAATTGAAACCCACTGTTTGTTTCAATCCTATATAGTTATAGATATATACCATAAAACTAACCTGTAAAAATTTCATTTCAAAAGGGGGTAGCAATTTTGAGATATTGCCGAAAATATGGAGCGGTTATGTTCACGCAGGAAGAGAAATCTGCATTGGAATACACAATCTGAGAAACGTCACTGCAGTAACGTTTCTCAGATTCTAATTTTTGGGGATAAAAAGTGATATCTTTTTCCATAACCGCAGTACTTCGAAGTGGACATTTTCTAAAAATGCATTATACTATCCAAAGCTGCTGTACTTCTTACCAAGTAAGTTTTTATTGCCAATAATTTTTGGAGTAATTACCAAACGTATACGATCCCTTTAACATGAATGAATAAGCAAACCAAATGGTTATGAACAACAACTTGTGATTTCTGAGCAACAGTTTTGTCTCATTAAACTATTGAATATTATTTAAACGAAAATAGCTGAATAGTTATAATACACAACTTGTGATTTCTGTAATATTTGAGGGTAATATTTTTTCATATTTAAACTGCTGAAGAATGTAAACTGAAAATACTGGCAAACTAAATAGTTATGAACCACAACTTGTAATTTCTAATCAACAGTTTTGTTAGTGATTGTAAAGTACTTGTCATGGTAACCAATAATATTGTATCCACCTGTTGCTCATGACCTTTGTAAAATTTGATTTATACAATTATTCTGGTTTTTATATAACACCTTAGCATGGGTAGGAGCACCAGTGTTGCAACGTGACATTATTAAACATATAAATATCTCTCTATATATGTTTATTTCACCTTAAAATGTGTATATTTAGCTTGCATAAATAATAGGCCTATACATTTGATGGGGCAAGTCCGCTCACCACCGCTACAGGGCGAACCTGCCCCACTCTATACAGGGCGAACGTGCCCCAAGAGCTCATCTTGTGTTTTACCACGTCGTGTGCATGCATCATTAACACAGTAAACTGAGTTCATAACTGCCTAATTATTTTGGCAAGTCTATTATCTTCTAAATGACAACCACTATAAAACCATCTTTGTTTATGTCTTGGGGTTTATACAATATTATTGATGCAAGAAACGTTTACTTACATGATACGTAAACGGTGTTCTGATGATAACTTTATGAGCCTGTTGAGTCTGCTCGTGCAGCTATTATAGGAGTTGTATCATGTCGTGCGTAATCTATTACATCATTAACACTTCCTCCAATGGCTGTGGTATTGGAAAATCACGTGGTGGGCGGACTATATCCCCGCTCTCTCCTACTTGTTGTCTCAAAAAGAAAAAGGTATACCCATTTTCAAATTCATAATATTTCATAATATTTTGAATATTTCAGAAAAAGACAAATATGTCTGTGGAATGGGTAGAATATCGATGGTATAAGGTTCATTGAGTTATTGCTATGATAACTAAACAAACAAGACAGCTATGAAAGGTACATAAATCATCACCGGGACAAAGTTAGGATAATAATATTAATACATTGTAATAATAAGCAGTTATATAGCGCACGTATCTACCAAGACTGGTACTCAAGGCGCTCTATGATTTTCAAAGTCAGGTTAATAAAGTTTTATGAGAATATGAGACCCAATATGTAGCACCTTTGTAAAGAGTTTTTTACAAGGTGCTGCGGCGCACTTTGCAGCCACTCTCATGAGCACTGGGGCAAATCCCTCCTCTTAGCGATAAGTGTTACTGGGTTCTTTTACGTGCATTACACAACACACGGGACCTACAGCTTTACGTCCCATCCGAAGGACGAAGCAATAGTGGTTAAGTGTCTTGCTTAAGGACACACGTGTCAAGACCGGGACTCGAACCCTCACTATGCTGATCAGAAACACCATAGCTTGAGTCCGCGTGCTCCTAACCGCTCGGCTAAACACGCTACTTCAGAACACGAAATGAACTTCCAACACTCCATGATATGCTATAGCGCCCATTAATCCTAACAAACACTTTACGGCGCAATTCACCGTCAGAACACGAAATGGACTTCCAACACTCCCAAATGTTCTATAGCGCCCATTGAGCCTAACAAACACTTTTCGGCGCAATTCACCGTCAGAACACGAAATGGACTTCCAACATTCCCCAATGTTCTATAGCGCCTATTAAGCCTAACAAACACAGGCGGGCAAATAAGGCAATAATAAGGCGGGCATCAAGATACACGAGACGAAGATGCCAACTATGCATTAACAGGAATGGTGGCCATGTGAAGGGCACAGAACCTTACATTTGTAAGGTAAGTGTACCACAACAAGAATTGGATCACAAAAAAATGACAAAGATTCATCGACCCTGTCATCATCACTTGTCGTAAAAAAACACCTGCCTGAGCTTTGTCGCTAAAGTAAACAACTTGTCACAGTTCTGGCTTAAAGGTAGAATACACCATTGGTAATTGCTTGAATTGTTATAAATGGGTGGATTTGGAGGCTTGTAATTTATAGTAAATATCGTTTAACTGACCTGTCCGAAGTTTTACAATCATGATCTCTGAGAAAAGCAAGAAAAACGGCGTTCGTTTTTAACCGGCGCCAGGCAGTGGTTCCTATGTTGTTTTTGTTGTTTTGCGATCGCCCTCCGGCGATCGTTAATTTGTTTTGTGTAGAAAATTCAATTTTTCGGAACAATTACAGGATATCTAGCGCAATATGTTGCTGGATGCCTACAATCAATATTTACTTTCAAATAAGTAGATATTTTCTTAATAATTCGGTAGTAATATTTTTTTTATATCGGCAAACGGTGTATCTTACTTTTAAGTATACCTTCCATACATGTCTAGTTTGTTCAGTCATCTATGGCAACGCCACTATTAACCATTAAACAGAGGATATTCTACCCTTTCCACAGACATTGTTTTTGTTTTTTAAATATTCAGTAGTTTTGCAGTAATACGAATTTTGTAATGGGTATACTTTTTTAAAAGGCATCCCGTATTTTAAAAGGTATACATTTAACAATGTTGTAGCTAACCAAATTGTTGTTAAAAGGCTTGCCTGTTCGAAAGATATTAATGACTTTAAATAAACTTCCTGTGAAATTATTCCTTTAGGCATCCGGTAATTTGGAGAAAACAAATTAAAGAGGGTGATTTCCAAAGATGTGCCGCAGAGACGCATTAACAAAAATTGTAATATTTGTAGGCCCAATTTTATGAAGTCATTATAAACTATCTCGTGTAGCGGATCTTGTTGTATTTTTCAAGGCACCTAGGTAAACCTAACCCAGCTTATTGCCTGTAACTTCAAGAATCGACGGCGTATTGGGTTAAAACACAAGAAATAGTGGTTGGCCTATACAAACGTATGCAGTTTGAATGTGATCTTTATTTAACCAGTTCGCGCCGGGATTATTTTTACATCACTGATCTGAGGCGTGGGATTATTTTTTAACGAAACTCGATCCGAGGCGGGTTCAGGCCGATGGCACCGGAAGCACACCCACGCATTTCTGGATTTGCTGCTCGCTGCTGACAGACATTTCCGGGCTTGCTCGTGACGTGTTGATGCGTCATCTGTTTTGAATCTGGGGAAAAGTTTGCGTGTATATAGGTCCTCCGGCGCGAACTGGTTAAACAAAGTAAGATCTGTTTTGATTTAAAAAAATTAAAAATCCGTATATAAAAGCACATTGAATATTCACTTCCTGTGTACTTCATTGAGCAGCAAAAATCTTGTCAACTTTATTTCGTAACAAGTGGACGTTGTCAACACTTTATGGATACTGTTCTACTCGCAAAAACTACTCGTTGCTGGCTATTTGAGTGTTTACGTCTGTCAAGTGTGCACAGAATTTCAGAGTACGCATCACGTATACGCAACTGATAATACAATGCGTAGATCGAAAAAAGACACATGGATTTATGCTGGTTCAAATATAAAACATGACAAATGACAAAGCCCGTATATTTTGCTGGCAAAGTAATAACAGTGATTGTCAAATTAAATTGTGTTTACAACTGGACAGACGGAGCGGAAATAAAACAGGCGTGTATACAGAACTGCAAATAGTAATTATAACTGTTGTATGCTTTTCATGGCACGTTGGTAATTGTATAAAACAATAGTTTTGATTAATCATGCTTTTGTTTAATCATGTGTGTTTGTCTTGGATAGTATTGCCTGTACATGGGTGCAGTACTGACGTATTTAATTTTACGAGAAATGGTCTTAGATAATATCATAATGTATACAAGTAATGCTATACTCTCTGTTGACCTAACTCTTTTAAGACGTACTCGTTTAAGACGTAATATTTAAGACGTACTCTTTAAGACCTAATATTTACGACGTACTCTCTAAATGTAAACGAATGAAAACTGGAACTTGGCCCTTAAATGCTTTTTTTTTAAAGTGACGCTAATTCACTGTTTTGGAGTAGCTTAGCACTATCGCTCATTGTAAAAAATCACTCAAAATTACGCCAATTTCATTCAAGAAGAGTGAAAATCACTCGAAAAAGAGCTGTGTTACAACTGATAATGTAGTTGATAATTTAGTAACCAATTGATAATGTATCACAAATCAAATGTTCACACAAATTGACCGATACGGTATCACCAACCGATAATGTTGCAACACAAACTAGTGTGGTAAAATGTACAACACTATCGGTCAATCGTTATTACGTTATCGGTCCTAATCGATATTATGTAACAGATGCATAGTAAACGTACTATTACACTATCTGTCATTTGTAGTTACATGTACATTATCGGTTATTGATAAAGTATCGGTGATAAAGTATCGGTGGAGTGCCGTGGCCTCGCGGTCTGGAGCATTAAATTTGCCATTATGTGGGTAAAGCTGCAGGTTGGGGGTTCAAAACCGGCCTAAGACTACTGGAGCGTGTGCCCTTGGGCAAGGTGCTTTGTCACTCGTTGCTTCTCTCCACCCAGGAGTAAAACGGGTACCTGTGAGGGCAGAGATGGATATTGCGGTTGATTTAGCTGCTTTGCGCCAAAATGGCAGCATCGAGCTGTATACTCCCCAGAGAGCTGAGATGGTATTTGGAATGTTTAATTGGCTCAATGACCATGGGTAATAATAATGTAAAGCGCTTTGATCTCAGTTAGAAGCGCTATATAACAATCAGTCTTTAATTTGTGTGACATTATTGGTTTGGTGATACATTTTCCCATAGGGCTTCTGTAGTGTTTTTTCGATCTTTTACATTTAGAGGGTAAAGGTAGAGGGTAGAGGTTCGCATTGGACCTTTTGGGGTAAAACCTACGGAGACTGTTGTCAACTTTAACCAAATTAAATCCAATGCGGACAGAGGGTAACATTGTCAAATCGTTCATTTTAACCTCCGCAACAGCAAGATATACAGGCCCAAGCTTCTAGCGGAGGATTTAACACCGTTAACTTTGACAATCACGTACGATAACTTTTGACAATATTAAGTCCAATGCGAACGCGGCTTAAAGGGATCGTATACGTTTGGTAATTACTCCAAAAATTAATGGCAATACAAACTTACTTGGTAAGAAGTATAGCAGCTTGGAATAGTATAATGCATTTGTAGAAACTGTTCACTTCGAAGTACTGCGGTTATGGACAACTATATCACTTTTTATCCCAAAAAATTGGATCTGGGAAGCGTTTACTGCAGTGACGTTTCTCAGATAGTGTATTCCAATGCAGATTATTCTTCCTGTGTGGACATAACCGCTCCAGATTTTCGGCAATATCTCAAAATCGCTACCACCTTTTGAAATGATTTTTTTTAAAGGGTAGTTTTATGGTATAACTATATAAGATTGAAACAAACAATGGGTTCTAATTACCAAACGTATACGATCCCTTTAAGACGTACAACTTGGTTTTAGATACTCTCTATTGTGGATACAGTGCATAATGTATACTATTGTCATCACGATTGAAACAGCTGTATTAAGCCAACGTAATATTATAATAGCCGTATATGCATAGAGAAGGCAGTGACGTGCAGATTGTGGAAACAAATATAACTTTTGTTAATAAACTACGTTGAGAAAATAAAAAAGCTAAGTGGTGTGCAAACTTTGTTTTGCGTGGCATTGTCGGGGGTAGGGGGGAATTTGTGCAGGGTCACGATTTGCTGCAGGGATTTTGCGGCGCCTGTTACTGCCAGGGGAGACTTCATTAGTGACAAGGGTTGATTAGGGGAGGGAAAGTGGGGATTTGGATACGAGTGTGGGACTGGAGGGGTTTATAGACTGAGATTGCTACCCCGGTTCACTGCTGTGCCATTTCGAAAACACCTGTCGCTCTAAGCGGCTTTAGTTGGAAACCGGCGCCGGATTCTGAAGAAAAAAAACCTGCGAGGCAAGATTACATGTTTTGGCATCTGAACGCGTGAAAGTTAATCGCAACTACCCACTCAAAGAAGAAAGAAACGCACCACTGATTTGTTTTTATAGTTTTGCCCGAATTTTGTGAAATCAAATGTATGTGTTCGAATCGCTACAAATAGGGTTAGGGGTTAGGGTCAGGGTTAGGGTTGGGGTTAGGGCTAGGGTTAGGGGTTAGGTTGGCGGACACAAGCGTCTGGGTATCGCTCGTGGCGTCTCCTGTACACCCGCTCCCTGCCATCGGCCCTGAAGCACTGAAACCTCTTCTCGTCACTGAAAACCACCTGCGACCATCTCTGTAATGTCCAGCGGCGGTGTGCTGTACACCATTGGACTGTCCGCCAACCTAACCCCTAACCCCTAACCCCTAACCCCTAACCCCTAACCCCTAACCCCTAACCCCTAACCCCTAACCCCTAACCCCTAACCCTATTTGTAGCGATTCAAACACGTACATTTGATTTCACAAAGTTCGGGCAAAACTATAAAACAAATCAGTGGTGCGTTTCGATTTTCCTTGAGTGTACATCGTCTGGTTTAAGATTGTTTCTTTTTGAATGGTTCTCATCTGAATTTCGTGCTTGTGTAGATGCGCAATTGTAAATTAAATGTAGTATACACCATTTGCTTTTGTTGTAATTTACGACAATGGATGTGTTAGAGGGTTTATATTTTAGATCAAATATTGTGACGTTGACCTATTTTTTAAGTTTGGTGTTCGGACAAAGATGCTAAAAAAAAAAAAAAAATTAATGTGTTTTATTTTGGTAGTTTGGTTCCTTGACTTTCTTCAGACAAAACGAAGCAATTTATAAACGTCTTGGGAATTACCAGGTTAGGAAAAAAACAGACTAGTTTACTGGCACCCATTCACGAATGTGTAACAGAATTGAAAATATAATGTGGACTAATTAAATTTTAGTGTTTGAAAATCGTCCGGGTTTTCACCCAACGGTTGCCAGCCGGCAATCGTTGGAAATTGAAACGAAATTCCACTTTTCTGGAAAGACTACATCACACCAGATGCCGTTTGTTTTCACAGGATGCTTGAGACTGTTATTCACTTGCAGTCAAGTCAGGTATTTTATAATAATTCAGTAGTTTTAGTTGTTTTTTTAGTTTGCAAATGGTGTATAATACCTTTAATGCGGACAATAACTGTAAGAAAAGAATTTCGTGGCGCAATTACAGCGGTCAGTGAGGTAAGTTTCTGGAGAAGCATTCAATGGGTTTTAACCGATTTAAACACACAGGTCCCACCAAATAATTCCCTAGCTGGAAGAAGGCTCCGATGCCAGTCACGATGCGAGTGGTCCCAGTAAAAACAATATATCACGAGTGTTTTTCTTTCCAATGGTCGCCCCACCCCAATCCTTTGTTTGTGTATACTTGTGTTGGGGCGGAGGATTGTACACATATATGTACATACCCGGACGGTCGCCCGCTGCACCATTGGATCGAAAAGCTCATTGACGTGTTGTCGATATGAGATTTTTGCAAGTGAGAAATTGGCGTACCGAATCAGGTTGATCGAGGTTTCATCATATCGAGTCTGGGTGGGGGTGTGGGGGGCGTTTGTTTATGGTGTAAATGGAGGACACATACCTGGCGACACGAAGGTGAATTGGGGTTAGGGTTAGAATCGAGGACGACCTCGATTGAGATTCGAGTACAAACAAAGGAAATTTTCAAGAGGAACAAAGGATACTCCTCGATTTACACCATAAACAAACGTGGTGGGTGTGTATGTGTTGGGGGGAGGGGGAGGGGAGGGGGGCGTCGGGTTGGCGTAGCGGCTCTTTCTTTAACTGCTGTGACCCTGGTTCGAATCCCGCCTGGGCCAATGTAGATTGGGTTTTCAGTTCTAGCTGTTTGATTCCGTGGGTTTTCCCCAGGATATTATTCTGGGGTTTTCCTCCCACCTCTAAAACTATACCTTCTTCTCATTGTCTTCTCTCTACGGGTTTCTTCAGGCATCCTGAGAAACCACAACATTCCTCAAGCGCAATGACCACTACAGAAAAGGGAGGGAGATTCCCACGTCTCATAACTTGCTTCATAATTATGAAAAAATGGAGAAGAAGACAAATTAGGGTGATGCTGAACATTTTTAATCGAAAGAATGTTCAGTTTTAGTTTAGAGAGATTTGTTGTATTAAGCACACGAACCCTACGAAATGTCCCCATAACGTCATGTACCGACAGAAGGAGTGATTTAGTATTTCATACGCACTGTGGACCTCTGAACAATTGACGTCCACAGGATGCGGGAAGATGTTACAGTTTGTGGACTTCGACAGGTCCACAGTCCGTTTTGCCCTCACTGAAAAAGAGCTTTAGAGGAAAAACGGGTTAGGTTATATTCTTAGATATGTTATTCTCATAATCTGTCCCAATACCAAATCAACAGATTTTAACGCCTCCAAAATGCCACTGCTCGCCTCATCACCTTATCCAGACGCACCACTCACATCACCCCCCGTCTTAAAGTCCCTCCACTGGCTCCCCATCATTGATCGCATTGCCTTCAAGATCCTCCTTCTCGCTTTCAGGTCACGGCAAAGAACTTCACCGGACTACATATCTGACATTATCAGGCAATATCAACCGCCATGTAGTCTTCGTTCAGCCAGAGCGCTACAGCTTACGGTTCCCCGTACCAATCACTCCTGGGGAGACCGGTCTTTTTCACGCGCCGCTCCCGAACTCTGGAACAAATTACCTTTTGAAATTATAGTCAGTCATCATCATTGTCTGTATTTAAAGCTTCTCGGAAAACCCATATATTTACCTCACGGTTTTGTGATTAAAAACAATCTGTATTGTGCGCCATGAGCGTCTTGCTTGGCGGATACGGGCGTCTTATAAATGTTCATTAATATTATTAGAAAAGGTAAGAGGAACAGCCGAGAGGCCCATAATCAAAATTTGAGGTTAAATTTGTTTGGGGGAAGCGAGACAATTTTTTGTATTTAGCCAACGTTGTTAACTACACGAGGACAAATGAATGTCCACAGTACGTATGTATATAAGGTAAAGCTGTGTGAACGGGGGTGGGTTGAAACCCCCGCCTCACTCTAGCTTGGTCACTGGGGCGACAGATTCAACTGGAAAAAAATATCAAAAACAGGAAGGTGTTGGCGATTAGAAAAACAGAAGGATGAGTGACAGTGGAAATAACAGAGTAAGGGGGTAAGAGGGAGAATAGAGCTGGAGGGTATTTAGCTTAAAGGGAGGATAAAACATTTGCAGATATCGAAACATTTTACTACTGAATATTTAAGTAATATCTTACTTATTTGAAAGTATATGATGATTGTAGGCATCCAGCAAAAAATTGCGCTAGATTTCCTGTAAGTGTTTTTGAAAAATTGAATTTTATATTTAAAAAAAACATAATCGCCGGACGGCGATCGCGAAAATACTAAGAACAACATAAGAACCAATTCCTGAAGCCGGTTGAAAACGAAACACCGTTTTCCTTGCTTTCCCCGGCATCCACGATAATGTTTTTAACTTCGGAACAAGCTCTTGCATAGTTACGTAACAGACGTTCAGCACCAATACATTGTTCACAGTGGGTGATAATGGCACAAAGACACCAGACCATTTCGGTGCTGGGGGATAATTTGTATACCCAGCACGATATGTGGCAGAGGGGTACCCCCCTCGTATCCCTATACTTTATACGCACTCAACACTATTGTAACATAACCCATCCCCCCTTGAAACCTAAAAGGAATTCCTGAGATTCCGGGAACACAATGGTCAAAACAAAAGAGGGGGGGGGGGGGGGGGGGGGGGGGGGGGTTCTCTTCCACATATGGTGCTTCATATGTTAATTTGCTAGCGTAAGGCTTGCCCCAAATCACGTGATATAGCAACAGTGTCTTTGGTCTGGAGAATTCAAAGTTAAAATGTGCCAAGCTTTGTGAGTGTACCGGATGTTATTAAAATTGAACTCGGGGTCACGCGCAGAAATGGCTTATTGCCTTGTTATAATTAACAGGTACCTTGTAGTATCAGTAATGGGAAACAAATTAAAACAAAGACTCGGGACTTAATTATTGTCCTTGTTATAAGCAGGATGTTGTATTAACAGTGCTGTTGTTAATATCAGGGTTCAACTCACTGACCTCTACACATGTACGGATCATTGCCCATTCAAGCTTGAAGTCGGTGCGAACGAGAAGTGCAGCATGGCGGACCAACGACGTCACTCTGTGAGCCAATGAAATGTCCAGGTGTAAAGGTCAGTGGTATGACGTAATGTTTATAAATAAACAATGTACAGAGTAAATTCACTGACCTCTACACCTGGACATTTCATTGGCGCACAGAAGTGACGTCTTGGGTCCGCCATGTTGCACTTCTCGTTCGCGCCGACTTCAAGCGTTAGCACGGCAGAATATGGGCAATGATCCGTCCAGGTGTAGAGGTCAGTGGTTCAACTGTACTTTCTGGGAGGATCGAGTTGGCTATAGAATGGCTCGCTAGTTGTTGATCCCGGTATTGCATTGCATTCATAGCCGTTTTCATTTTGGCGAGTCCTCGAGGTGTTCACCTATCTCCCCTCCCCCGGGACTTCCCCCCCCCCCCCCCACTTCCCCCCCCCCCCCCCCCCCCCCCCACTTCCCCCTCTCGTTTAAGGAGAGGAAATTAAAGGAAACGCGAACAATACGGACCCGCGCAGTGCCGTGCCGATTGTTGTTTTTTATCCAAATCTACTTCATCACTCAGCCGAATTGCCAAGCGTATTTTGCCACCTATACGCGTCCGCTTATTCGGAAATCTTCCTTACCAGTATACTCTCCTGATTAGGACAAATATCTCTCGAGATATCGATTCACCGTCCAAGCTCACTTTTTTTCTGCTTGTAATTCTGACAAACAGACAAAGTTTGAAGGACTGGCGAGAGTGTTTTGAATTCGCGGTAAAACAGTTTGTGAAATATTAATTTTGAGCAATCCGAGATCTGATCAAACTCAAAATGTATACGAGTTCATAATTTGTGGAGGTATGTACCGGGTATATCTAGGTTTACCTGGCAATTTTTTTATTTTTTTTAATTTCTTACAACTTCACCAACTCCAACATTCAATTTCCCAAGCTGTAAACCAAACCAATGCAGTCATTTACCATTTAACTTCAAAGGTTGGTCACCCTATTTTAACATTTCCTGGGAATATTCGTCGTTACATAAAATTCATCTGTATAGGCTGTTGCACACGTCGATTTCGTCTTATATCAATCAATTTCAAACTTATGTTAAATAAATTAAATAACTTAAGAGGGCCCAATATTTCGATCTTAACAATATCTTATTCAGAGACAGTTAATTAAATTAGTCGGATGTGTGCTTGACTCAATCACACATCAGACTAATTTATTTCTGAATAATGACTTTTAACAACAGTTTATAATTTGATCTGTAATGACGAATATTCCCGAAACGGTGTTTAAAAAAAGATTGAATGGTAACTCTGTAATGACGAATTTGAATAAAAACAATTGTTTTAAAATATGTGACCTGCTCTCCAAAAAGGTGTCTTAAGTCGCGCTATGCACTATCATGTAATGGCCCGCTCAACGTTGAGAGGGGGAACATTTCATCAAAATGTGATTTTTATTTGTAGTCATGAATGAAATCTATAATTTATTACCTACAGTTTAAGGTTTCATTAAAAGAAATGTTGATTTTTGATGAATAAAGTGAAAAAAACTATCGTCTTGTGTGCATCGTTCTGTTGTAGTACAACAGAGCCGGCTATTTCAAAGCCTGTTTTCTCAGTTGTGCAATTTGAACTTCGAGACAGTAATCAATATGTAAACACGTCGTGTCTCCAAAATGGGAGGTGCTATAGATCTCTATTATATACTAAATGAAAGCTTACGTTGTGGGCTTTCTTACCATGTATATAACTAAATTTCATGTTTTTCCCAACATAAGAAACCTTTTTGTAAAGCCGGTCACATAGCCGGGAAAACCTATATAGAACATTTATCGACTCAATTTGCATAACCTTATACGCTTGGGACTTGGATAATCTTACATTGTATTTCATGGTTAAGAACTTGTTTGGAGACTCGACGTGTATTCACATTTCGTTGGTCACTCACACTAATTTAAGAGATCCCGGTACGTGACGATTTGCGAGCGAGCAGACAGTAAACACCCATAGTCGGTTGTGGTCGTCTACAGGCTATTTGCATCGGGAAAAGGTCGGAGACCGTAGATTAGTTTTACCAGTTTTACCAGGGGGGTCGTCTGGGGGAAAGCATGCAGGCAGAAGGCCAGGAGATTGCTTCTTTCACGCGGCGCAGTTCGGCACACCGCGTGCCACCGGGGTACGATGCCAGGCGGTTCGGTTTTCCCGCGCACCTTATCTGTGCCTTTATCACGAGCAGAGTCCCACTATCTTGAGGCCGTAGCCTCGCTTCAGTCCACAGAGAGACACAGACGCAATAACTTAGGAAAACAGAGAGAAGCTCTGCAAAACCGAGGCGCGGCCAGAGGACAGGCTAGGTCTGTCAAAATGGCCGCTGGGGGATCAATATTTCTCCAAACAGCATTCCAACTACAGGCACCAATCAACCAATAAACACAACAGGCGTTGAGATATACATGTACAGGCAGTTAGCGTATGTGTTGGGCGCGAGCGGTGGAGCTGCCGCGCTATCACTCAATCGCGCAGAAACTCACTTGCGCGATCGCCCAAAATATGTAACATGCCAACTGGTTTTTCTTCTTCAAGTAATCCTTCTCATGTGTTGATATAACAGCTCAGTAATAAACGTTTCTATAGGCAAACATAAAATGATACTCTATACAATAAAAAAAAAAAAAATGAAGTACAAAACACAACACACACAACAAATCAAATTTGTCAAGCTAATAAGGGAATAAATGTGTGTTCGAGAGGTTTTAATAACTCTGTTTAATACCGCTTGTAGTCTGGGTGCTGATAATTACCCGAGCCGAAGGCGAGGGTAATTATCAGCACCCAGACTCCAAGCAGTATTAAACAGAGTGATTAATATCGACCGAACACACATTTATTCCCATTCATAAATACCTTTTTTTGTAAAATTCAGCCAAAAAAGCCCCGAAAATCCCGGAAAATTGTCGCAAGTAAATTTCGGTGTTTCGCCATTCTGTGTGTATCAAATGACATGTTTCCGCCTTTGTCGCTCTACACAATACATGCAATAAAGCGTATTTACTATGAACCAGACTATTACTGCCATTGGCATTTTCGTTCCCATGGTGTCAAGCTGTACGCGCCCAACACTACCCGCTCTTACTATTGGAGACGAGGTGAGGTTGGAAATAAAGTGAGCCCTGGGGACGGGTATAATGCGACATCGCTTTGTTGCCAGCTGGTTTTAAACACTTCCAGCCATGTCTTTATCGTCCGTTTAATACCGGCCATGTGACGGGCTCTCGACCAATAGGAATGCCTAAACTGTCCCAGGTATTTATGAATATATTGATTTAAACACCTGTGTTATAACAATCAAAACGTGGTTTTCACAAAGACGATGATGCAGTTACAATCTCGATAACGTAAACTTAATGACAGCCATCAAACAAATCTAACTAAAGATGAAAAATATACAACCGTGCCTACGACTCTGCCGTACAATATGCATTAAACAACAAACATTTCAGCTTATATATCGATATCCGGTGCGAATATGAAAAATAAAAAAAATACTTCCCTGTCGATAAACTCCCCGCCCTAATTCTTCAAGAAGCACCCCGAGTATTTGTCATGGCATTTACCGGACCCACTTGAGTCTACGTCCTGCCTCCAACCGTCTCCTTACATCCACAAGATTGTTGACGGAGATAAAGATAACTGCGTGTTGAGTGCCTCGGGTTGCCCGGAGATGGCAAGTGTTTCATAATCCGGAATTCACTAAACCTGATATCTTTTGTTTGGGGGGGAAAGCAGAAATACAATGTACATGGGGCAGTTTGGAAAACAAGCGTGACACAAAAAAATTAGCATTTTGCTTTCGCCGTCGGCGCTCATCCACCCAGCGCTTTTAAACTAAATGAAGACTAAGACCATGTTTTGAATTGTTGGCTTTGGCTGTTACTTCGGATGTTGTTATGCTGTTGCAAGGGGCGTACAATAACCACCTATATAGCAACAGCTTAGCAACGGCCGAAGTCACAGCCAAAGCTATCAATTCAGACACGGCCTTATACAGTGAAGACATAAAGCTCATAGACGATTTTGTCAGTTGTTTAATGATATCGTTTAAAGCAGCAAAAGCGCTTATAACTAAGAAACTATAACTCAGTGCTTTTTATGAAGAAAGTGCTATAGCACTAACCCGACGAAGTTGTAGCTCTGTAAAAGTAGTATATACCGAAAAAACACACACGCCATAATGCTACTATTTCGATTTCAATTCCAAATTTGCCGAGTCATTTTAAATAGGGCGATTCGCAATACAGTGCGCCACCAAGAGGTTGCCACGATCCGGGGAGGCCATTTTGTTTTTCAAGTCCACAGTTGACAACAATTAAACATGGCCGAATTACCGCGCCTAACGTTAGCCGGTCGTGATGATGTTTAGGGGCGCTTTAGGTGCAATCGAAAGGAGGGATTATGTTGGCAGAAAATGTAGTGATGGGAGAAGTATATGGTGACCAGAATCCGCGCGGCAAATTGCAGAGAAAGTGTTAGGTCAGAGTGTTGAGGGTGAAAATGGGACGTTAAATTTGAATGGACGAAAAGTGCCATATTCCCCTAACACTCGGTAAAATCTGAACTTTTCCATTACACTCGGCCTTGCCTCGTGAAATGTAAAAGTCGAGATTTTACCTCGCGATAATATTCCGAGCCACTCAATATTTGTATACTAATGTTCGCCCGGTCCCACCGCCAGCTGGGCGCTGAGAAGCGCTGAGGCAGGTATACTGTGAATGAAACGCACGGCATGAGGGGTGGCGAATCGTGACCAGTGTTGTCACTGCTTGGAAGATCTTTTAAGATCTTGAAAGATTATATGTGAAAATATATGAAAGTACATGTGATTTTACATGTGAATGTACATGTATGTTATTAATGTGTGTACACATGTACATAGGCTTGAAAGATCTTGAAAGATTTTAAATGCTGATCTTGAAAGAAATGAAAATACCGAGTGGTCACACTGATCGTGACCTTTTAAATTGCACACAACGCAGCTGAGCCGCGGAAATGGTGACCTCCAGTTCTGGGTCACACCAAATCTATCCAATCAGAGCGTATCAGGGCCCGTTAATAAACCATTTAAAAGAATATCAGGGTTTGTGGAATATACAAATTAGAGAAAAGGGTAGAATTCTCCTTAAATTGAGCTAATTTGATGGTATTGTAAACAAAAAATTGCCATTGTATGTTGGGCGCTGTGGTCACAGTACGGCGTATGTACGGCGGGGACCGCGTCGTAAGTCCGACGCCTCATAACTCCGACATTTCGGAATAAGCCATTTGCGCGTGACCCCGAGTTAAATTTAAATAATATCTGGTACACTGACTTGTTCACACAGCTTGGCACAGTTTAACTTTAAATTCTCCAGACCAAAGACACTGTTGCTATATCACGTGATTCGGGGCAAGCTTTTGCATAGTTACGTAAGAGACGCTCAGCACCAATACATTGTTTACAATGGGTGAGAATGGCAAAAAGACACCAGACCATTCCAGAGCTGGGGGTTGCTAGCGTATGACGCGTAAGGCTTGCCCCGAATCACGTGATATAGCAACAGCGTCTTTGGTCTGGAGAATTTTAAGTTAAACTGTGCCAAGCTGTGTGAGCAAGTCAGTGTACCAGATGTTATTCAAATTTAACTCGGGGTCACGCGCAAATGGCTTATTATACGAGGCGTCGGATTTATGAGGCATCGGACTCATATATCCGACGTCGGACAAACGAGGCGTCGGTGATCCATGGAGCATCCTATTTTGCGGTGGTTAAGGCTCATTTTTCTTTGCTTATCGCTTTAAGCAAAGAATCTTACTTAACGGTTGCTATGAAATGAAAATTTGCTTAAATACCCCGCTTAGGCAAAAAATCGCCCGTTAAGCAGCTCTATGAAATTGGGCCCTGTTGTGAACATTTCGCAGCGGATTCACCTTTCTTACTCTGATGGAAGAAATGCCTCTGTCCATATACGCGCAGTATACAGCTACACGCTCCATGCCAATACCCATCTCATTTTAATCAAACACGGGCGAGCAACAGAAAGTGTGAAAGTTCAAGTATGTATTAAAATCGATGCTACCAACTACCGGGGTTTCGAGACAGCAAACAGCAATCGCGTCGTGTACATGTACTCGCGACAAATTTGCGCGACTACTTCAACGTTTAGTAATTTGGAGATGAAATACGTTCTAACAAAACAAAATAATCTATGTTCACAAAGTCCGTATGTTAACAGGTGCGATTAGATGTCGTGTTGTATCACAGCGCCGAGTCATTGTACTATTATGCGAGCACTGCCAAAATATCCTAACAGCTGTTCAACAGAATTCAATTGAATTGAGTAAAGAATTGAAAATATCTCCAAAGGTCCCTCCCCTTCCCCCTTCCCCCCTTCCCCTTCTCGAAATTTCTGCAGGTTGAAGTAAGTTTACCTATTTTATCAAAATAGAGTTGGGAAGGACAGAATTTTAGTAATTTTGGAAGGTGAAGAAGACTATACTACGAGATGATTTTCAATTGACTTTTTCGTCAAAGTGCAGCTGTTAGATTCACCGAGGTCAGAATGCCCTCTACTGAGGTTTATGGCGCGCGAGAACGTTGAACCTAGTTGAACCAACAAAGTTCTCGTCACTCTTTCTTCAGATTATATAGGAAAAAGAATAGCGTATTATAACACCTCACTCACAGATTCTGTGTCTTGATTGGCCGAGAGCGCGTCACGTGTCACTTGCTATTTTTACTATTTTTTATTTGCGCTCCAAAAAGACTATATACCACGCAGCCTCGTTTCTGAAAAAGTACTATGCGCATAGCAACACACGTACTATGCGCATAGCAACGAAAGCGTGACTGAAACCCAGACGTGTGTTTCGGTGCATTGCGTAAACATTGCTCTATCACCCTCGCACCCGTTCATCAAGGCAACAAAGTACACGTATGGTCGAGAAAAAGGGAACGAAGATACAAATAGTCGGGTGCCCTTTGAAAACGCAAATTTAACGTACATTTCTTTCGTAAACAACGCACTGCTTGCACGTAGGTTGATAACTGAATTTGGAGATTTGTTGTCATTACTATACTTTCAGGAAGCTTAAATTGTGCAGAATCTGTGAGTGAGGTGTTATAAAACAAATATTGACTGCTTTATTTCGCGGTATAGTAAAACTAGCCTCTCTCGGTGATCCATGCAGCATTCTATTTAAACAATAAAGACCACGTGGAAATTTGGTTTGTAACCTTGTTTTTGCCAAGGACAAATTTTCATGCTAAGCAAATTGTAGCAGCTCTATGAAATTGGCTTCTGAATGCGCTACGTCATTATTATATTATTGTTCATTGAAATGCCATTTTGGCGCAAAGCAGCTAATTCAACTGTACAATAACTATCTCCGTCCTCACAGGTACCCATTTACTCCTGGGTGGAGAGAGGCAATGAGCCCCAAAGAGCCTTGCCAAGTTGCCCTACACTCTAAGAAATAAAGGTTCAATTTTGCACCATATAGTTGATATAATAGCAGCACCACTAAGGGTGCAAAACAGAACCTATCAGCTCTAACACACTGTACCCTTAGAGGGCCAAATTTGAAACCCTTAAACCTTTTTGAGGTTCACATTTTTACTTTATTTGAAGGGTGCTGCTATTGTATCAATTAGGGAGCAAATTTGAACCTTTGTTTCTTATAGTGTAGGGCACACGCACCATATTAAACCAGGCTAGACTCGAACCCAGAGCCTGCAGAATTACCCACATAATGTAAAACCCGAAGACCATGAATGTCAATGCTCCACACCACGAGGCCACGGCATTCCATGCTCCACTTGACTGCAATTCAGGAAAATGTGTTAACTCTGACATATTTTAACCCACCCGAAAATCGTATAGACCTAATCATTCACATGTAAAATCCCCAACTTTGTGTCTTGGTCAGTTTTAAGAGTAAATACACACGGGCCCTAATTTAGTTAATGGCTTAAAGCTCAAAGGGAAGAGATGTCTGTCTTCAATCTGCACGATCGAGCTTCAGTCACACACGTTTTCATTATAGCAAACTTCATTTGAGGGTAGTTCTGAAAGTCGCCAGGGAAATCATAATTTGACTAGGATTTAACGTGGGTAATACGGTCAAAACAAGAGGCAGCAAATCAGGACGTGAGAACGACGGTATTTTGCAATAACATGCGACATCGGCACAGGCAAAATACAGGGTAAACATCACCGAGAATGGTTGCAAATGCTTGTAAGAACGACAAACGATGCGTCTGCACGGTATACCCACGGGCCTTGTAAAACAAGTGTTCTATAGGCCTGCCAAATTGATAGCACGTTGTTACAATTTATTGACAAAGTAGTAACCAACGGATAATGTTTCACCACAAACCGAAAATATGACACAAATGGACCGATATAGGCGTATCACCAACCGAGAATGTATAACAACCGATGTCGCACCAGTCAGTTTCAGCGCTGTTTTTTGCCTTTTGCTATTCATCTATGGAATTCTTTGGATGGTGATGCTGCATGTGCAGCAGACAGTGTGCAAACGTTCAAACCAATGACCAACAAGAGTCTTAGTAATACTTAAAGGGATCGTATACGTTTGGTAATCACTCCACAAATTAATGGCAATAACAACTTACTTGGTAAGAAGTACAGCAGCTTTGGATAGTATAATGCATTTTTTGAAACTTTTCACTTCGAAGTACTGCGGTTATGAAAAAAAGATAGCACTTGTTATCCCCCAAAAAATTGAATCTGAGAAGCGTTACTGCAGTGACGTTTCTCAAATTGTGTATTCCAATGCAGATTATTCTTCCTGCGTGGACGTAACCGCTCCAGATTTTCGGCAATATCCCAAAATCGCTACCACCTTTTGAAATGAAATTTGTACAGGTTAGTTTTATGGTATATATCTACATGTATAACTATATCGGATTGAAACAAACAGTGGGTTCCAATTACCAAACGTATACGACCCCTTTAATTATATCTATACGATGAGTGTCAGTGACTGACTGGGCATGGTGTCGCGGTGGGACGGTCACCCGTTGGGTGTTGTGGACCGGCAACTCTACCGGGGACACGGTCCAGCTTACCTGGGGGTCATATTTCTCGTGGCACTGTGTCTGGAAGATTGCGAATGTCTTCCTGTTTTCTACTCCTTAATTGTCCAGTTTTATATCTTTTGTGTGTGTGTGCGTTTGTATTGACCGGCAATCGTGGTCGTCGGACAAAAGAATTGGGAGGCAAACAATGGGTCCACGATTGACACAACGTCCACGATCTCAACTCGTAGTACAAACAAAAGAGGTAAGACGGTCGGACAATGCCCCGTCCACGATTGACGGTCTATACATGACTGTATGAGTTTGTTTGTTGTCTCCGGTCTGTATTATGTTTTTGTCTTCGACGTTTTAGGTGTGTGGGGGTTGCTGAGAAGCAACTTATAGTGCTTGCGCTCTTCCCACTCTTCCCACCTGATCTGTCTTGTTTAATAATAATAATAACAATGGCTGAGAGTGTTGAAAAATGTACTGTACACAATCGGCCAATCGTTATGCATTATTTATATACTCGTTGGTTTACTTTAGGAGATGGGGTAAGATTCGACATGTTTTGTTTAGTTGTATAAGCTCCATGGCAAATGTTGAACACAGAGAGTTCCGTCGATTGCTAAGAGTCTGTACGTTAATTAAAGGACTTACTTTGACGCACTCGAGTAGTCATTATAGTTAGCACTAATATACGCTTCTGTAATTTCTGCAATCGTTGTTGCGTTATTGCACCATTCCAAAGAGGTACCGCATATTTCAAGAAATGGTCGTAGGTATCCTTTACAGATGGTCACGAGGTCGTCTGCTGGCAAACCATGACCTTTCAAAAGGTAATTCATTGTGGACACGACTGTTTGCTCGTGCGGTTATACTGTCGATATGTGTATTCCACTTCAAATCCTGCTGGATATGAACACTGAGTAATTTGACAGTTTCGCGCAAAATTAATTTCCACGGATGTGCATTTTCGAGGGTTGAGTGACATGTTGTTTGAAGCCGACCATTTCACGGGGGAGTCTAGCGGGTTACTGCATTTGTGGATTTTCGTGAGAAGAACGCATGCTCAAGTCATCAACATAATTCTTCCAAATGGGCACTTGGGGAGACAAATTAGCGTAAGTTTTTAGGTAATGAGAAGACAGTGGCACTTAGGGAGACATTTCAGCGTCTCCCTAAGTGTCTAGCTACCATAAAAAAACGATATTTGGGAGTTATTTTTGTCCTAGAACGACAGATTTTGGTCTAAATAGCATAAATCTCGAAGATCTTAGAGAAAAGGGTTAGGGTAAACAAGTTGGGACTTTTTAAAGTTTGTGTACATCTCTATGGGATTGTCTCCCCAAGTGCCTATTTGGAGGAATATTTCCAATAATGAGTGAAACCATTGAGATCTTGGCACGCATCATTGGTGACCGCTGATAATACGATTGGGCCGAGTCTGCTTCCCTGTAGTCAAGTAGCAAAGTCCTCAAACCCCTCTAGTTAAGGAGTAATTGGTGCAACACCCATCACATCTAAGGTTTGACTGCATAGGGTGGTAGAATAGACTCCCTGGAAAACCTCTGTGTAGTATAAAATGGGCTCAAATTGTACGAGAAGAGTTAGGCCGTGTCCGAAACGGGCTTCCAGAGCTACGGCTACGTCTATTGTCAGCCTGCTCACGTGTATTTGTAATGGGCGAACACCTAGACAATAGCCATAGACAAGAGATTCGGATGCGGCCTTACAGTGCGAATTATTGTTTTCCCACAGGAATGTGCAGTATGATTCCGCAGACGAATGTAGTTTTAGAAAAGATTAGACACATGATATTCATATTTTGTACAGGTAATTTTTTGTTTGTTCTTCTTTTTCGTAGTCTGGTAATGGCTATATTAATTTGATCGATCCAGTCAAAGGCCTTGCTGAAATCGGTAAGAACGAGAGGAGATGCCGCTCTACGCTTCTGAGCATGCTGATACAGGGTTTGCATCATGGACGTCACTCATCGAGTCGAGTGACTCGAGATCGTCCGTTTACTCCCAAGTAGTATAGGTGGGGCCGTTTCGACCCCGTTTGGAGGTGCAACACCGGTGGAGGGTGGTGGCGGAGGTGCCGGAGGTGCGGGAGGTGCGGGAGGTGCCGGTGTTACACCTCCCTCCACCGGTGCATGTGTGGCGTCGCGTACGTGGTGCTTCCGGTGCCTGTAGGATTGGTACCGGAAGTGTCTTTCTTTTGTGTGGGGCGAAGTGGTGTTGTGTGCGTGTGCGCATGCGCGAATACGTAGTGAAATAAAACGTTAATGGGTTAAATTGAAATAAAGCTTGATTCTGACTCTAGAGTCTATTTTGGGCTTACGGAATGGACTTGAACATTGAGATAAATGTAATGATCGCAGACGTTTTAAATGAGTGGATGATTGATCAATCAGATATTGAGATTTCGTTTTATTCGATGTTATTTGATAACACTACTGAACTGGTTTAATACACAGTCGATCTTATAGAATGACATTTACAATATCTACAAAATGCAAACCCAAGATTGTTGTAGAATGAAACCAATGGTCTAAAATGCTTACTGTGTCCGAAATAATAGTTTCTTGTTTAATAATGTTTATCATAATAGTCCAAATGTAAGGAATATGTTGTTAGCATCGGTGTATCTAAGTTGAAGAATTAAATAACATTATTGGTGAAAACAAAATCAGAAATGCTTTAGTGTGTTTATTTGTTCTTATGTCCGTTTACATATAATTATTTAATTCATAGTCTAACGTTAGTAGCTTCAGTATAATTTATTTCACTAAATGATATAAAATAAAATAATAATGATCAAACAAAACAAACAAACGCGGATTTCCGTAAAATATAAAAGAAGAACAAAATGTACAAAAAAAACAAAACAAAAATAGGGTTAAATCAATGAGGGGTTGTGCGTAAATAATGAACGTATTCACTCATAGCCGCCTATTCAAGTTTATTCACGTCAGTGAAGTGAACTGTTTATCCCAATTTTCTGCGTTAAGACTTATGTGTTTGCCGTTTCCTCTCGTGTTGACTTGGCTGTTTATCACAATGTCCGGCGTTCTGACTTGAATGTTTACCATTTCTCCTCTCCATGTTGACTTGGCTACTTAGTCCTAATGTCCTGCGTTAGGACTTAGGTGTTTGCCATTTCCTCTCACGTTGACTTGGCTGTTTATCCCAATGTCCGGCGTTCTGACTTGAATGTTTACCACCCCCCCCCCCCCCCCCCCCCCCCCCCCATGTTGACTTGGCTTCAGCCGTCGTGTAGATGCATTTTATTTTGCAATAAAACTCGCGTAAAATTCAATGTTTGTTCTAATAAAGGTAAAATGTATGCATTTATCCTTATTTTATTTATTTTTGCAAACTTTGCCAATATTGAAAATTGCCTCATCGCCATTTCAGTGTTTTTATTCGACTAGTAAATTTACACGACATATTAAAAAAAACATTGAGCGTTTCAGGGGCACATCTATTGTCTATAACAACGTCCAAAAGGGTCAACGGAAAGGGTGTTTTGTTTACTTCTTATATATTTTTGTTCTATACAAGCTTTACACAGTTCTCGGGGTTAATCGATGACCTCGGATCATCATTAGCAAGCTTCTATTTTATATAACCGGATGATATCGACTACAGGCCTTGTGGTTTACCGTTATATGCACATGTATATGTAAACAACAATGAGCAGGAGCCGCTGCAAGCAAAGTGATATCTTAATTTGTTATTCTGACGTCACCCGACCACTATGCAAGGCCAAAGAAAGAAACTTGTACAAACACTCTGCTTTGGGATTGCCTTTTGACAGGAAAGGATGTTACTCCTAAACTCATATCGCACTGAGAACTACGTACAGAGTATAGAGAATACGGTATACGTAACGAGTTTCAAACTAAGCGTAACAAATGCTAGTGTAATTTGAAAAATATAGCTAAATAAAAAGCACGAATTAATGATAATGCGTAACGTACAAAATAAAATTAAACGTAAAGTGGAATATATACAATTTTAAGTGTAACAAATAATGCGTAAACTAAACTAAAAGTTCAAAAAGTAAACATACAAAAACTCATAATAAAATATGAAACGATAAAACTCTCAACGACTAATGTAAAATAAAACTAAAATAAATAATAACACGGGCAATATACAGTTTCAAGTATTTTATTTCAATTCCACTTCGAATAATACAATAATTACATGATAATGATACGACTTCAACTGATCAAATAACGGATTAAAAGAAAACAATTACCGTCGTACATGAACAATTTGTTCATTCTCTATAACATAACGTCTTGCAATCAACTTCCCTTTTGACCCGAGTTACTAGGGTGCGACCTGGTTTTGAGTGCGTAAGTGCGACACAATTATGGTATTAGAACTTGAGTAACAAATTAGTTTTAAAAAATCAACAAATGACTAAATAGAGCAACAAATGAGTAAATAGAGCAGCAAATGAGTAAACAATGAGTAAAATAGAGCAACAAATGAGTAAAAAGAGCAACAAATGAGTAAAAAGAGCAGCAAATGGGTCAAATGAGCAGCAAATAAGTAGAAGGGGCACACAAAGTGTAAACGAAGCACAAACAGCAAGGAATTAATAAAAATGGGTAGTTATTTATTAAAGATTTCCTCCGTTCCTTGCCATTCGGAGATTAACCTTCAAATACTTCCCAATTGCCACCGTGTCAATATAGGCCGGGGTCAAGAGTAAAAAGAGCAACAAATGAGTAGTTATATATTAAACGAATTCTTCCGTTTCTTGCCATTCGGAGATTACCCTTCAAGGACTCGACATGGATGTAATTACTGCAGTTAAACCCCATGCTTGTCACCAGTGTGATAGAAGCTTTGGACGGAGATATAACCTACGGAGGCATGCAGAAAATGTACATGCTGAAGAGGCATCTAAAATAAATGAAGTTGACGATGATCTTGCGGACAATTCTGACGTGGATAATTCCGAGCCCGATTTTAAAAAGCGTAGATTTAAAGTTTTGGAAATAAAAAACAGTGAAACTGAATCTTCGCAGGACGAAAACGAAGATGCCGAAGAGGAGGGTTCGGAATCTGAAACGGAGATAGAATATGATGACGAATCATCTGATGAAGACGAGTCTAGTTCTGAGTTGGAAGACAATGCCGCCTATAAAGACTGGTTGGCAGAAGCCAAAGAATCCACAACGGAGATGTTGAATAACAAATACGAAAAGTACGTCGACCGGGGTATGGATGAAGATCAAGCCATGGAAAAAGCCAGCAGGAAGACCCTCTGGGCAGTCAAGCGAATCTTTGTCAACAACTACGAGGATTTTTTGTCAAGTTTCCTACATCTGAAAGATAATGACACGCATCAAGATATTGTGGAAGATGTAGAAGAAAAAGTAAACAAAGGCGTGGAAATAAACAAGGCCCTGAGCAGAGTAATGGTTAAACACACGGCCAAATTTAACGGACTGTTCCAGAAATATTAACAGGAAGATAACGAGGAAGACATTGATGATTAAAGACTAATTTGTAATACTACTGTATTAACAAATAATAATCTTGTTCTTTTGGTAGAAAACAAAATAATATACAAAGAGTCACCTCTGTTAGTCATTCCTACAGTTATCCATTATGGTTATTTTTATACTTTTACGTTACATTGAGGACAGCGATATAAGTTGCAAATGATATTGGGGAATAAAATCAAACATCCCCAACTCGGCAAAACGTCAAACTTAGTCATGATGATCATTTTCGGTGCGTATTTGAGCAAACGAAGTGAGAAGGAAGGGAGATGCTCGCTCTTTTAAGAGGGGTTGTCGGCTACCATTATTTGCTAAAGTGCCAAACAAAATAATTATAAACAAATATGTATAATAACAATTAAAAAGTAAACTCAAAAAGGGGTTAGGAAACGACACATCACCACGTGGCTCTTGCTCGAGTGCAAAATTCAGTCGTACGTATTCTGCGTGATAATTGGCAAAACAAACAACCAATTCTATGGTGACCCCGGCCTATATTGACACGGTGGCAATTGGGAAGTATTTGAAGGTTAATCTCCGAATGGCAAGGAACGGAGGAAATCTTTAATAAATAACTACCCATTTTTACTAATTCCTTGCTGTTTGTGCTTCGTTTACACTTTGTGTGCCCCTTCTACTTATTTGCTGCTCATTTGACCCATTTGCTGCTCTTTTTACTCATTTGTTGCTTTTTTTACTCATTTGTTGCTCTATTTTACTCATTGTTTACTCATTTGCTGCTCTATTTACTCATTTCTTGCTCTATTTAGTCATTTGTTGATTTTTTTAAACTAATTTGTTACTCAAGTTCTAATACCATAATTGTGTCGCACTTACGCACTCAAAACCAGGTCGCACCCTAGTAACTCGGGTCAAAAGGGAAGTTGATTGCAAGACGTTATGTTATAGAGAATGAACAAATTGTTCATGTACGACGGTGATTGTTTTCTTTTAATCCGTTATTTGATCAGTTGAAGTCGTATCATTATCATGTAATTATTGTATTATTCGAAGTGGAATTGAAATAAAATACTTGAAACTGTATATTGCCCGTTGACCAATTGAGTGAGTTCCGGCTGGTTTTAGACACCTGTTTATCGCCGTTATGCTTTTATTTGTTTACGTAAATATTTCTTCTCGTAGTTTCTTCTCGTAGATAATCACCATATTTTCTTGGTGTTTTTATTTAATTTGGTTTCTTGTAGGCCCTATTTGTTTATTGGGTCTTATGTGGGATGAACTAGGTCAAATCCAAGTATAAGTACACATGTACGTATAAGTAAATGTATATTGTATACCAAAAACTGTACATGTATAAGAAATAACAATAGCGATAAAAAAATTAAATTTAACAATTAATACATCATTTACACTACCCCCAAAAGAAGATATAGGCCTACAATAATTTCGCACAAACAACCAAAACAGGAGAAATTCTATTTTTATTTTCATTGTGCACATTTGTGTCTGAAACTTTGTTACGTTAATTTTACTTTTTGTGCAAAAAGCAGGTTATTATTTATTTTAGTTTTATTTTACATTAGTCGTTGAGAGTTTTATCGTTTCATATTTTTTTCGAGTTTTTGTATGTTTACTTTTTGAACTTTTAGTTTAGTTTACGCATTATTTGTTACACTTAAAATTGTATATATTCCACTTTACGTTTAATTTTATTTTGTACGTTACGCATTATCATTAATTCGTGCTTTTTATTTAGCTATATTTTTCAAATTACACTAGCATTTGTTACGCTTAGTTTGAAACTCGTTACGTATACCGTATTCTCTATACTCTGTACGTAGTTCTCAGTGCGATATGAGTTTAGGAGTAACATCCTTTCCTGTCAAAAGGCAATCCCAAAGCAGAGTGTTTGTACAAGTTTCTTTCTTTGGCCTTGCATAGTGGTCGGGTGACGTCAGAATAACAAATTAAGATATCACTTTGCTTGCAGCGGCTCCTGCTCATTGTTGTTTACATATACATGTGCATATAACGGTAAACCACAAGGCCTGTAGTCGATATCATCCGGTTATATAAAATAGAAGTTTGCTAATGATGATCCGAGGTCATCGATTAACCCCGAGAACTGTGTAAAGCTTGTATAGAACAAAAATATATAAGAAGTAAACAAAACACCCTTTCCGTTGACCCTTTTGGACGTTGTTATAGACAATAGATGTGCCCCTGAAACGCTCAATGTTTTTTTTAATATGTCGTGTAAATTTACTAGTCGAATAAAAACACTGAAATGCACTCTAAAAACAGATTGGTTAAAAGACCAACCAATCTAATTGGTTGACCCCATATTGGTTGTTTTTAACCAATGTGTTGGTTAAAGCGTAACCAATGCGTTGGTTGTCCGTCAACCAGTCATATTGGTTGACGGTATCAACCAATCTATTGGTCATTTATAACCAATATATTGGTTGTCCTTCAACCAGTCATATTGGTTGAGCTTGTAACCAAGGTATTAACCAATATATTGGTTATTCATAACCAATATGTTGGTTGTCCTTCAACCAGTCATATTGGTTGAGCTTGTAACCAAGGTATTAACCAATCTATTGGTTATTCATAACCAATATGTTGGTTGTCCTTCAACCAGTCATATTGGTTGAGCTTGTAACCAATTGTATTAACCAATCTATTGGTTATTCATAACCAATATATTGGTTGTCCTTCAACCAGTTATATTGGTTGAGCTTGCAACTAAGGTATCAACCAATCTATTGGTCATTAATAACCAATATGTTGGTTGTCCTTCAACCAGTCATATTGGTTGAGCTTGAAACCAAGGTATTAACCAATCTATTGGTTATTCATAACCAATAGATTGGTTGGCCTTCAACCAGTCATATTGGTTGAGCTTGTATACAGCAACTGACCAATCAGAAGTGAGAACATTTGTTTTGACAATAGTCGATGTTAAATTGTAGTATTTAGTCCAAAATGCACTTTTTTGGCCTTAATATGTAATTATTCAAACGATACCATGATTGAATTTAGATTTTTGTACAAACATAGTGAAAAATTCACATTACATTTCCTTTGCATTCAAATTTTGACATTATTCATAAAAAACTAGCTGTGACTTCGTCGTGGACAAAAAAAGCGAACTATAAAACTAACAATGGCAGTAGCTAAGTTTGTAGTAAGTGTTCAGTAGGTAATAGGTTATTATTGTATTTATGTGTATTTGCAGTGTGTAATAAGTTAATTCCATTGGTATTATTTAATTACGTAATTTGTCAACGTAGGAACCAATACATAAAAACAACCAATAGTATTGGTTGTAGCCTAACCATTATAAATTGGTTGAATTAACCAATAATGTATTTTTGCATTTGTTATAACCAATGCAATTGGTTGCGTGTTAACCAATATGAATTGGTTGCAGCCCTACCATTATGTATGGTTAGTGCTATAACCAATATGGATTGGTTACGTGGTAACCAATACAAATTGGTTGGAGTCCTACCATTGTGGATTGGTTAAATTAACCAACATTGCATTGGTTGGTTTTATAACCAATATGGATTGGTTAAATAGGTAACCAATGTCATATTGGTTATTTTAACCAATATTTTGGTTATCCACATATCTACCAACTGGATTGGTTGAAATCGACCAATATATTGGTTATTTTCAACCAATCTGTTTTTAGAGTGTGGCGATGAGGCAATTTTCAATATTGGCAAAGTTTGCAAAAATAAATAAAATAAGGATAAATGCATACATTTTACCTTTATTAGAACAAACATTGAATTTTACGCGAGTTTTATTGCAAAATAGAATGCATCTACACGACGGCTGAAGCCAAGTCAACACCCAGGTGAAAATTCCAGTAGTATAGGTGGGGCCGTTTCGACCCCGTTTGGAGGTGCAACACCGGTGGAGGGAGGTGTAACACCGGCACCTCCGGCACCTCCCGCACCTCCGGCACCTCCGGCACCTCCGGCACCTCCACCACCCTCCACCGGTGTTGCACCTCCAAACGGGGTCGAAACGGCCCCACCTATACTACTGGAATTTTCACCTGGGTGTTGACTTGGCTTCAGCCGTCGTGTAGATGCATTCTATTTTGCAATAAAACTCGCGTAAAATTCAATGTTTGTTCTAATAAAGGTAAAATGTATGCATTTATCCTTATTTTATTTATTTTTGCAAACTTTGCCAATATTGAAAATTGCCTCATCGCCACACTCTAAAAACAGATTGGTTGAAAATAACCAATATATTGGTCGATTTCAACCAATCCAGTTGGTAGATATGTGGATAACCAAAATATTGGTTAAAATAACCAATATGACATTGGTTACCTATTTAACCAATCCATATTGGTTATAAAACCAACCAATGCAATGTTGGTTAATTTAACCAATCCACAATGGTAGGACTCCAACCAATTTGTATTGGTTACCACGTAACCAATCCATATTGGTTATAGCACTAACCATACATAATGGTAGGGCTGCAACCAATTCATATTGGTTAACACGCAACCAATTGCATTGGTTATAACAAATGCAAAAATACATTATTGGTTAATTCAACCAATTTATAATGGTTAGGCTACAACCAATACTATTGGTTGTTTTTATGTATTGGTTCCTACGTTGACAAATTACGTAATTAAATAATACCAATGGAATTAACTTATTACACACTGCAAATACACATAAATACAATAATAACCTATTACCTACTGAACACTTACTACAAACTTAGCTACTGCCATTGTTAGTTTTATAGTTCGCTTTTTTTGTCCACGACGAAGTCACAGCTAGTTTTTTATGAATAATGTCAAAATTTGAATGCAAAGGAAATGTAATGTGAATTTTTCACTATGTTTGTACAAAAATCTAAATTCAATCATGGTATCGTTTGAATAATTACATATTAAGGCCAAAAAAGTGCATTTTGGACTAAATACTACAATTTAACATCGACTATTGTCAAAACAAATGTTCTCACTTCTGATTGGTCAGTTGCTGTATACAAGCTCAACCAATATGACTGGTTGAAGGCCAACCAATCTATTGGTTATGAATAACCAATAGATTGGTTAATACCTTGGTTTCAAGCTCAACCAATATGACTGGTTGAAGGACAACCAACATATTGGTTATTAATGACCAATAGATTGGTTGATACCTTAGTTGCAAGCTCAACCAATATAACTGGTTGAAGACAACCAATATATTGGTTATGAATAACCAATAGATTGGTTAATACAATTGGTTACAAGCTCAACCAATATGACTGGTTGAAGGACAACCAACATATTGGTTATGAATAACCAATAGATTGGTTAATACCTTGGTTACAAGCTCAACCAATATGACTGGTTGAAGGACAACCAACATATTGGTTATGAATAACCAATATATTGGTTAATACCTTGGTTACAAGCTCAACCAATATGACTGGTTGAAGGACAACCAATATATTGGTTATAAATGACCAATAGATTGGTTGATACCGTCAACCAATATGACTGGTTGACGGACAACCAACGCATTGGTTACGCTTTAACCAACACATTGGTTAAAAACAACCAATATGGGGTCAACCAATTAGATTGGTTGGTCTTTTAACCAATCTGTTTTTAGAGTGCATTTCAGTGTTTTTATTCGACTAGTAAATTTACACGACATATTAAAAAAAACATTGAGCGTTTCAGGGGCACATCTATTGTCTATAACAACGTCCAAAAGGGTCAACGGAAAGGGTGTTTTGTTTACTTCTTATATATTTTTGTTCTATACAAGCTTTACACAGTTCTCGGGGTTAATCGATGACCTCGGATCATCATTAGCAAACTTCTATTTTATATAACCGGATGATATCGACTACAGGCCTTGTGGTTTACCGTTATATGCACATGTATATGTAAACAACAATGAGCAGGAGCCGCTGCAAGCAAAGTGATATCTTAATTTGTTATTCTGACGTCACCCGACCACTATGCAAGGCCAAAGAAAGAAACTTGTACAAACACTCTGCTTTGGATTGCCTTTTGACAGGAAAGGATGTTACTCCTAAACTCATATCGCACTGAGAACTACGTACAGAGTATAGAGAATACGGTATACGTAACGAGTTTCAAACTAAGCGTAACAAATGCTAGTGTAATTTGAAAAATATAGCTAAATAAAAAGCACGAATTAATGATAATGCGTAACGTACAAAATAAAATTAAACGTAAAGTGGAATATATACAATTTTAAGTGTAACAAATAATGCGTAAACTAAACTAAAAGTTCAAAAAGTAAACATACAAAAACTCGAAAAAAATATGAAACGATAAAACTCTCAACGACTAATGTAAAATAAAACTAAAATAAATAATAACCTGCTTTTTGCACAAAAAGTAAAATTAACGTAACAAAGTTTCAGACACAAATGTGCACAATGAAAATAAAAATAGAATTTCTCCTGTTTTGGTTGTTTGTGCGAAATTATTGTAGGCCTATATCTTCTTTTGGGGGTAGTGTAAATGATGTATTAATTGTTAAATTTTATTTTTTTATCGCTATTGTTATTTCTTATACATGTACAGTTTTTGGTATACAATATACATTTACTTATACGTACATGTGTACTTATACTTGGATTTGACCTAGTTCATCCCACATAGACCCAATAAACAAATAGGGCCCTACAAGAAACCAAATTAAATAAAAACACCAAGAAAATATGGTGATTATCTACGAGAAGAAAACTACGAGAAGAAATATTTACGTAAACAAATAAAAGCATAACGGCGATAAACAGGTTGTCTAAAACCAGCCGCGAACTCACTCAATTGGTCAACGGGCAATATACAGTTTCAAGTATTATTTATTTCAATTCCACTTCGAATAATACAATAATTACATGATAATGATACGACTTCAACTGATCAAATAACGGATTAAAAGAAAACAATCACCGTCGTACATGAACAATTTGTTCATTCTCTATAACATAACGTCTTGCAATCAACTTCCCTTTTGACCCGAGTTTACTAGGGGTGCGACCTGGTTTTGAGTGCGTAAGTGCGACACAATTATGGTATTAGAACTTGAGTAACAAATTAGTTTTAAAAAAATCAACAAATGACTAAATAGAGCAAGAAATGAGTAAATAGAGCAGCAAATGAGTAAACAATGAGTAAAATAGAGCAACAAATGAGTAAAAAAAGCAACAAATGAGTAAAAAGAGCAGCAAATGGGTCAAATGAGCAGCAAATAAGTAGAAGGGGCACACAAAGTGTAAACGAAGCACAAACAGCAAGGAATTAGTAAAAATGGGTAGTTATTTATTAAAGATTTCCTCCGTTCCTTGCCATTCGGAGATTAACCTTCAAATACTTCCCAATTGCCACCGTGTCAATATAGGCCGGGGTCACCATAGAATTGGTTGTTTGTTTTGCCAATTATCACGCAGAATACGTACGACTGAATTTTGCACTCGAGCAAGAGGCCACGTGGTGATGTGTCGTTTCCTAACCCCTTTTTGAGTTTACTTTTTAATTGTTATTATACATATTTTGTTTATAATTATTTTGTTTGGCACTTTAGCAAATAATGGTAGCCGACAACCCCCTCTTAAAAGAGCGAGCATCTCCCTTCCTTCTCACTTCGTTTGCTCAAATACGCCACCGAAAATGATCATCATGACTAAGTTTGACGTTTTGCCGAGTTGGGGGATGTTTTGATTTTATTCCCCAATATCATTTTGCAACTTATTATCGCTGTCCTCAATGTAACGTAAAAAGTATAAAAATAACCATAATGGATAACTGTAGGAATGACTAACAGAGGTGACTCTTTGTATATTATTTTGTTTTCTACCAAAGAGAACAAGATTATTATTTGTTAATACAGTAGTATTACAAATTAGTCTTTAATCATCAATGTCTTCCTCGTTATCTTCCTGTTAATATTTCTGGAACAGTCCGTTAAATTTGGCCGTGTGTTTAACCATTACTCTGCTCAGGGCCTTGTTTATTTCCACGCCTTTGTTTACTTTTTTCTTCTACATCTTCCACAATATCTTGATGCGTGTCATTATCTTTCAGATGTAGGAAACTTGACACAAAAAATCCTCGTAGTTGTTGACAAAGATTCGCTTGACTGCCCAGAGGGTCTTCCTGCTGGCTTTTTTCCATGGCTTGATCTTCATCCATACCCCGGTCGACGTACTTTTCGTATTTGTTATTCAACATCTCCGTTGTGGATTCTTTGGCTTCTGCCAACCAGTCTTTATAGGCGGCATTGTCTTCCAACTCAGAACTTAGACTCGTCTTCATCAGATGATTCGTCATCATATTCTATCTCCGTTTCAGATTCCGAACCCTCCTCTTTCGGCATCTTCGTTTTCGTCCCTGCGAAGATTCAGTTTCACTGTTTTTTATTTCCCAAAACTTTAAATCTACGCTTTTTAAAATCGGGCTCGGAATTATCCACGTCAGAATTGTCCGCAAGATCATCGTCAACTTCATTTATTTTAGATGCCTCT